>CM068367.1:1428797414-1429232414 GCA_034769895.1 Magicicada septendecula | reverse complement strand
TGTCAACTAATATTAAAACACAATTGTATTACAATGCACCGCCCGATTATACAACACAGCACTTCACTAATAACCACTTTAACGTACATAGCCCAGGAAAATTAGTCAAAAAATTCGACTTTAAATGAAAAAAATTCTATAATAGCTAGTTTTCTGTACATGTGGTCATTCAACCATAAATTATACAAAACCAATGAGTCTACCAATTAAAAGTGTCTAGGGGCGGTTTTACATGTGCTGAAAGGGGTTAAAAAACGATTTTTTGCATATAACTTAAAAACGTCGTTGAGGTTAACTGAAACTGAACGTCGTTGAGTACTGGTACTTATATCCCACTCCCCCGAAATGCTAGATTATTCCACATATTACGTAAGATGCTCTACATTGCGACGTAATTGATTGCGACCTTGACACAGTCAGGGAGCGGCCGCGCGAATTCTGTCACAGTCTACCAAATGCGTCGAGAGTCACCTACGCCACACGCATTACATTCCGGATCCCTCTGGAACGTTCGATAAGCACGTAGATTGTTCTGTGATGTTGTAACAATATTATACTACAATTTGATAATAGTTCTGTCATTCGATTTTGTAACTTTATACCATACTACTGATAGTCAACAACTGCCAAAAGCTCTAAATGCCAACGTTTAAAGGTACAGCTAAACACTTCTAAAGCTTTTGAATCGAACAGAAAAGAACTGGCATACTTTGTAGACAGTACTTTCAATGGGTAGTAATATTCATCCTTATGCTGCGCACGGCACAACAAAATCTTTAACAAATTTTTTTGGGGAAATTTCTAACATCTGCTGTATTCTCCTGACCTGAGATTGGACCTAGAGACATCTACCTTCCCCTCAACACAAAGTTCATTTGGAAGGATACACACGCAAGGATGGCGAGAAGGTTAAGCAAAATATCACTTTCTGCCTGAAAAACATTAGCCACTTACCTATAAAGTGGGCTTTGTAAAAGGTAAGCTTACGCTTAGACAAGTGGCTAAATAGGAATGAGGACTATAGAGAAAAGTAGTGTACACATGAATTTAAATAGAAATTTTTCCTTTATTTATTGAAGTTATCTCAAATGCACTTTTAAATAGATATATGTCTACTTCTGAATTCCTTTAGAACTGCTACATTATTTATTAAAAGTGTGTTTTAGTCTAATTAAGAAAATAAAGTTTTCTATCTTATATGTGTGTTTGAGGGGGGAGAGAAATTTGTACAAAATGATGTTCTAAGGAGTCAGAGGGAGAGTGGCGAATGGGGGGACAGTTAGCGAGAATAAAAGAGAGCCAGGATGGTTTCGTGGTAGGAAAGTACAGTGACATCGGAATTTGAGAGTATGAAAGGACAGCATATGATAATATAGCCGTCTGGTTAAAGTTTTTGCTCAAAACTAAAAAGTGGGTGAACATATAGTTGCTGCATCCAATCTCATATCTCATGCGGCTCGCATAATACGTTCTGCATTAGACGCAGCAGTGGGCCGATTTTAGTAGAAAAGCAGTATCTACACACAAGCATAGATGTAGAATGACGGCTGTGCTCGAGCGCGCAAGCTTTGCTATTACGTTGAGAGAGTAGACCGTGATATCTTTTCATGTGTAACAAACTAACCCACACTTACTGTAATTAAAAATAAACACCTCGGGAGAATAGAAAAAAAGGCAGTCTACTAGAAATACTGGTCGTTGCGAAACAGAGCACAGACGAACGATTAACTGGGACGGTAGGCTCTCTCACGCTGTCTCACTCCCTCTCCCCACTCACCCTTTCACTCACTCCCTCTCCCTCTCTCAACTGTTGTATATACTATCCTTGCACTATAAACAGCACTCGCGCCAGACTTGTTTTATTTACAATGACTTTTTTCAATGTCAGACGACATTTCTTAAAAGCTGTAAATTATTACAGATTATAGCTATCAAATGTGTTTTTTTCAACATCATACGTCAGCCTTCAGTTATGTACACCGAACACCAAGAGCCCAAAAGTTGTTGTTTAGAATCTTTTTAAGAGTTATGTTACGGTATACGCTTACTTGAAATCATATAACTTTTCAGAATATCAGAACAATACGTTTGTTACGATCGACGATCATTTCAAAACCCTTATAAACTATTGTTACGACGGTCTCATAGATCGTCGTTTTGCACAGTAGAAAGGAAACACAAACGTCGTAGAAGTCACTAATTACCAGCTTTAATTAGTCACAAATAACAATGTAAAATCAACAAGTTACTCTCATACAATAATTCAAGTTAAATTTATCCACACGCAGTATTAATCAACTATTCAAGTATTATGAGATCCGCAATAGTTATAACTCAAAGATCACATTCCGCTAATCAACCACAACCCCTTGATCCGCACTGAATAAATCGCCTGCTCTAACTAACTAACCACACCAGCCGTTGCTGCTTATATATACCCTACACATATTCCAGGATAATTTTTAATAATAATAATAATAATGGCTCCCATGTATACCACCGAAGTAGCTTAGGAGTAAGGCGGGGTAGGCTGCCTTATGTGAGCCTTACGACATACAAGGAAGGCAGTGTGGCCAGCACTACGCTTCAGCCGCCCATTATTATTACCAGGGTGTTATCCCAGGTACTCATTTTCAACAGGCTGAGTCGACTTGGGGACTGAAAAACGCACCTTGATTTTATGGTGCGTGCAACGGTATCGAACGCGGGACGTCTAGATTAGTCGCCAGGATAATTTTTAATACCAACATAATTTGTGTAGTTAACAAGCACACGAAAGGTCTAGAGGGTACTTTTGTACACGGCCTTGATAGAGACATGCACGCATGCACCTAATAACTAACTACACCAGCCGTTGCTGCTTATACAAGGTGATTCACGAAGAAACGGAAATACTTCGGGAGATGAATCTACATCGAAATATAAGAAAAAAAGTTCATATAAACATAGGTCCGGAAATGCTTCGTTAGCGAGTTACGGCTAGCGAAAGATTTCGCCCGGGTTTCGGTTCCCCCGGGTAAATGAAGACTTTCTGAAATTCTGGGAAGGGGCGAATTCTGTTGTTTCTTATGGTTTTTGACCTGGAAAATCGAATAAAACAGGTTTGTTTAGGTTAGAAGTACAATAACTTTGTTAAATGACTAATAAATGCATAAAAGTTAAAAACAAAACTTGTAAAGAATTTAATTCTGAGAAAATGGTGTAAATAAAGTCAATCAAAATCAACAAAAAATTTCAATTGTTTCCAATTTTCCAAAATTTGTTTTAGGCAAAGATTTTTCTGTTTTACGTCGGATATCATGAAACGTATGGGAGATACAGTTCTGCGACCTGTTTTATTCGATTGTTCAGGTCAAATACCATAAGAAACAACAGAATTCGCCCTTCCCAGAATTTCAGAAAGTCTTCATTTACCCGGGGGAACCGAAATCCTGGCGAAACTTTTCGCTAGCCGTAACTCGCTAACAAAGTATTTCCGGACCTATGTTTATATGAACTTTGTTTCTTATTTTTCGATGTAGATTCATCCCCCGAAGTATTTCCGTTTCTTCGTGAATCACCCTGTATACAGCCTACAGATGGTCCAGGATAATTTTTAATGCCAGCATAATTTGTGCAGTTAACAAGCACACGAAAGGTCTAGAGGGTACTTTTGTACACGGCCTTGATAGAGACATGCACGCATGCACCTAACTAACTAACTACATCAGCCGTTGCTGCTTATATATAGCCTACAGATGATCCAGGATAATTTTTAATGCCAGCATAATTCGTGTAGTTAACAAGCACACGAAAGATCTAGAGGGTACTTTTGTACACGGCCTTGATAGAGACATGCACCTGCTCGGCTAGCCGAGAGACGTGTACAACGACACTCTCGACTATTTCAGATGTTTCCGTAATTGTCATGACATTATTAACAATATACAGAGATTTTTCAAACTATATCTTTTCATATTGTTTCATACCTTGAAAAATTTCCTTATTACGAAATTTGTTATCTTTAGTACGAATGTTTGCTTATTTCAGTTTTGATATTTTACTTTATTGTAATTTTTTGTCAATCTCTTCTTCTGACATACTGATGGTTTTATTACTAAGTACGACTCTTTATTTTAGTGTAATACACATTATACTCAGTGTTAGTTGGTCATGGAAGGATATTTCATCACATGACAAGCGAAATGTTTCATACAGATAAATATAAGACCGTTGTTGAACAGAATAAAATTAATAGTTGTTAAATATCTGTTAAAATGTTATTAGACTATTTCTAATAAGTTAATAATTTATAAAATTTTTACGCCCGGTGTCATTATCGTGAAATTAAATTCCGGACTAATGGACCGTGTGGTCTACTAAGGTTATTATTCTCAAAGATGGTATTCTTAGACGTTTCGTCTTCATCTCTGGAGGAAATCTTCAATTTGTCATTGTGTGTATGGTCACCAAGTTGCAATAGTTAATATTTAAATTAGGTAGAGTGTTTGTTGAATTCAGTGTTTTTTATGTATGTGTTTTTATGAACTGGCGAGCTCGACCCGAGTGATCATCACCTGAAGATGGGACCTTGATCCTGAAACGCGTCGTGCCTAGCCACCAAAGTAAGTTGCGTGAAGAAATAAAAGGTATCTTACCTATTTTGAAGACCATATTCAATGATAAACGGTTATAACGCAACTGACACGGTATTCGTCAGTATCCACAGTACTGTGGCACAGAAAGTATAAATTCTATTGTGAACACAGCCGACGATGTCGATAGTAAACAACAGCCAATTACAGCCTAACAGCCCGGTTCATAATAAATTTGATAATAGTTTTTAGCTATGTAAACTATTATTAAAAATTGTCTGCGTTTGACTTTCAATTTATCGCTAGAAAAAGACGTTTGCAATTTTCAACTCTTGTATAAGAAGCTTTACAATCGTTTTTAATTGGCTCTTACCTTCTTTTGGCCAGCGCCCTGCTTATCTCTTGGTTATCACAAGAAACATTCACAAGCGACAACACAAAGTGTAACACTGTGTCAACTGAAACAGGCAATCGTTTAGTTTGTGAATTGCGGACAGCTAGGCAGACTACAATCTTGGGGGGGGGGCAGGAGACGACTTGTTTTTAATTAACCCCCCCACTGGCTCGCTCCCAGCACCCGAAAATGCGTAATTAGTTTCATTACAGAGACTCCTCCGCTGTCGTGCTAAATTTTCGCTTCTTCTGAATTTCTTATCTCTGAGCGGCGACGACTTTGTGTCGCCCATTACAGACCTGACCTTGGACGTTTCTTACTTAACATTTATTGTATTACTGCAAAAAATACAAGTTTTCTCACTATTCTACAACTATATATTTTTCACGCTTAAGTAAATTCATATATTTTTTCTTCTCTTAAAGTGTACGTAAACTAGTATGCTCCTCCCTGAGCTACAGGATTTGCTCGCTACATTAAACTGCGTGTATTTTATATATTACATAGATTTTTATTTTAATAATTTTTCCGTTATGAGAAGCATTACAAAATCTTCATAACTTTACACTTTTATTAGCAGTGTTATTAGTATTAGTTATTACTCTTTCTTTAATCATTATAATCATCAGTCGTGGCTCTACAACCCTTGGTGGGTCTTGGCCTGCTCCAAGTGTCGATTCTACTTCTCCTTATTGCATGCCCTGGCTTTTCAGTTTCTTGTGTTCAGCTTTGGCAAGGCTCTTTTCTATCTAGTCTTTCAATATACTTTAGGGTCTTCCCCTTTTTCTACTACCCATTGGTTTCTGGTAGAATAATATTTTTTTGTAGACTGTCCTTCTTCCATTCTCTCTATGTGTCTAACCCACCTTAGCCTGCACTCTTTATTTAGTAGTGTGGTTTAATTAATAAAGTTGTGTTAGTAGTTATAATCACAATCAGAAATAACACTGTTGCACATCAGTATAGATTAAATTTCCGATTAGCGGTTGGTGGATACATATTTCCATCTGATTATGAGCTGTGAAGCTTAAAACAACTAATCGGGAATTTTTTTAAGAGTGTTATTTCTGTTTGCGATTATAACTAATAACACAACTTAATTAATTAAATATTGTGGTAAGACGTGCAATCGACAGCAGGTAAGACACGACAACAATAAGTTAATGAAAGACAACAATAAGGTTAGTAAAGTATTTAGATATATTGTCCTAACGCTTTCACGGCCGGTGTCAGTTGTATGATTAAAGTTATCCGGGCTGTTTGGCCGTGGTCCATGGTTTATTGCCAAACTAAACGTTTCAACAGCTCCAATGGCTGCCATCATCAGTGGAATCTTAAAAAATCCTGAACGTAGGGTGTTCACGTCAGGCCCACAGTACTGTGGTATAGGCTGTAACTGTTGAACCGATGGTATAGGTATTGGTGCTGTTGAAACGTTTGGTTAGGCAATAAACCATGGACCATGGGCCAAACAGCCCGGATAACTTTAATGATATTTAAATATATATTTAAGATCTGATAACGACATGTAAATCTCGATAACCCTTATCGGGAATCTTTTGTATAGTGGCGGGCAACACTGTTATTTCTGCTTGTAAAAATTATATACCACACAATTATAAAATAAATTTTAAAATTTCGAAACTTTGGAGTGTGGTTATAACTCATTTCATTCTAACACCCTGAAGAATTTTGACAACTTTTTAAAATTTTCATTACCTTTTTTAGCCGTGGGGGAAACTGCAAGTATTAAAACCTCAACACTGCATTCAGATGTTCGTCAAAATTGTCTGTTTTAACACCCCACATGAACGCTTCCGCTTTTATCAAAATTTTACTTAAATGTTTGGTTTTCTTAGATTCAAATTTCTGAAATTTTGAAAAATTAACACTATTACAAAAAGACTGTGTTTTCACTCTCAATTTTCTCTTGAATTTGATATCCCACTTTTCATAATTTTAATCTCTCACATTACTTCCTCTCGGTTTCCTATTTAAAAACGATCAATCTGAAGAATAACTGGGTTCTGTAGAGTTACCGTATGGACACGAGAGCTACGTCTGACGTAAACCAGTTTCAACATTGAAACATTATCCTAAACAGACAAACAAATATAAACGGTAAAAACTAGAACTCGCTTTCGTCGTTCAATAATGTCAACTTTGTCGTGTTTACTTGCTAAACTGCTGCCTCTCACGTGCAGGACAAGGCCTTTCAGTGTCTCGAAAATTATCACCTCCTTAACCACGATATGTTAAACACAATAACAATGGTGGAGACACTGAAAGGCCTCGTCCGGAGCATGACACGCAGCAACAGTTCATGACACGACAAAGTTGGAACTACAGAGACTGTCAATTCAAATAAAAGATGAACGTTTAAAAGTGCCAATTATTATGTACAAAGCGTATTTTCAGAGGCACCTACGCTTACGTTTCGACTTATCATTAATTTCTTTTGCTAATCTTCAATGAGCATCGGCAATGGTACTATAATTTTGACAATTAAAATGTCAATTACTTAACGTCAGTTACGTAATGTGGAAAAGTGTTACGTAAATCGGAACGTTCTACAAGTTTCTCGAATATTCCAGCTCTAATGTGTGTGTGCGTATATAATGCTGCTACTTTGCGGTGAAAGACAATTACGCGTCAATTGTCGGGTCTATATCAGACCATACCGGTCAGCGCAGTGTGATCAAGGACATTGTTTCTAGTGGATTCTCGAGAGCGCTTGTTTGTTTAACAAGTCATCGAAAGTGACAGATTATTCTGGAAATCAGCGGGGTACAAATATAGCCGTTGAGCGACCGTCAAGTCAGTTATAGTCGGGCGATTACACAGTGCATTCGTAGTAATGTGGCAAAGTGTTATGTGTTTTATAATCGTGTGGATCCACTGTAATACAATTGTGTTTTATATTACTTGATATTTTATTGCTTGTCAACAATTCTTATTTGATTTGTTGTAAGACACTATCTTGTTGATTACAAACTGTTTAATTGTAACAATTGAAGCTGGTGATTATTGACGTAACTGGTGTTTTGTATTTTGTTTTCCACTGTACCATACGACGATCAGTTAGACCATCGTAACAATAATATTTAATATATAATGAAGAACACAAATTTTACAAATCGCTAACCTCCGTGTGACATATTATATTTCTAGTGGATACTACTTTGTGTGGCAGAAGGCAATAAATAACTTAAACGAACAAAATACTTGAATATAACTTGACCCGCCCGCAGGTGGTTGTTGTAGGAACAACTATCTGACTATGCTGAACAAAATGACAGGGTACAAGTTAAAATTTAAACACGGTGGTAGTTTGTTTACCGTAATGTTATTTGGTCAATAATTTATAATAATCGTCTTAATACTATTATCATATTAAATGTAATATTTTCCTAGATTTTTGAACTGCCAAGAATATAACAAATTCTACACAGGCCAGACAGAATGCAGCTTTAAACAGAGATACATTGAACACATAAAAGCATTACACTCCACCACAGATTCCACCTTTGTAAACCACCTCATTGAGGCAGACCACGCATACACAAACCTAAACAGTAACATGGAAATCCTACATGTCCAGACAAAAGGCCGAAAAAAACTGTAGACACTGTTGAACTATAGAAACATACAAACACACGTAAACCGGTAGAAACAACAAACGAGAACAGACACAATTTACGTCCATAGTATTTGTGTCTATGAGAAAATACACAGTACTTGGAAATATTACACAACCCACACACAACGATCGTTTGAACGACGGCGCCATCACTAAACGCAGGACGGACAGCGCTCCTATCGGAAGCCTCTGAAGAAGCTCTAACGAGCGTAAACTAGTTTAGGCCTTTAGGCAATTATTTACCATTTCTATCAATAATAGTTTGTGTACCAAGTCAGTAGTATTCTATTACAGTTAAGTATAATACTTACTACATAATAATAATATTATTTTCCTATAATATTTTCCTACTTATTACTTGAGTGCCCCAGTGTGTAGTTAATACTCGCGCGTCTGTGTGTAGACGCCCACACGCCTCTATCTTTATCCTTTTTGCTAACAAATGCTACCAGTTCAGAGGAAATACAATACCCACAAAAAAGATATCGTCTACGCTTCCTTTATTTTTTCATGACTATTCGTGTAAACAAACTACTGTATATTGTAAAAGAAGAATAAAGCTCTCTCTCGTCCATTTTTTAACCTTGTGATCAAGGTTGTAATTTTTTTTACCGACTCCTCCTTATTTGTCACAACCCCCTTCCTTTTTAGATCACGTCTTTCTGTTGTCAAGGTTACGATAATGGTGAAAGACTGACTGAAAAAAGAGTGCCCTATTGTGTATTGTATACAGTTTGCGTTATATAATAAACGTTAAAGGATTGACACGCACAAAATACTGTGTATATAAATTTTATACATACAAAAGTGTACATTTTTGTTTAAATAGGTGAATCTGAGTTATTAATTTGACTTCTGTATTTTACTTGTTGTCAAACAAAAAACTTG
Organism: Magicicada septendecula; assembly: GCA_034769895.1. NCBI lineage: Eukaryota > Metazoa > Arthropoda > Insecta > Hemiptera > Cicadidae > Magicicada > Magicicada septendecula. The sequence continues at coordinate 1,429,222,918 of CM068367.1, read as the reverse complement.
AACGGGTTACATAAAGCTTTATTAAACGATTTCTGATGTAACATTTGTTGCAAACATAGTATATATTTTTACATTATAGGTTTGCATTATACAACGCATTGAAGATGATGTAGAAGAGAAACATTTAAACGTCCTGTTTTCTCATCAAGCTAAGTAATTTTAAAATTGCTAAACCTATACACCGTTTAGTTTATTTTGACTTAGAGTTTAATAACGTAGTACCAATATATATATATATATATATATTTATATATCATCTTATTCTTTAACTTCCTTGTCCTGTTCTATAACAACGGTCTTACATGCTGTCACTCCACCTCTTCCTTGGCCGACCAACGCTCCTCCTGGTGTTTGATTGGCTATCTCTTGCCTTTTTCACTAGACTTGTGTCATCAATTCTTGTTATGTGTTCATTCCATACTTTTTATTGTTAAAAGTCTAATTAGATATATTCTTACCAAAATCGGGTGAACGAAACGTTATTATTAGTAAACATTTTATAGAATCTAGTGTTAACGTTAAAAATTATTTAAAACGGATGGTATGCTGTCTGTTTCATGTAAATCTGTCAGTTCTGGTCTAAATCTATTAGAATTAAACCATAATTTTACAAAAATTATGATTTTACTTCTTAAAAGGTATATATTGGAAAACAATTCATTAAGCAAATAGAAACTTTCAACATTTCAATTTATATACTATAGTTTATAATTTAGCAAAATGAATGTAATATACTTTATTCATATGTTTACCGGAACATAGGAATGTTTACCGTTCTTCACGACTCTTTCTCCTTCTACAGCGACGTACGAGAATTTTATGTCACAAAAGTTTAACAGCCTGAAATTATAATTGTTACATGTATTTAAATACAATTATAATTTAATATTGTCTCATTGTAACTGTATTTGTTTAAACTTATCTTGTACAGCAGTCATAGGCAACCTTTGAATTAATGGACTCGCATGTATAACTGAGGAGCAGTTCGATGGACGCACGCCTACCCACCCCATCAGTGGAAAATGGAAAGGTGCGGAGTTCAATAGCCGGACATTACAAACATTAACTGTCGCTTTATTATGCCTTGCGCTTATATTTAACGTCGTGAAACGACGAACCAAAAAAATTTTGCAATATTTTTTTATATAAATTAGTGAACATTGTCGCGTTAAGAGTAGGTCATTAACAATTTGACATCATGCACACGCACGTTTAAACCAACAAAACTTTGGACGAAAAAATGGTTAAACAGGAACTTATTTTAATAAAAATAAATTAAAGAATATACCACAATAACACGATTTATTTTCATTAAGTGCACAGAAATGTAAACTTTATATATATTGAAAACTTTTTCAAGTGAAACTTACTTGTCTGTTTTGTATGTAGAACGCGTTTCGGCGTCGTGTTCGCCTTCTTCAGCTTTGCGACGGGCGCCGAAACGCGTTCTACATACAAAGCAGACAAGTAAGTTTCCCTTGAGAAAGTTTTCAATACATATAAAGTGTAGTGCAGTGAAAGAAGATGATGAACAAACAAGACAACTAGAAATGTAAAACTTGAAAAAATCACTTTGGGGATTTACAGGCTCTGGGCGACAAGTTCAACAATCTTATAAGGGAAAGACGTAGCGCTCTTCGGTAGACGGCTTGTACTGTATATAACTGTACAAGCCAAACTGTCTTGTCTGTATTGTACTGTAGTGTACAGTACTTACTTCGAAGCAGGTACAATAGGGGGAGGGTGCGTTTCTTTGGTTAAAAAAAATAAAGTAAAATTACAAATTTGTTCGCGTGACAAATTTGTCAAACCCTATCGACGCGGGCGCACGGTTGCCGATTGCTGTTCTACATGGAGCAAATATTTCCATTGCAGAGAGGGGGTAAATAGCGTTGGCTGTTAGATAATTAGATAGATGATACAGGTTAAGCGGCCGATTACAGAGATTAGATGCGTATAATTGTGTCACGCACACTCACGTGCAGTACGAGTTTAATTTGTGGTATAGACCTAAGTCCCTCTTGTCCATACGGAATGCCAGTCTGTCATGGCGATGTTATTACGACATGCAGCAATACGTATGTAGGTAAGACGAGATTACTGGCTGCCTAACCAGCTGTGCTGTGCTGAGACAGTCAGTACGTAGACTGATGTGCAGAAATAGTATTACTCAAGTGCCTCTCCTCTACGTCATAACCCAAGATTTATCACGATTTATCTAAACTGGAACTGCCAAAGAATTTTAAAAGTTTAGGGGAAGGTCCGGTGGTATCGGACACCTTACTTTTTTCTCTATTTGTGTCAGCCATCTGAGAAGCACATGCAAATTTCAATTGCTTATTCCTTGTTATTTTCTTTTTCTTTAATATTCTTTCATCTTTTTACTGTGTCTCTTCTTCCTGCCTTCAGTCTGCCTGCGTTTTTTCTCTCCTTTAATTTTTAATACTTTTCCCCAAAAACGTCTCTTTTAATTGCTTCTACTGGGATTATATTATTTTTTTAAATCGTTTTTGACAATATCTTAACACTGAAACGTGAATAACATCATCATCATCTTGACAACGCGGCACGCGCAAGGTGTCGCGTTTCCCGCCTTGAAAGATCCTTCCTTCCTGTGTCCTATAGCTTTGTACTTGCAGATTTGTTTAGTCAGTATCGATATTCTTTCTATGTGTTCTTCCCACCGTTGTTTCTAACATTTTAATTTTAACATGATAATGTTTGTTATATAGTAAATATATTTGTTGTATAGTAAATATTTGTTATATGCACATTAACGTTTCAAAAGCCTAAAAAAAATTATGCTTCGATGTTTCGGTTTCGTCGAAATATCTTTAAATTTTTATTTCTTTCAAGTGGCGGACACCATGCCAATTGTTGCCGACACTGATAACGGCCTCAGATGATGAGGCCGGAACATGTGTCAGCTCAGCCTCTACACCACGGTCTAGATGGTGAGGCCGGAACGTGTGTCAGCTCAGCCTCTACACCACGGTCTAGATGGCGAGGCCGGAACATGTGTCAGCTCAGCCTCTACACCACGGTCTAGATGGTGAGGCCGGAACATGTGTCAGCTCAGCCTCTACACCACGGTCTAGATGGTGAGGCCGGAACATGTGTCAGCTCAGCCTCTACACCACGGTCTAGATGGTGAGGCCGGAACATGTGTCAGCTCAGCCTCTATACCACGGTCTAGATGATGAGGCCGGAACATGTGTCAGCTCAGCCTCTAAACCACGGTCTAGATGGTGAGGCCGGAACATGTGTCAGCCCAGCCTCTATACCACGGTCTAGATGATGAGGCCGGAACATGTGTCAGCTCAGCCTCTACACCACGGTCTAGATGGTGAGGCCGGAACATGTGTCAGCTCAGCCTCTATACCACGGTCTAACAGCCCGGACAATTATTTTTCCAACTATGTTGACGCCTGCCGGAAAAGCCCTTTAGAATCTGTATACACTAATATATTATATACTAATATATACTAACATTTGAATTATGAAAAATATCCGGGCTGTTAGACCGTGGTCCCTGGTTTAAAACAAAACCAAACGTTTCGGCAGCTCCACTGGCTGCCATCATCAGTGGTATAAAATTTTCTGCACTTGGGTGTCTACGTGCAGACCCACAGTACTGTGGTATAGACTAAAGCTGTCCTGCCATGCTACCTGTACATATAATTCTGATACCTGATTTTTCTGATGATGGCAGCCAGTGGAGCTGCCGAAACGTTTAGTTTTGTTTTAAACCAGGGACCACGGCCAAACAGCCCGGATATCTTTCATAATTCAAATGACACCGGCCGTGAAAGCCTAAGGAATAATTTATATATTAACATTCTTTAAACCATCTGAAAAAATGTCATTTTGTCCGCGCTTTTTGTCAAGACTTTGTGAGGTTACCACAAGCTATGAAGGTATTCGTAGAAAACGGCCAGATTTACGCCAGAATAATTTATGAAAATTGCAGCCCAATAATGCGCCTGGACGCACGTCATTGCTTGTTCAGAAATTTGACAGGCTAGACAAAAGGAAACATCATAACGATGACACGGCAACTGCTGTATTCACCAAATTTGTCCCAACGCCATCTTTCCTCCTCTCAATTGTAACAATGTCCACGAAAAAACGTTTTGCAACCGATGCAGACGTAAAACAAATATCTCTAAGCAAGTTAAAAGTCGTACCAAAAAGTGCTTGTTTGAAATATTTTGAAGACTGCAAACGGCTCGCTTAATCCTGTTACGTTCGACTGAGACTACTTTGAAGAGGATTGTACAAGTGTCAATGAATAAATGGATAATTTTAAAAATAAACAAGAACTGCATAACGTTTTTGACAAAACGTCGTATAACTGAAATGGAAACACGACAATACACAGACATTTTTATATTTATCTGCTTGGAATTCGCATGTTTTATTCTTCGTATTATTTGAATTAGCAGCCATCCTTACTATTTCTTTTATGAAGTTACTAAACTGCTACAATTTTTGTTCAGACAAAGCTTTTTGTCATCTCTGACATCATCAGATCTTGAACAACCTTTTAAATACTTAAAAAATTCCCTTACATTTTTATATTTATCTGCTTGCAATTCGCATGTTTTATTCTTCGTATTATTTGAATTAGCAGCCATCCGTACTATTTCTTTTATGAAGTTGCTAAACTGCTATACAATTTTTGTTCAGACAAAGCTTTTCGTCATCTCTGACATCATCAGGTCTTTGTTGTTCAAGACCTGATGATGTCAGAATTGACGAAAAGCTTTGTCTGAACAAAAATTGTATAGCAATTTAGCAACTTCATAAAAGAAATAATACACAGACAATTGAGATGAAGACAGTTATTTTTCTTGTTTTCTGGCGAGAAGATGTAAGGTAGACAGACTTGCAGCGCATCTTACTATTGTAATGATTGCGCCTGGCAACTTTCGAGAGTCTTAAGTGACAGACACTATATTCGTGTTCATGTTTACGCGTATCTATTTGTGACACGTGCAATGTAATGTAGTTACATTGTTACGCTGACACGCCATTAACGTCATTCAAATGTGTGAAGTAGATCGACAGCCATATGACAGCTAACGCCATTTACGTAACGCATAGAATAGCTTCCTGTCATAGAATTGTTACGTTTATTGTCGCGCTTTTCACCATTGTTACAAAAGTTCTTTATTACGTAGTTATCTCTTAAACGTCACTTATATTATTTCAATTTGACAGGTAGAGGTTTCCGTAATTATTATATTATTCTATGCTGTGGTTTCATTGGCAGATGCACAAATAAGCACTTTATGAATCTTCTTATTTGAATTAGCAGTTCGTCGTGCTTGTTTGCTAAAATGCTAAATGTTATGTTCTAGACTAGGCCTTTCAGTGTTTTCACAATTTTCAGGTCCTAAATCACGACTCAATCCTAAATCGTGATTTAGGACTTGAAAATGGTGGAAACATTAAACGGCCTTTTCCAGAACATGACATTTAGCAGGTTAGCAAACAAGCACGACGAAGTTGGATAAGCACTTTAGTATCCAAAGTAGCATAACTTGGGAACAAGAAAGGTTGCTTCTTAAAATCGTAGACCGTCTATAATACAAGTAGTAACATATTTGACATGCGTCTGAGATACCAGAAAACTAATATTTAGCGTCGTGATACAACGAACGAAAAAAATGTTGCAATACAATAAAGGATGCAATCACAATAAATCTACATATATCACGAAAATATGGTGTTTTCACAGATTCCATGATGAGATGAAATTGCAGAGATCTTAAGGACACAGCATTGGATGAGAGAGTATGGGAGACTATGATAAGGACACCTATGACAGTCTCCAAGTGAACCTAGCCTTCTGACAGAATCACTATAGAGACGATTTATTTTTTTGTCAGCACAAATCTTTCCTCTTAATTAAATACGGAAGGACACGTATGTCACTAGAAGAAATTAAGGCGGTCCACTAACAAGATGGTCCGATCACATGAGAAGGGTGAACTTAAACCTTTTGATCTAGACCAAAACCAGAACTGGAGTTGGTAAGTTTGCGTAGAGCCTGCAAGATTCTTCTTCTTCTTCTTCTTCTTCTTCTTCTTCTTCTTCTTCTTCTTCTTCTTCTTCTTCTTCTTCTTCTTCTTCTTCTTCTTCTTCTTCTTCTTCTTCTTCTTCTTCTTCTTCTTCTTCTTCTTCTTCTTCTTCTTCTTCTTCTTCTTCTTCTTCACAACACGGCATAGGCAAGGAGCTGCCTGTTCTGGCTTTAAATATCCTCCGGCCAACACTTCCTGCATTTATTCACGCAGCTGTGTCTTGTAGGTTTGTATTTCCAGACTTGTTTGGCCAGTAGTCTGGAATCTGACATTCTACTGTATCTAAGTGTTGTTTCTACCGTTGTTGATAATTGTTTAATTTTTCATTTAAAAATTTTTAACTGCTTTCTATGGCTTTATTCCTTATACGACATAGTTTAGAACACCTTTTAACTCCTCTTACGAATGCCACTTCCAAGACTTGAATCCTATTGTTTTTTTATTGCTTGTTGTCCATACTTCACTCCCATAAGACAGTGCAAGGACTGCCATAACTTTGTAGAACTTTACTATTGTATCTCAACGCACCTTGGTTTTAAAATATGATTGAATGTCCCACGTATCGCCTGGAACTTACCTAAATTAGCATGATTACCACTGAAACTTAACCTAAATTAGCATCACCAAATTAGCATTAATATCATAATTTCCGTCGTAGCCAATATAATTTTTCAATTAACTAAAGTGACTCAGCAGTCCCAGAATTCAATTACTAATTATTATTTTTGCGGAACTATCAGTCGATGCCGAAAAATAAAGGCAAGATAGAGACAATGTTGGAATTTTATACATCAATGGCTGTCTCCGCACTATATATGGCAGCGAAACATGGGTAACGATAAAACACAAGAAAATCGAATTGATGTACAGGATCTGAGATTCTTAAGACGAGGTAAGGTCTGTAGTCGAATAGAAAGAATAAGAAATGAAACGATTAGACAAGAACTTCAGGTATTCAAATTAAATAAAAAGACAATGTTGAATAGAAACAAGTAGCAAGAACATTTAGAAAGAATGCAACAATATAGTGCAACACTACAAATGTATAGGGTACTGTGCATTGCAAAATTAGTTAAGATAATTAATATAATTTAAATAAATAATCCATATTGTTAGTAATAATAATAATTCAGATTGAAAGCTGTAAAAGTGGACAACAAAATTACATGCTTGAACAGGTGGGTCACGCCACACAGCTGCGTCTGTGTGTACACGTGTATCGTACGTGTGTGTGTGTGAGGCCAGTTGATTCCTGTAAAGCGTCACCCCTAAATAAACGCTAATAAATATATTAATTATTTAAATGGTGATAAGTGTATATGAAATATCACAAAACCAAATACGCCACAGTGTGTATAATATAAAGACGCACGTGTGTATGAAAGGTGGTGCGAAAATAATAAAAAGTGCGAATACAGTGAAAATAAATATAAATAAAACCCATAATAATTAAGGTAACGAGAAACGGTTTACACACAGTTGTACAAATAAAAATTACCGACCAGATGAATAGCGGGTAATTTGGGAAAGACTTCGCATGTTGCGAAGACAATTGAAAATATTGTGAATAATCGTGTTTTTAAAAGGACGCCAAGACAAACCTATTCCTGCAGAGAATTGTCGAAAATGAATTTTGCGCAATAGACTAAAAATACGCGAGGCACATCTGCCTTGTTCTCTTTCTCGTTCAATTACAAAGGCAGCCGGAGGCTCTGCCCGGCTACTGCAACTCTTTCTCGAGCAATCATGGAGGCAGCCGGAGGCTCAGCCCAACAAGAACAACAACTCGTTTTCGACTACAGCGGCAGCCGGAGGCGATGCTTGACAACATCATCACTTTCGTGACACCACCGCTGCAGCCAGAGACCATTACGTAAGACGAGGGAACAGCACACTACATGGCATAAATTCCAGACGTAGAGGACGAGTCATCGGACTTCCGAGAGGACTCGGAGGACGAGGAAAGGATTCAGAACTTTACGACTACGCAGGATTCACAACATCAAGGACTCAGGACCAGGAGAGGGTACGCTGAGGAACCGCTACAATTAAGGTGAACGACAGCAATGTATTCCTCATAACAAAAGACTTAATCAAAGACAGATAAACATTGTCAAAAGAAAGACAATAATCTCTAAAAGTGTAATTTATAACTCTTAAATGTAAATGTCTCGTATAGTAATTATAGCATAATTTTTGGATTAATAATTTATTGAAAATATGTAAATGTAATTTTGAAAGAATAGAAAGTTGCTAAAGTAATTAATATAAATGACAAATGCATATGTAATAACAATAAGATTTATTTTTAAAAAGAAAGATTTCAGAATATAATAAATTACTCATAATAGACTGAGCAAGTCGAGATCCATATTATTAATATTCAAATGTATTTATAATTATAAGAGTATTTTATGTTTGTATGGAATATGCGATATTACGTGTAGGTAATCAATAAGGATGGGTACTGCGAATACCCAAACACATGCAATAATAATGATGTTTTAATTCGACATTTATTTTGAAATTTTAATAAATATATGTTTGAATTATTTTAAACAATTTTACATTGTTGTTATTATTACGATTACACCCATTGCAAATTTGTAACGTTATAAATATTTGTGCTACTCAACCGGGTGGCTCATCGACGATATAAAAATGTTATAATAGGAATCCAGTAAAAGCTGGAAAACACAAAGCCAGAGGAAGAAGAAATTTAGGTAGACCAAGGAAAAGGTAGGAACCGTAACAGGCAGAGTGCCTAAAACATGACGTGAAGAATAAGAAGATGAAGAAGAAGGATATCATTATTTTTGTTCTTATCCTATTATCTTTGTTTTTATAGATACAACTATTTAATTAACAACTCGGAACACAAAGTTTTTATGAGTAAAAACATAAAGTTTTACCTTTCAACCTTTCAACTTTATGTTTTTACTCATAAAAAACTTTGTGTTCCGAGTCGTTAATGAAATAGTTGTATTTAGTTAAGTAACGGACACGTCACGGACAACGAAATCCGAGAATTTGTTTTTATAGTAGATATGTTTAGAGTAGATATTTATGTAGCGAGAAGAAATCGAATTGAGCCTGAGCCTCTAACAAGGTGGTCTACCGTTGTTTTTAATCTTTTAATGTTTCATTTAAATTAAAAACTAGTAAACTTTCTCTTATTCGCTTTAATTCTCTGTACGGTCGAGGTTAGAACACCTTTTAACTCCTCTTAAGAACGCCATTTCCAAGACCTGTACGCTACTGTCTTGTTTGTTGGTTATTGTTCACACTTTACACCAATAGGACAGTACAGAGACTGCCATAGCTTTGTAGAACTTTAATTTTGTATTTTGACGTACCTTGTTTCTACAAATACGATTGATTGTTCCAGAGACCGTCTGGAAGTTACCAAAGTTAACATCAGTATCATACTTTATATCATAGCCAATATCATTTTCCAAATAATTACAGTGTTTATATATTTTATTTATATTCTCATTCATTATATTTTCTACTAATTTCAAATAATACTGTTTGAAGTAATTTGCTACGGATTTTAGCGTCCGTACGAATTTCAGCGTCAGGTGAACTGATTCACCTGTTCTGTAATTCGATCAATAATCTTAGTTTGGTCTTATTGGCTCCTTCCTCGAAATGCCATTAGCTTAATGGAAATTTTTATATTGTATTGCTTGCAACTAGGGGGAATAGAAGTTAGCCTCTAACAAGATGGTCCAATCACATGAGACGGGTAAATTAAAAATAAATATACAATTTTTTTCTAGATCAACTATGACTGGAGGTTCTGATTTAGCCTGTAATTTGGTGAAAAATTTTATTGCGTAGTCAAATATGCAAAACGTTAATAACAAACAGGTTAAAAAATAATACGAATAGTTGGGGAAATGTTTCCAAAGTTGGAGTCTAGTTTCAAGAAATGATTTATTTAAATAATTAGTACATCGTTTGTCCTTGTAAGGAGGAAACAACAATCGTAATAAATAAAACTAGTTGTCTATAAACTACAAACACATCACTTTGACACACAAACGGTCGGTAAATATTGTTTACTCAAGTCACAGCATTTGACACGAGAGAAAGAAGAAAATTGCTGTCAACTTGTCATAAATTGTTAAGTTAGAACAAGCCCTGTAATACTACACACAGCCAGTCGTACACTACAAGTTACAATTTCGTGAAAGGAATAACGATATTACTTTGACCTTAATTACTTAGCAAACAGACAACGTAGTACATTCTGTCACATTGTTATTTAGTGCCAGTTCCACGAAGAGTATAAAACTTGTTTTTTTTTTTTTTTGCAAATTTGACAAGAGTGTATTACTGATTTATTCATCAGAGAGAATAAACAATGATGGGAGCAAATCAAATCCAAACCAAAATGTATGAAGACATTAGACAGAATGTCTGCTGTGTGTGGATTTGAAATGACCGACCAAAGCTCTTTTATATTTAAGTAGAAACTATTAGGGAAAGTTGTATGATGAAACTAACTACCGAGTATCACGCAAGTGCTTTCAAGGTCAATAACCGGTCGGCAAAAATGAAACATGACAACATGAATAAATTGTTTAAATTTCCAACCAACAATGATTACTGTTCAAGGTTTATTATTGGATTACGTGCTTAGTGCTCTTTAAACGGGAAATGTGAATTCGTCTCGTATAACCATATTACCCTTGACGTCAACTACGTACAAGTATTGATTTCTATAATGTTATGATCGCTCGTAAAAATTAATTAATCATCGTCGTTGTCGTCATCCTTTATGGGTTAGGCTAGCAGCCTGCTCCAGTCTCAATAGAAGTCATCCAACCAATGCTTACGGGGTCTTCCCCCTTGGATGATAGCGAAGAGTTCTTCTTGAAAATCTAATTGAATCCACTCTCTCTACATGTAACCACCACTCCGTGTACGGGAAGATTTTCTGATTTAAGCTGTCTGATATACCTAGTTTCATTCTAATATGATAATTTCTGATAAGATCTCTCCTCGTACAATTCTTTACGGCCCTCAAGAACCCCACTTCCGCTCCTTATGTTCTATTTACCTGGTCCTACAACTATCTGCTAGTTTTAACTACTTATATTCTCACAAAATAACTGGTCCTTCAGGTTGGGGGTTGTGTGATGGGGCTGGTAAACCATTCTCGTAAAAAATCATATACTCGTAAGACTCAGAGGAATAAACTGGATGGATTTAAACTAATCAATTAGATATAATATTTTTGACTGTGTTTATGTGGAAACATTTTAACGTGAATATCATTATATACGTTTTATGGGGAGGCTAAAGGTAAAAAAATGAACAACTGTCACTTTTCCTAAAAATGCTTGGTATATTAAAATTTTGACTTTCTGAAGAAAATGGTATGTAACTAACGATAGAAGTAAACTCAATAAAGCATTTTTTGAATAATCTAAAGTACATCTGAACACACATGAAAATCATTATAATTTTGTGCACGATTCATTTCAATAATATATACTTCCAAAACGGCTTAATCTAAAATCATGTGGTTTTCATAGTGTAACAGGGAATATTTTGTACTTCATGCTGGCAACTCTGAAGGCAGCAATGACTATATGTATGTATTATTTTTGTGCGTGAAAATAGTGTTTGGTCGTGAAATTGAGTTTTTGCTAGGTCTCAATTATACACATTAAACGCGTGTTTTGAAAACACATTTTAGACACTTAAGTACATATGTCTCAGAAAATCTTCTACGTAGGATATTTAAATTTTCAGGGCTGATGTAAGGTACTCGTCTCTACCTACTGAAGCAGAATTGTGGAACTAAAATGTATACTTTAGGTGCTGCAAAAATAAATGTTTATCAACTTTCCTCGAAAAATTTATAAAATTAAAATAAATGTAACTACAGTATTGTTTTGAACACGGATATTATTTATTTCAATTTTAAAAATTTTATAAAATTGGAATAAATATAAATATTTTTGTGGACACGGAAACTAAGTAATTCTGCTTCAGTAGACAAAAAGCATGTTTAGAAAACACCTACAAAAATTTCAAGTCTCTATTTTATTTTGTTTTAAAGAAAAATGTTTCTCAATTTGGCCAATTTAACATTACCAGCATAGGGTTTACCGACTCCTGTATTGGACACCAAGATTGTGGAAGTATAGACGTTTATTGACAACTTATATCCAAGTAAATTTATACCCCTCAATAGCATCTCCTATACTACAAGAATAATTAAACAGCGTTCAGTTATGGCTTGATAATTGGCGCACAAAAATCAATTCATCCAAGTCAGTCCACGTTACCTTCACCACACGTAAGGCAAACTGCCCTCCAGTCACAATTAACGGTCAACCAGTACCGCAAGCTGAAAGTGCTAAGTACCTCGGGATGCATCTGGACAGGAGACTAACATGGAAAAAACATATAACATCTAAGAAGCTTGAACTTAATCACAAGGTCAGAAACATCTATTGGCTTATAGGCAGACAATCACGGTTAAGTCTCGTCAACAAACTCTTGATCAATAAAGCCGTTCTTAAACCGGTATGGACTTATGGTATTCAACTTTGGGGTACTGCAAGTACAAGTAATATTGAGATTATCCAGCGCTTTCAGTCCAAAACACTTAGATCAATAGTCGACGCTCCTTGGTTTGTCTCAAATAACTCTATACACCGCGACCTCAAAGTTTCAACCGTGAGAGTAGAAATCATGCGCCTCTGCAGGACTCACATCTCCAAACTAGAACAGCATCCCAACCACCTGGCAATTAACTTGTTAGACAACAGTGAAGATATTTATAGACTAAAAAGACACAAATTATTAGACTTACCATTCAGGTTTAACTCAAAATATATTCTCTGTATTTTCTGTATTTTACTGTCTGTGATATGTGTTCTGTATGTTTTTGTATTCGTGTCATTCATACGTGTTAATGTCAACCTGTATATGTGCCTTATGGGCCCAGTGTATATTATTTGAACTTATTGTATCATGCCAGCAGGAAGTGGAAGTGACTTTTGTTCATTTGTTTACATGTTTTATCATTTAGTTTTGTATTTTGTGTACCTCTTTAATCTATTATCAAAAACAAGAAGAGCTGTCAATGGTCAGCTCTTCATAATCCTGTGTGTGTTGTCAGCCAATTTGTTAATTTGTTAAATGTTCGCTCAGTCGAACGGCTTACAGATCTCCAATAAAAAAAAAAAAGTAAATTTATTTCAAACTGCGAAGAACAAAATTTTAGATTCAGTCTAGCTGGGCAACAAAATTTTGACACGTAAACAAACCGTGTATTCAAAAACGCTTTCATTCAGGTAACTAAAATGGTTTTTCCTGTCTGTAAACAAGTACTGTCTATATTCCAGAAGCGAATGATACACGAAGACATATTTTAATCTGTAACTGAGGCTCTCGGCCGGCGGCGTCAACTGTGTTACAGACAAACGGACTTATCTTCGGGCTATTAGGTCGTGGTCCACTCCTGCTGTCACTAATATACGTTTGGCCTCTACACTGGAGTCCATCTTCATTGTGAGAACGATTTGCTAACTGACACGGTCTTCGCCTGTTAAATCTTTTACCACACACTGTTGTTAACTGGTGAAGACCACGTCGCTTAGCGAATCGTTTGCACGCTGAAGATGGCCTTCAAAAGAAGCTCCGAAACGTCTCTTTTTAACAGCAGGAGCGGAGCCGCTTACCTTTTGAATATGGCAGGCGGGGATGATCTAGTTGGATTTCGTCTGCTCCCTTGTAGCTACGAGTTGGTTTTCCAAACGCTAAGGGAAGTAAACCCGTATAAAAAATAATCCAGGCCCTCCCGGTTGGGGGTTATGTTTCGGGTTAAAATCCTGGAAAGTAAAAATAAAACTGTTATGAAACCAACAACCAAGCCTCGGAAATCTCTTTGCCTTATTGGGAAACACTGAGATGGAAATGGAGAGGAGGCTTTGGAAAAGATTGGTGTTGGAAGACAGGGCTCACGTTGAGCTGTAGTGTTGAAGAAGAGAAGAAAGAGAAGAAAATTAGAATATTTACAATTTTTATAACCAACAAGGAAATACATATTTCGGCGATAGACAGCTAAAGGTGACTCCGGAATATCACTTCAGCATAATATTCACGTGAATTCATTGCTTTAGGCAGATGACAATGTAATGATACAGAAAACAGATACCAGATACGAAGGGCGACATTCAATAGCGTAATATAAGACTATGGGCTACAGATCTCTGCTACAAAATCTAAAACGATGGCATTTAAGGGCAAGGGCAAGGGCAAGTATCCAATAAGAACTAAGATAATCGTGAATAATCAGATTTTGGATGACGTAGTCATTTTATGTATAGGATCCGAAATAACAGTGAAATAAATGAGTTGATCGGTGGACAAGACCTGGTGAGGCACATAAAATCAGCTAGAATTAGATGGCTGGGACACGTATCCCGTATGAATGTTACGAGGATGCCCAAAACTATATCAAGTGGAACGATATTGGGCAAAAGAAGAAGAGGCAGGCCTCAAAGAAGATGGCAGCAGGATGTGGAAGAAGATCTGAGAAAGATGGGCATTAGGAACTGGAGACTGAAGGCAGTGGACAGAGATGAGTGGAGACGGGTCGTAGCGGAAGCCAAGGCTCACCATGGGCTGTAGAGCTGGAGAGAAGTAGTAGTAGTCATTTTAATTACCTAGGTTGTGATATCTCATATGGAATCAATATTTATTATGATAATAAACTAACGTTATTTAGACGTATCTGTAGAACGGTTCATAGGTACTACCTAAAAGTAAAACATGAAAGATACCCAAATAATATTTCACAAAATTGTTGCTGTCCCCACATTACTGTATACTAGTCAAACATAGACTCTTGGTATAAGACAAGTACAGAGGATTCTTCATCATCATCATCATCAACCTCAAGGATTAGGTATCCTGGACCTGTTCCCGTACACACTTCGCTCTCGACCGTCCTACATATCTCTTCCCCTTCGGTCTATATTCCATTGCTAGCATTGGAATCCTCTCACCTGCCGTTCTTCCTAAATGTTTACACCACCTTCGTTTACACCACTTCGTATTCAGGCAGCTGAAATAAAATTTATAAGAGGGACAACAAGGTTGTTCTCTGATGGACCGAAAAAGGAACAAGGGTATTAGACGCGAATAAAACCTCATTTCGTTGCACCGGAAGATTGAAGACCACAAAAGGAGATGGTGTGAACACTTCAACTGCATATGCCGGCTATCTGTTCACTCGTGGCTGCCTTGGGTCATTACTTTACTGGCAAGAGAAATGTCGGTAGACCGAGGAGGAGATGGGTTCCGGAACAGGTCTAGGTGGGCTCGGCCAGTTGCGGTGAAACCACTTTTTAACCTGTCCTTACCTTGCCAATTGCTTTCCTCAATTCTACTTGGTCGCAACGGACCAATTATGTGGCAACTAGTAGACTTACTATGTGTGTAGAACGCCTATGAATTCCTGTCCGAACTTTAACGAAGTTTCAATTCTGTAACTTTTCCATTTGTACGAGTAATCTTTTTCTTCCAACATTTTTGTTGCTTTAGGTTAGGTTGCGTTAGGTTGGTGTTATGTTAGGTTTGGTTAGATTTGGTTAGGTTTGGTTAGCCTAGGAATAGAATTATAATGGTAAATTCTGTATTATTTTAGTTATAACATGAAAATGTTGGTAAGTTTGCCAGCACCTTACGACATCGTAAAGTTCACTCTACGATATCACAGAGAAATTGGACGTCAAATTTAAATTTAAAATATACCTTATTTTGATCCGTCTTGCGATCTTGTAGTTTATTATTTCACTACATGTTTCGGAAATAAATTCCCATCTTCAGGTAAAAACTTCTTCCTATTATATATGAATCGTCGGCGAAATTATTAAAAACACATACACACACAGACAAATAACACAACCACAACTGTTACAAATAACATAATTAAAAACCGTAAACACACAACTATCGAAGACAGTGCGCACTGCTCGACTGTCACATTTCAACTGGACTGATTGTAAAGTTCGCCGTTCATCTTCAACATGGTATCATACAACGTATTCGATTTAAACGAAAGCTGGTCGTTGAGCAAACATTCTTTATGGACTTTGGATGCTTTGCAAATTTCAAATTCTTCTAACGCATCCATCAAACTACCTTTGTTGCTAACGTGTATGGGTACCATATTTTCCGTGAATCGAATGTAATTGTGGTTTTCGTTTATTAAATGTAATGCAAAATTCGACTTGGCCGATCTGATAACCTTTTCCGGTAAATGTTCTTTCAATCTGTCAATAAATCTCCTCCCCGTTTGACCGATGTAAAACTTGTCACAATCATCACATTGCAACTTCTATATGCCTGAGCAATTTTCTATTATTTTAGGAGACCTTAGCCTAAATATATTTTTTAAATTATTGACAGTTCTGAATGAAACATTAATGTTTAATTTCTTGAACTCATTTTTTATTACGTTAGGGAGCACATTAACTCCCCAACGGCTGAGACAAAATTAACTTTATCCTTGTCAGCTTTTATCTTGTTCTGCTTGTGCTTGTGTTATTTGTCTGTGTGTGTGTGTATGTGTTTTTAATAATTTCTCCGACGATTCATATATAATAGGAAGAAGTTTTTACCTGAAGATGAGAATTTATTCCCGAAACATGTAGTGAAATAGTAAACTACTAGATCGCAAAGCGGATCAAAATAAAGTATATTTTTAATTTAAATTTGAATCTTGAATGCGATCTGGAGACAGTATATAATGAAATTTGACCGCTCGTAACAGTATATAGACATTAAGAACTGTCGGAGTAGGCCTACATTACTATTCCAAGCATGAGCGTACATCTCTTCACGTCTGCGTTTGTAGCTAATAGGATGATATTTTCTATTGCAATTGACTGGGTTCAAATTTTCACGTCGGTTGTAACAGTCCGGGTTTTAAACGATTGGGTCGCAATTGATCCGGTCTATGGCCTAATCCTTGGAATGGTAATTATGACGATAACTAGTGAACACTGTGATTAGTTAGCCTGATTACAAAAATCACGAATTCTGGTACTCTGTTCACACAAAAGTACACGTAAATAAACGGAATCTCACTTATGCTCAAAACACGTACGCGCAGTCAGCTGTACCTACACGTGAACATTAATTCTGACCTGTAATTGGCTACTTGCAGTCAGAAGCTACTTTGTGTAGCCAGCTGCTACAACAACATATCGAATCGAATATCCGCGACACGTTGATAATACCCTTAACGCTACGACACTTATACATTCGTTTCGTATACTTATCGTTGCTTTTCTAAGTCGTAATATTTCTCCGGAAAATATAACCGCCTGGGCATAAAATAGCAGCAGAGCAGCCAGCACGTTTTTTCTAAGCAATTTCACAGTTTACTACCAATAAAAAGTAAATGCCGTATTCATCGGTTCCGAAAAGGCGTGGTCTAATGGTAAGAGATACGGACATTTTACGACGTTTTCAAAAATCAGAATTTTACAGTGGAATGCTTACTCTGCCTTCTCTCGTCGTGAAATCACTTTTTCGTGGATTATGATTATATACATTAAAAGTCACAATTAGTAGGTCCGTATGTTTCCCGACTTGAATATTAAAATAAAATGATTTTACAAAGTTATTCTACAAATCTATACAACCGCGTTTCTTTATACATGATCATATTTTATAGCACTTTTCTTAAAATATTCTGCAGATGCAGCTGTGGAATTCTTTCAGGTCAATATTAACCTGGTTAATGTTTCAGGTTAACTAACATACTGGTATATTTATTTTGCCTCATAATAATATTATATTTTTCAGAAATCAACATCTTGCTATATTATTTTGCCCGAAAAGAATATGGACTAAATATTTACTTGCCCCAATCACAAAATCAAACCATTTTTTGACCAACGAGTGTATACCATTTTACTTCTAGAATGACATCGTGACATAGTGTTGAGAACATTTTGTACAATATGATTTGATGTTATGTAATCGGAGCTAAATTGTAAGTCTAATTTTACTCCTCCTTATAGTTATTTACAATTATTACAAGATTACATAAATCCTTTAAAAGTATTGAGTTGTATTTATCGTTAAATGCATTTTATGAAAACTATGTCTTCATCATCAAAAGCAGAATCAGTGTTCCTTAGTCTCCGTGAATGAATAAATTATTTACGTTTGATATAAATTATTTTGTTGATTTTTAATCTGCTTGTTAAAACAAGCCATTTTAACAACCATAGAATTGACAACAAAAATCCCTACAGGTCGCTTTGTGTTAATTGTATTTATTACTAAGATGATCTATCAATTACTAAAACTCGTTGTCTAGAAATTGTCGTTTAGACAAAATATTTTATAGTTTTGAGGAAAAACTAATTCCTGAGACAATAGATTTTATTGGTTTTACCTACATCAGATTTCTCAGTATTGAATGCTTTGTAAATTGTATAAGACATCCTTTTTTATTTATTTGCAATTTAAATGATTAAATTTACAGCATAATGAGTGTTTTTGACACTCATTTTTAAATATTTATAAAAATTTCCCATAAAACTCTTCCTGATAGAATTTTGGAAATCTCTTCTTAAATTTTTCATACCAATGTCATATGAAAGTATTAATTTAAGTTCCAAGAAATACGGTTGGTCTTGATTACAGCATTGGAGCAGAAATCAAGGGGGGATTTTATCGCAGGCCTAGAGTAAATTATTAAATTATATCCAATTCCTCAGGGATACTATGTAGCCTATATAGACTATATATACTACGACGCCAATCACATGTTAAATATTACATTAACATGAGGTTTGCATTTGATTCACACTATTAAACATAGGGAATGATTTATGTAAACAGTATTATTTCACTATGAACTTTAACATCATTTTTAGTGCACTAATAAAAAATTAATTATTGAAACTTTTTTAAATAATATTTTGAATTTACTTGCTTTTGACCAGTCAAAACAAAAAGGATTTTGCGTCAGAAACAATACTGAAAAAATTATCAAGGCCTGTTTAATTGTTATAATTGTTCTTGTTTACTAATATTATTTGTTTAATTAAATTTATTATTTCAAATATACCTTATTTGATCCGCCTAGCGATCTTGAAGTTTATTATTCCACTAGATGTTTCGGGAATTAAATTCCCACCTTCAGGTAAAAATTCCTCTTCCTAGTATATAGGAGTCGTCGGTGAAATTATTAAAAACACATACACACACGAACGAATAAAACAAACACAACTGTTAAAAATAACATAATTATTGTGCGCACTGCCTGACAGTTACATATCATCTCTATGATGATATGTGACTGTCAGGCAGTGCGCACTGTCTTCGTTAGCTGTGTGTGTACGGTGTTTAATTATGTTATTTTTAACAGTTGTCTTTGTTTTATTCGTTCGTGTGTGTATGTGTTTTAATAATTTCACCGACGACTCCTATATACTAGGAAGAAGAAGTTTTACCTAAAGATGGGAATTTAATTCCCGAAACATGTAGTGGAATAATAAACTACAAGATCGCTAGACGAATCAAATAAGGTATATTTTAAATAATAAATTTAATTGAATCGTACAAGCGGTCTGGAGACCATTTATATGATGAATTATTTGTTTAAATAGACTTTTAATCACGTACCAGGTGTAATCTATACCTGGAAACATAATAAACATGAATTAATTATTACTAATTCGTATACGTTAATTTGCAACACTCATTCACTATAAATTTCTTAGGAAATGTGGGACGTCTGTCTCCATAATCATCTGTATACTGTGGGCTTAATAATTCAACAGACATTAAAGACAACAAGAACTGGAAACGATGAGGGGAGGGGGTGCCTGTTATTTGTCAGTTTAGTTTTGTCTGTCGTCTCGCGCCGAGTAAGACACGCTTTTGGGGGGCGGGGAGACTCAAATATCAAAATATAAGACGTTCGTATGTCATTTCGCTGCCTTCAAGATACAAGCGTCAGACTGTACTGCATTAGACAGTGTGTCTAGAGACAACACAGTATAAATTTATAAATTATATAGGCGTGCATCACATTTATTATTATAATTAATGTATATTACACTGTGAGTGCTTAATATTCACATCTACAGGTAATATCTCGTGTGCATTGACTCTGATCCCCTATTGACGTCTAAACATTTTTATGTCGCAGCTGTGTTTCGGCTTTGAACATTGTAGCGTTCTTCTTTCTATAGAGTTAAAATTATAAGCGCCTGTTAATAAGTGTTTTACAGTTAATAGTAGCTGTTTAAAAACTAAATATTTAATGATAAAAAATAAATAAATATACTTTCTTGCACGCTACTAATTAAACATTAATTCAAATCTTATTCTCTAACTCTTGGACTAAGAACAAAAGTAAAACAAAACAAAAAGACATTTATACTTATTTTGTTAACAAACATGTACTTTAATACTAAATATGAAAAACTGACAATTATTACACTTCTTTTCTTTTTCAAGTATTAGGTTATATAAATGTGTTGCGGCACCAATCTCATCCTCGGATATCCCCTGTCTCTTCTAATAGTGGCTTTATAGTTCAGAGCCACTTTCGGCAATCGATCCTATGTCATCCTTTGCAGATGATCCCACCATAGTCTTCTATAAATTAAAATGATTGCATTCATGTTATGCTCTGATATCCTGATTCCTTATTCTGTCTTGCAATGTATAATATAAAGTATTTCGAAGAAACTGCTTTTCAGCACTCTTAATCTTACCACATTCCTTTTTTGTCACGCCTCACTCGTATAAATCAATGTAGGTATTGAAATTGTTTTATCAAAATTTAATCCTTGTGCTGAGTCTTGTTTTATTTGTAAGATTTCTATGAATCGCACCACAAATATTCCTAAATTTGTTTATCTTCTCTTTTTTGTCATATTGAGATTCATAGCTTACCGTACTGCATAGTCGAGATATTTGAAACGGCTCACTTGTTGTAAAGTCCTGTTGTTTATAACTATCTTAGTCCTGACTGGACATTTACCTTTAAAGACCATGTTTTTGGTCTTAATTACTGAAATTAAAATTATTCAAGACAATGGGGATGCTTTACAAAGAGCTATGTTTCAATTAAAAGACGTGGCAAGAGATTAATCACCATTATTACGTATTACATATTATTATTGTTGATACACTGAGCGAAGTATAAATTATTTTGTTTTTAAAAATAGTTTCGAAATGCGCTAGTTTCTAGCTGCTATTGGCAACTCCAATTTTAAAAATAACAGCAGTCGTATTAGGGATTATTTTCGCTTGTTTCATTCTCTCAACTCTGGGCGGACGTGTGAGTGGACTTATTCTTTATATTTGTATCGTCTTTATTTCACAAATCTTGGTTTTACTTTGCACTGTTTCCTTCTCTTTGCTTTGTGAGATTTTACTCAGACAGCAAATGAGGGGGTGAACGTATGATTAAGCCGGACATTCAGATCGTAATTTAAGTTTTACAATTTGAACATATTTTTAAAAACATGTTTGAATAGGTATCTAAGTCACTTATTGACAAAATATATATTGTTACAACATCACAGAACAATCTACGTGTTTGTCGAATGTGCCAGAAGAATCTCGTTGTAACGCGTGTGGCGTAAGTGCTTGTCGACGCATTTTCGAGAGGTTCCTCGAAGGCGCCAGCAGCACGGACTGTGCCAAGGCAGTAGTTAATTACGTAGTTCACACGAGCGCTAAGACGTAATTAGGAACATTCTTGTATGTGATCACAGGTATATATAAATACATGGCGGCAGCCGCCTTAAGTTTCAGTATTAGTGCGATATATTGTCAGCGTGGTTCGAGAGTTGTTGTCGGGCGAAATTACTGTGCGCATTCAAGTAGTTATTAGTAAAGTGTTGTGTTTTATAATCGGACGGTAATAGTAATACAATTGTGTTTAATTTTAGTGGACATTTTATTACGTGTGAACAATTTTTATTTGATTTGTTGTAGATACTGTGTTGTTAATTACGAACTGTTAACTGTGGAAATTAAAGCTGGTGATTAGTGACTTAATTGGTGTATTGTAGTTATTTTGTTTCCACTGTACCATACGACGATCAAGTAGACCGTCGTAACAATATAATATTTACCGTAGTTCTTCCGTCGTGTGACTTCGAGTTGCGTTCGATTAATTTACGCGTTTCGAAACATATGTTTCGTCTTTAGGATAAAAAATCACTCAAAGTGAGGTCGTTAAATATTAATATTGCAAATAATATAAACAGTTCCGCACATATCCGCATGACACAAATGCGCAGTCGAGTGGGACTGATCGGACACTGTCTGTTAGTAGCTGTTGTGTAAGCAGGTTTATTGCGGTATCGTAGAGCGGGTTTGTTTTGAAGTTAAAATGATCGTTTATCACGAAGTCACGGCTGGGTACGTCACTGTACGCTCTGTATATCTCGAATTCTTTCAAGGCGTTCACGTAAGCGCCTTTATTACAAACATATAGGATGGGTTTGAAGTTGGAATTAAAGCTCGTATATTTAAGATTTTTATTGATTAAGCGCCGTGCGTAGTTGGATTTTATGTTAGACAGTGTTCTCTGAGCCTTCAAATTGTCCTTTAGTGTGTGTTTAATAAAACATTTTTGGAAATCCCTTTCCGTTTGGCCGATATAAAAGCACTCACAATCGTCGCATGGTATATTTTACACGCCTGTTTTCTTTTTTAAAGGTATAGTTATAGTTTTAGGTTGGCAGGTTAAAAAGGTCATGGGGCCTACATCATTATGGTACAGAACCCCGCATTCCAATCATTGTTTAAAATTTTGACCTCCCGGCACCTTGATTTCCGCCTTCAGATGCTCCAAATGTTCTTTGATTTCTCGAACTTCTTGGACCATTAATTGCAGAAGCAGCAAAACATTATCCCGACTGCGGAAATGAAACCGTTTAGGTACCAAATGGAAAATATCATCTTACTCAGTTTTCGCTTGGATATAAAAATGTAGGTAAGAGCTTGCCTTCTGTTGATTCTAGTCGAAATTTGAAAGGTCAAAAGCTATGTCTGTGAATCACAGAACTCTACGAGAATAGGTAGAAATTAACTCAATTCAACTCTCAACTTTTCAAATGTTAAGGAACAAAGGTTAACCTACATTTAATATTACAAAAATAAATATTTAGTAAAATTTTATAAAAACGTAACTTACATATGATGCAAAACACGCTTTTTGTCTTCAGCACGTACCTAAAAAAAACAGAAAAACTAATTATAAAATTGTATATAATGTAAGCTAAAGCAACGTACATATATTACAATTAAAAGAATGACGATCCCTTATATGTAAAAAAAATTACATCTTTATAACTGACATTATTCATCATCATCATCACCACTCTAAGGACTTAGTCCTGTTCCGGAGCCCATCTTCTCCTCGGTCTACCGACATCTTTCTTCCCAGTAGGGTGATAACCCATGGTAGCCACAGGTAGACGGATATCAGGCATGCGATTCAACTGTTTACACCAGCTCCTTCTGTATTCTTCAATCTTCCGTTGCAATGATTCATAATGTGAATAGCGTCTAAGTTCCTCGTTCCTTCTCCGATCCAAGAGAGAACAACCTTGCGTCCCTCTTAGAAATTCGTTATCTTAGGGTGTTTTGGCGTATTTCCTACCCGATTTCCGAGGCTCGTATGAGTTCTGTAAATACATATATTTTTACTTAAACAGGTTACTGGCCTCTTGTAAAACTCACAACCTGGAGGACCAGGAACTTTGATTTCGTGATGCTTTTGCCCTATAGCGTTGCTTTCACCTCAGATGACGAGCTCTTTTTGCCCTATCGCAGTAGACTAACTAAAGTAGCCCATGTGTGCAGCCGTTGGGCCACTGTAGGTTCCTCCGCCTCCACATTAGGTGCACACCTTGCTGCCGATGTGCACCATCTTAGTAGGCCAGGGGACCCAGGATACCCCCAGACTGCCCTGACAAACCGCCATCTCTCTTTTGCTTACCGGTCCACTCCGCCAAAGGGATTGGCTACAACCTTGGAGTGGACTGCTCGCCGTAACAAGGCCCACCAACTTATAGGTGGGAGTGGAGAGGCTAGTTAATTTTGTTTCAACGAAAGCATATGTTCGCGTCACACCCCCTTTCGGACCCTGTTACATTATTGGTACTATAAATTCATTGTCAGATATTATTTGTTCTATAAATTCACTTTGTTTCATCACTCATTTACTTCAGGGACGTTCATTAAAACTAAAATACTGATGGATATAGCATTTTCTATTTTGTTAATTCCAATCTTCATCGCAGTTTACTTCAGAGCAAATCTTAAGTACAAACTTAAGCGGATAGAATAGATATGTGGTTATTTAGATATGTAAAACTCCGCAAGTAAGGCAAAATATAAGAATAGATAGGAAAGGCTTACTACAAGAACGACAAAAAACAAATTGAAACAGCCGTAAAGACTTTTAGCTGCAAACGTTGGTAGTCCAAGTGGACTCTGAACTCCGTAGCAACCACGATACCCCTTACTTCAAATGTTGTAAAAGATAGAAAAAATACTAAATAAAAATATATAAAGGAATACAGTCAAAGAAAGGAGAACATAAAGAAAAATATTGGGATCAATATAAAATGGAGAACAACACATAAGACGTCACAATAATTAGCTGTATACACACGTTGAGAATATCACAGACCTAATTGAAAAAAATAGAATTACTTTCTACATACATGTTCAAAGAATTAATAAGGACAGACTAACAGGGAAATTTTTTAACTATTTCAAAAACTCAAAATGTGTAATACGTAGTTCAAAGAAACAGAAAAGGACGTAGAAGGGGTCTTTTGCGTTATACGACCACAAAGCATTGGCATTGGCATTTTGTTCATCTTTCATTAAACTGAGTATAGTTCTCAGAAACTCTACCGATGTTGTACTTTCGTCTAGGAAAACAAGACTCATCGATTTCTACAGTCATGTTAGGCCCTCCAATTGTAATAGGATTCTTCAACAGAGAGTCCGCGCATACTTCACGCAAATAGTTTTTCCAGTCGGTCACAGTGTGCGTACTCATGTTGAGCTCGTCTGCACAAAACTGTGATGTGGTGTATTCCTTAGTCCACGAAAAAATAAACAATACACGGTGTCACAAGACAGCCTGCTGCCCTCTAGCCACGTACCGTTACGTAAACCGACGGTCGTCCTACACTGTGTTTTACCACACCCCCACCTACAAATTTTTTCAGACAGCTGAAGAGTCATTTCATGACCATTCGCACAGTATCGTCTTTTGTGTAAAACACCTTTGTCCTTCAAAAACTGCACTCCCTTCTCATTACTACTTATTTACCGCACTAAATGAAATAAAGACATGTTGCTGAACGCACCGACAAGACAGGAATGACCTACGACTACAGACGGTGGAGCGATAAGATAACTTATAATTATTCTTGTACAGTGTACGACAGTCTGTAAATGAGAGAATATCATTTTAACTAATCAGTAAACAGAGATAGCAAATCCTGAGAACTATACTCAGTTTAATGAAAGATGAACAAAATGCCAATGCCAATGCTTTGTGGTCGTATAACGCAAAAGACCCCATAGAAGGACTCCAGATTACTCAAGACGACATTAAAGAATGCTTGTGACTCAAAAAAAAAAAAAAAATTAAAAAATGCCCAAGGTTTACATGATAAACCCAAGAAGAGGACAGCTGCAATCTAGCTGACGAAAGGAGGGAGAGACATCGATCAAGAATGAAGGAGATGTGGGGGAGGAGAAACAGAGAGGAGAAGAAGGGAGGACCCGGTTGAACCAAACCTAAACCACAGTGTACACATGCGCGTGTAAAATATTCGATACGTATCAAACACATAAAACGATAATTAAACATGCAATCCAATAAATATTTTACACTATGACTATCAACACAAGTAAAATGCTTACCGACCTAAAGCCGTATTGTGTTCAGTGATAAATTTTGTTTATGCATGGCATACTTGACTTTACTGGTGGAGCAACGATGTTTAATTCACACGATCATACCATCGAATAAACACGAAGTGTTTACCAACAGTAAACATAACAAAATAATAAACAACAAACGTTTACAGCAATTATACGATAAGAAAGAGAAAATGAGACAACACGTCAATGAAATGAACAGATAGTTTCAAGTAGCAACGATTCGTAAAACGGTACAAATCTAAAGAAAAATGTTTGGCTACATTTGTTTAAAATATTTTAAAAATTTAACTTAGAATTCCGGACCGTCAATATCTATGAATAGTCTATAATAAATTTTTATTGTAAAATATTTTAGTGTAAAGTCACGAAGGCAATCGTCAAATTAAATAATAAATCTCATTTTAATTTTCAACATTTAATGTGGTCTTGTAATATAATCTTATTAACATTTTTAAAATATAATATAATATAATATGATTCGTAGGCTTCCACGGTCGGAGTCAATGATGTTAAAATTCCTTCCCGGCCTGTTTGGACGTGGCCCACTGTTTTCACCTCAAACAACCGTTTTGGCAGTGCTATCGACTGCCATCATCACGTACTGTAATCACTATACGCACTTACTGCTGACAGAAGCTTCATCACAACGGTTTTCCCTGCTCGTGAGGCCACGAAACGTATTGCCTGCAATCGTGTGGGTAAACACAGCCGTTAATGTCGACAGAGGCAGCCGAAGATATCTGCCGTGGCGGAGCACGCGCTCGCCAATGCCGACCATCGGATCCTCTTCGATACGACGAAGCTCCTGTCGGCAGCGAGTGCGTATTTTCCTCGCGGGTGAAAACCCTGTCATTAAGTACTCTGTGGCAAGGTGTGTTGCGAGCCTCTAATATACGTTCTTCTTTCTGATTGGCTGGTGGTTGATTTATGACTGTATCCTGGGCACTTGGAGAATTTATGACTAGCAGTGTTGTTCACGGGATCTCCAGCCTTAACCACAGTAGTGTGGTTACTAAAGTCTACCACCCTATGTTAGCGAAACTTCAAATACACTTATGATGGCAGTCCATGGCACTGACGAAACGTCTGTTTTTGGCTGAAACCAATGGACCACGGATAAACAGCCCGGGAAGGAATTTTAACAACATAATATAATGTAACATGGTCGAATAGATAAAATAATGTATACTGTAAAACAGGCTTCAGTGCATGGTGTAGGCAAATGAAAATGTTTACCAGTAATGTCGACGACAAATAATTTTTGCTGTTTTCACAAACTGCTCTTACAGTTTGCAGCCTGATCTGTACTTCAACGATAAGTTGAAAATCGCTCCAATGTGCGTAACTTGCCAACAAAGTTTCTCGGCATAGTTTTCTTCTTCTTCTGACTTACAGACAAAACGTATCTCGGCCTGCGACTGGCACGTGACGTGCGAAGAATTCTCAATCCCACTGTGTAACAGAGAGCGTCATACGGTTTGTTTGACGGGCGAGAGAGAGAGAGAGAGAGAGAGAGAGAGAGAGAGAGAGAGAGAGAGAGAGAGAGAGAGAGAGAGGAGGAGAGAGAGAGAGAGAGAGAGAGAGAGAGAGAGAGAGAGAGAGAGAGAGAGAGAGAGAGAGAGAGAGAGAGTTGTGGGCTCCTAAATACGAGTGGGACTAGCAAAAGGTTCAGACTGCTCATGTGTCGAGTTCTGCCTCACTCTCCCATGTTCTGTTTCTTTCTTAGTACGTATAAACACACACACACGTCACAAAGGCATGACACTGTCTATGACGTGCTTTTCACTTTGAACATTTACAGTTAACAGGATAGACCTTCTCCCAATTAAAGTGCTTTAATATTTTTATTGTTAACATTATTCTTTCATACTTCGTTTGTACGTTTAAAATTACTTATTATGCTAAAAATATTAAGGTAAATTTAACATCAAATTATTTATTACTTTCAAGACAGATTAAAATGTACACTTAAGATCTAAGTCAATTTGAAATTCCATAGAGAAAAGTCCCCGAAAGTTGGAGCCAGCTTTTTTTTATATCGGTTGCAGTTGAGCTTTCAAAAAAAGAAATTAAATCACAACACGAATTTCCAATTTATCCATGGTTAAAATGATTTTTCACGCGCTTACACAGGTGTATTTGAAATTAATAATAAATATTTCATTGAATTGAAAGCATCAACACTAAGCTTGCAAACAAATAAATAATAGAAGATAAAAAATCAGACCCTTGGCAGAGACAACGGATAGATCCTTTTCTATTCTATGACGCTTAAAGGAAGAAGAAGAAGAAGAAGAAGAAGAAGAAGAAGAAGAAGAAGAAGAAGGAGAAGAAGGAGAAGAAGGAGAAGAAGGAGAAGA
This sequence comes from Magicicada septendecula, assembly GCA_034769895.1. Lineage (NCBI taxonomy): Eukaryota > Metazoa > Arthropoda > Insecta > Hemiptera > Cicadidae > Magicicada > Magicicada septendecula. The sequence continues at coordinate 1,429,194,480 of CM068367.1, read as the reverse complement.
AGGAGAAGAAGGAGAAGAAGAAGAAGGAGAAGAAGGAGAAGAAGGAGAAGAAGAAGAAGAAGAAGAAGAAGAAGAAGAAGAAGAAGAAGAAGAAGAAGAAGAAGAAGAAGAAGGGGAAGGATATGATGATCATGGTGGTGGTGGTGATGGTGACGACGACGATGATGATGATGATGATGATGATGAGGAGGAGGAGGAGGAGGAGGAGGAGGAGGAGGAGGAGGTGGAGGAGGTGGAGGAGGAGGAGGAGGAGGAGGAGGAGGAGGAGGAGGAGGAGGAGGAGGAGGAGGAGGAGGAGGAGGAGGTCGACGACGACGACGACGATGATGATGATGATGATTGTCCGAAGTCTCTGTAACTTCTTCTGTTTTGATTGTGATAACCAACAAACAGTTTCATTATTTAAAAAAAACATAGTTCAATTCATTTCACTGACGGCAGTAAAATTAATCACAAAGTAGGTGCAAGTGTTGCCATATTAATTGAAAAAGATTTAATAGGAAAAACTAAAGCTTAAACTCGATAACAGATGCTCATATAATCAAGCTGAACAACTTGCAATTTTAAAGGCATTAGAAAAGATTCACAGAGACTTACAGCATATGAAAGCAGTAAACTAAAAGAAAGCAACAATGTATACGGACAGCAGAATAACAATAGATTCAATTAATAATACCAGTAACCACAAATACCTTATAGAAGAAGTAAAGAAAGCCACAGCGATGCTAAATAGCAATAACTGGAGAATAAACTTCAAATAAATCAAGCCTTATGTTTGAGTTTATGGTAACGAACTGGCAGACCGACCAGCACAAAGCAGCAGCACGGAATAATGACTTGGCAACCTCTTTTGACAAAGTACGCAAAAGTGTGAAGTGATTCAAAAATTGACCGAAGAAACAACTCATAAGTGGCAAAACGAATGGAAGGAAACAACAAATGTACAGTAACTAAAAATGTTCTTCCCTAATATCAAAGACAGATTACAAACAAAACTCAATATGACTCCCAATTTTACGGCAATAGCGACTGGACACGAAAAACGAAGCCAGGAATCTTCACCGCTTCAAGATAATAAACGACCCAATGGGCCAGTGCAATACAGGAGAACAAACAGTGGATCATATCGTATATGAGTGTGAGATGTTAAAAATCAGAGACTAAATTTAATTAATAGTGTAAAAAAATCAGAAACTTAGCCAAAGAAGATCTTATAAAGAAAAATCGGAAAGAATACAAAATATTTATTTATTAGTGCAATTGAAATCTAATAAATTATGTTACTGTAAATAATTAAATATTCACACAAAAGCATTTTAAAATATGTTATATAATACATATTTGTTATTACTTGATGTAAATGTATATAAACACACTGTTACTTAAATAATAAATATCGTAGCATGTAGTATTACACAAGAGTAATGGAGCATGATGTAAAATAAAATTAAAAAAAAAACAGTTCAATTCAGAGAGTGGGACAAGCAAGGAGAGAGATAGAGACAAATTGAGAAAGAAAGAGAGACTTTATCAAAAAGAGAAGCGTACGGCTGGATATTACTGAAATACAAGAAGTTGGATAAAAAGCAGACAGACAAATTGTATTACAGAATTACCAGCGTACTCTTGTAAAATCGATTGACGTGAAGCTTTGGGAATAAAATTTCCAGTAAACAAAAAAACAACTATTGGTACTAATTGTCACATTGCATGCAAACCATCGATAATAACAAGTGGAATGAGCATTGAACTCAATTGAAACAGTCTTGTACAAACATTGTTATTGTTGCTGCAAACCATAAAAAATGTTTTATCCCCGTGTTTAATGGCGGGCTATTAATGTCGGAAATATTTCTGATATATTAAACTGTAGGAAATTGCCTGTAACGACTGTTCCAGCAATCTGTTATACTCACGGTTGCGTGAGAAACACCAGTAGACACCCATGTTAAAAATACTTAATGACTAGAAAATTTGAAAACAGAGAGACAGAGAGAGAGCGAGGGGAGGAAAAGTTGGGATAAGAATGAGGTATGAAGAACAAAACCTACCGTAGTAAAAGTATTCTCTACTCTTCATCACTATCATTTTCGCCACATAGTTTTGGCACATACAAACACACACACACACACACACACACACACGTGTATATATGTATATATATAAATCCAGTGTTCACAATAAAAATGGAATATACAAAATAGAATGTCCAGATTGCAGTAAATTTTACGTAGGCTAGACAAAGAAGAAATTATTCGGTAGATTCCTTCAACAACGGAATGCATTTTAAAACCAAATATTTATAAATCTAATTTTGCCACACATTGTCTAAACAATAACCACTAATTTGCAGGCATTAAAAATATAAAATTAATTAAAAACATACAAAAAGGTGAAAAAAGAAATATTTGGTAATATTCTAATATACACAAACATTATAACAATAATTTATTAATTAAAGAACAAACCAAAATAAAAACAAAACAAGATGATCTATTTGAAATTATAAATTTATTAAAATAAATAAAATATAAACATAAAATGTTTCCAATGTGACCAACAAAACAGCTGCTGAAGCAAATAAACATTATAAACAATCATTAACTAATCGACTTAAAACGATTATGAGTTATTTTACATTTAAATCGAAACAAATTCGGTTATTAGTTAGTTTCCATATTAACATACATTATTTCGATTGTTATTGCTTTACTTACAAACCTCTGATGATGCTGATATTTTTCAGCGAAACGTGCGTCAGGTGTTGAACAACAAAACGCAATACACTACTTATAGAAGAAACTATACTGTATAGTATCACAATATTATATGCATACTCACATTTGTATGTGTATATATGTGTATGTGTATACGTTTATACATATATATATATATATATATATATATATATATATATATATTCTCCACAAGTATCCGATTATCTTTACTTTGGTTTTTTATATAATTTTTTGTTTTTCTTTGTATTTGAGAGCATGTTTTTATTAACGCGAATGCTTTGTATGAGTCTTTCCTACAAACTACCACAACTGTAAACAATTGACTACCACTACAAACTAGGTAACTATAAACATTTAACCTGAAAAAAACATTTAACATTTTTTCTCACTTGACAACTGCTTTCCGAATAGTTGTTTTGTATTTAATGTTATTTAATATGAAACATGTTTGATAGTAATCCTTTCAAAAAATGACTAATAACATTTTGTGAAATAACTGACTTGGAAAATTTTAGACATGTTACAGAAATTTATTAAGTATTTGTAACACAGAAACATTTCAAAATCAGTTTCCTAAACATTCTTTCATTTACTAACGTAAATTTCAGTTTAAACATCAGTTTTGTGCATGCGTATTTGAAAGGATGGCAATTCAAAATAATAAGTTTGTATTCAACAATGGCTTAAAAAAATATTTTTTGTTCATTGTCTGTAGTCATGTCTCTGTGTTATATAACATAATTATTATTATATACATAAATATATACTTTCACAATATGAACTTACTTTCTTTATCACTTCCCAATACGTTTCGAGGTGATGTTCCTCTTCCTCAGTGGGAGTAAATACTGAATGTCATTTTACAGAATAACGGTTATGGACTATAGGTGTGTGTGGTGGGGGTTGATGGTGGGAGGGAATTGGCGCTGAGGTTCAAATTGTGTGTTTGGATGAGTGTATCGAATAGTGTATGTGATCTATGCCTTAGATCACATCACCTCGAAACGTATGGGGAAGTGATAAAGAAAGTAAGTTCATATTGTGAAAGTATATATATATATATATATATATATATATAATAATATTTTATAAAGTGAACGAAGAGGATGAATCAACAAGATAATTAACATAATTATTGTTTATAGAGCAAAAATATAATTTACTTATTAAATTTAATTGTTTTAAATTTACTTATTAAGGTTTAATTAAAGACTATTTTCAGGTTATGCGTCGCGTCATGCATAGAAAGTTGAGCAAAAAGACAAGGCTTAAATTTTAGAAAACAATGGTAGTGCCGCTTTTGCTACACGGATGTGAAACATGGGTCCCTACAAACAAGATTACAAACTAGATTCAGACTTCGGAAATGAAGGTTCTGAGAAGAACAAAGGGTTGCACGAGACAGGATCGTTTGCGGCGCAATGAGAATATTAGAGGTGAGCTACAGGTATTTTCTATAAATGATAAGATCCAGACATATCGCAGGGAATGGCTGCAACATTTTGACAGAATGGAGGAAGGACGACTAACTATGGTTGCGTTTCAATATAAACCCTTTGGTACAAGAGATGTAGAAAGACCGAGAGTGAAACGGAGAGACACACTATGAAGACGGAACAGGCAAAGTCCCTACTCCGTGAGATTCAGAAGAAGAAGAAGAAGAAGAAGAAGAAGAAGAAGAAGAAGAAGAAAAAGAAGAAGAAAAATAAGAAGGAGAAGGAGAAGGAGAAGGAGAAGGAGAAGGAGAAGGAGAAGGAGAAGGAGAAGGAGAAGGAGAAGGAGAAGGAGAAGGAGAAGGAGAAGGAGAAGGAGAAGGAGAAGGAGAAGAAGAAGAAGAAGAAGAAGAAGAAGAAGAAGAAGAAGAAGAAGAAGAAGAAGAAGAAGAAGAAGAAGAAGACTGTGAATATTAACGTAAAATAAAGTAGTCACCGGACGCAGTCAAATTGCGATTGTCAAATTCTCTGGACAATACACACGCTAGAGCACAAACAGAAGAAAAACAGAAGGTAAACAAATAATAAAAATAAACTAAAACAGAACTGATGTTAGCGAAATGAAACCCAAAATGCTTTTAACAATAACAATGAGATAGTGGCTATAATGTTGCCAGTAAAAACAAGTGTTAAGATCTCATTGCTACCACACGAGTAGTAGTGCGCAAAACGAGATTCCAGATTAGTTGGAAACTAGGATATGGTCGCTCAAAGTAGTCATGACAGTAATAATGGAAGATTCTGTAATGTTTTGTACCCTTTACAGTGAGTTACTTAGCTCGGTATAGCAATATAGTCACTTTGAAATAGGGTTTGATGATAGAGAAGACAAAAAATTTTCTTCTTGACGGATGAAAAATAATCTTTATTTGGGTTTATCTCCATAAGCGACTGAAAAAATAATTTAGTAATACATCGCCGCGGGTTAAATAAAGAAGGTGTATTTTCTTAAGCTTTTTAATAGTGTAGAGCGCAGGGATGTTTTTACGTTTTACGATAAATTGTTTATATCTACATTCTATAAACCTCTTACGTTAGTTTCGTGATTTTAAATACAAAATAGGAGAATATATAGTGGGGTAAAACTACCCAAGTCCACTCATGTGCATTTATAAAACAAACTTAATTTCTCAACATATTTTTATTTGTATTTTTCCAGTTTACTACAGATGATAATGGTCATTTGTCAATTTTAATAATTTTATTTAGTAATTTTAAGGTACACCACCCAGATTTCGTACTGGGCATACGTGAAAGTATTTAGTCTTATTCTTCTTCTTTTTCTCCTTTTCAAGAATTAGGTTATACAAACCTGTTCCGGAACATATCTCATCCTCGGACCTTGAGGATGATTTACAAAGGAGCTATTTTCAATTACAAGACGTGGCAAGAGAGTACTCACTGACAATTTCTGTAAGAAAGACCAAAACCATGGCCTTTGCAGGTAAATATCCAGTGAGGACTAAGGATAGTTATAAACAACAGCACTTTAGAACAAGTGAGCCGTTTCAAATATCTCGGATCTGGAGTAAGCTATGAACCAGAATATGATATAAGAGAGATGATAAATAAATTTAGGAATATTTGTGGTACGGTTCATAGAAATCTTAGAGATAAAACAAGACACAGCACAAGGGTTAAATTTTATAAGAAAATTACAATACCCACGTTTATTTATGCGATAGAGGCGTGGGTCATGACAAAAAAGGAAAGCGGCAAGATTCAGAGTGCTGAAATGTAGTTTCTTCGAAATACTTTGAGTTATACATTGCAAGACAGAATAAGGAATAAAGATATCAGAGCAGAACTCAAAGTAAAGGACGTAAATGAAATTATTTCAATTTACAGAAGACAATAGTGGTATCATCTGCAAAAGATGACAGAGGATCAATTGCGAAAAGCGGCACTGAACTATAAAGTATTTAGTAAACTTCAAAAAAAAACACACAGCCTAAGTACACTTTAAAATAATCTGTTTTTTTTCCTGTGTTGTTCTTAAAATATTACTCTCTTCTGACTGAATATTTTCCAGTTTTGTTTAAAAGTAAACGATAGTATTTTAAATAAAATTTTGGATTTTTGAAACACCGATGATTTTAACATTCTATATTTCGTTTTCATGTGGATATCATAGAATTAAACAAAAATATCTTAACAAGGTTATTACTTACAAAACCCAAACGAATAGCAATTAAAGAAAGAAATAAGCATTCTGATGTAAATTCAGTACGACGTGATGGTTGAATAATGAACGACTGCAAACAATTAACGGATATGAAAAACAAGGAAGTGGGAGAAATTGAAGTTGAAATAATTAATAACAAAAGTTGTTGAATACTACTGCTACTAGGTCAACCCGAGGTCTGAAGTTGAAGGATGCTGTTTATTTTACTAGACAAATGAGAAAATAAAAAAATTGTTCGTTTTTTGTGATCTAGTTTGTTTAATGAACAACCCGCTCGCTTAATCAGATTTTTTAATGAAAGCATTATCTAATGCGCATGAGAGTACTACACAACTCACTAGGAAGGATTTTTGTGTTAAAGGTAGGGCTTTTATTAAAGCAAAGCTTTTTATGTCGGTGGTCCGCACGGAGAGGAGTGAGCAGAAAAAAATCGTTACGAGAAAAGCGTCACGAGAGAATCGTCACGCGCGTTCGGGGATTCCCGCTCTCGTGGCCGCATCATCGTTGTATCCATCTCAAACACTACGTCTGTATGTGTTCGAAGTGAAGAAATTGGAGATGTCCTGTTCAGCTATATGTAAATTAGAGAACGGTGATGAGATAGTAATGGTGGTAATATATATTTCGTCAAATAAAGGGATTAATGACATAATAACATTCATTAAGACAGCTCTTGGAGAATATAGCGAATATGTTGCTAGATGGATGGGCCATAATCGGCATAAACTACCGCTTATATTAGCTGGTGACTTTAATGTCAACTTTAAAAGTGAAGAATCAGAACCACTTAAAGAAGTTCTGCATAATTCATTCAATTTAACAATGAACTCTAATCCGTCGGAATCGACTACAAAATATGGCACAACTATTGATGCAGTTTTTTCAAGATTTTTAAATGAAATCGATTCGTAGACATTTTCAACTTAATATTTAAAAATTAATATCAACTTTTGTTCATTAAATTTATTAGTTCTCTATATAGCTTAAAAGCTTCGTTTTGGTCGGTCACTCCCGAGTGCCACACACCCTAGTTACACTACAGAACTGATTAAGAAAACGTTGTGGACATTGGTTTAAATGTAGCGTATTACACTTACTGTAATTGGTTGCACGGTCTGCAATCGATTGCAAGACAGTTGCAAGTCTTGTAACTCATGCAACTTTTAGTTTCACGCACTCGAAGTGGCCCATTGATTCAAATGTTGGCTGTTAAACACTAAGCAACCGATTGCATGCAATTTGCCTGCGCGCGCATTCTGCAGACAACGAAGAAATTTCCTGACATGGGACCGACACAACATATACAATTTTTTACAAACCCCCAAAAATATTTCAAAACACAAAAAGGTGGATTTTATTGAAACAAAAGCGAAAATAAAATTTGTAATTTTTATAAATTCCACTCGCTGACACTGGCATAAAACGAAAGTTTATCGCATGCCAAAAATTTTACTACAGATTAACAAACATTTCATGACATGGGACCGTTTTAAATATCTGTTCTTAAAAATTATTAAAGTTATTGGTTAACGGTTATGTTTAAAACTATCCTCAAAGTTCAACGAACACGGTGGTGAAGAATTTTTTTAACGAATCAATAGTTTCTGAGGTTAGCCCAGACAACAATACAAACAAAGTTTACCTCTTTGTAATAATAGTATAGACGATACGCTTACTCTGCAACTGTTTGCAAAGCAGTTGCACCCTGTTTTTACTACCGTCCAACTAGTTTCATGTAGGCTTGAAATCAGTTGCATGCAGTCAGTTGCCTATTGTAATAAGAAATAAATTCATATTAAGTGCAAACATAAAAATTTCGCCATTACCTATGTCTGTAATACAAAATTTCGACAACGTGCAAACTATAAATCCAATCAAGATTGCTGAAATCGTATATATGCACTTTTGAACTGGTACCATGCTCAAAAAAATCTGAAGAAGAATGAAGTTGAACTTTATTCTATAATAATGGGTGATAGTTGGGATGCAGCCGAATAAGGGAGATTGGTATTTTAATTTCTTAGAAAAGTAATATATTTAAAATATATGATTTTGCCTACTTACCTTACAAAAATTATGAGATGCATCAAGTTTAGTTAAATAAAACTTGAAGAGTAAAATTTAGCACACTGAGTATAAGCCAATTTTTTTTTTAAATCCGTAAGGAAATACGGGTATTCAACTAGTTATATGTATTGCAACAGAACACAGGATGATAGGATATGCTGTGTATATCAGAGTACATGAATGACGAGCATTTTTCTTGTTTAAATTTGTTTTGTGTAATATTTTGTCTTTTAGTCATAAGTTTTGTATTTAAAAATTGATAAGCATATAGGTTACACCAAACTATTCATAAAAAGAGGTACTATATTGTCATGTATATTTTGTATGAATTGGTGCTCGTGTGCGGGTGTGATAATCTGCGATCGCTATAGCGGCAGTCGTAGTTAACCGATTTACATGAAAATTTGACAAGGAATTACTTAAGTAAATAGCTTTGATTTGTGTATACTCTGAGGTTTGTAACTATTTTAGAAATATGGATTTTTAAGTAAAGAAAAACTCAAGTGTAACTCTTATCAATGATAGGGTAATAAAATTTGTAGATAATTTCCATGCAGGACTATGCTAATTTTACAAAGTTTTTCATGAAATTTGTGTATCTGGTCGTTCCATCAATCATGTGACTTGGGCTTGGCCTATCAAAATACACCAAATTCAGTGAGATTCATACGTTGCAGAGCTAGGATGGACACAGTCTGTCTGTCGACGTTGCTAGGGGAAGTTGTGCCCGGGTAAGAGAGTTGTTCTCTTACAAACGTAGAAATATCTTATATAAAATATACCATAAACCTTAAAATTCTTAACGACGTTTTGCGGTAAGAACCAAGAAGGAATAAAGGAATATATTATATAAAATAAACTATAAACCTTGAAATTCTTAACGAAGTTTTGCGATAAGAACCGAGAGGGTAAATAATTAAATAAAATTTAAAATATAATTACAGTGCTGTTTCGCGTAAGTTAAGATATCCGCTTAGGGAACTTAAAGACTCTACAAGATATCGTGGAAACAGTCAAACATAACTACGAGACTCTGTGAAATATCGCCGCTGGAGCCGCTTGCTGTAGAAGAGGACGACGAGACGAAGAGGACACCAGGAAAGAGTGAAGCTGTAGAAGAGGACGACGAGACGAAGAGGACGCCAGGACGAAGAGGACACCAGGAATGAGGGACAGTAAGAAGAGGACGCCAAGACGGGACCGACGAGACGAGAGGAGGACGTTGCAGCAAACAAGTAAAATCGATTTATATTATCGAACATTACAAACAATAAAGTATATTATCAATACATGACAATTTAAAATACATTATACATCTTTATAAACAGTATGTGTATATAATAAATAATTTTTCATCTCCTCCATAATAGACTTGTATCGATTTTTACACACTCACAATATCCTTATTAGAATAATAAAGTTTGATCTGTTGCAGTATATGTGTGTGTGTGTGTGTGTGTGTGTGTGTGTGTGTTGTAGCAAGTTTTTGGGTACATCCGTGTATGTGATGTTTATAATACCGACGTTTCGTACCGTAATCCCGTAACATTTTCAAGGCATAATAATGTCACTTTAACTACGGCACGTGTTTTATATCTTGCTTCCCTTGTGATTTTTGGGGTGGGAGGGTTAGAGCGTAGAGGCGAGTGTGTTGTAGCCATATGTTGTTTATTAATTTGTGAACTGGCAGTTAGGCATTTCCACGTGGTCACTAGTTTATTATATTTATTTCTGTCGTTGACCGCTCCCTCCATCAGGTATATCTCGATGCCCTCTCTGTACATTCTGATTTTCTTATAGTTACTTTTTGCCAAGATTTTTGTGTTTTTGAAATCAAAAGTGTGTTCTGTTTCCTTGGCGTGTTTCATTAAGGATGTATTGTCTTCTTGTTTTGTTACTGCCAATTCGTGTTCGCGGACGCGTTGATGGATATTTCCATCAGAATGGCCTATATAAGTAAATTATTATAAATAAATCACCTTATATCCGTCGTGTGACTTCGTTACGTCGATTAAAATGACGCGTTTCGGAACATCTGTTCCATCATCAGATAAAATCGCTCTATTGAGGTCGTTAAACGTTAAAAACACATGTTACACATAATTGTCCACTATGTAATTCACTTGCTTCCTAAATGGTGCGCACCACGACGAAGCCGATCGGACACTGAACTATTATCTGAGTGATTACGCCTAAGCAGGTTCAAAGCTGTATCGTATAGCGGGTTGGATTTAAAATTTAAGTGGTCATTCAATACGAAGCCTCGGCTGTTTATGTTATTATATGCTTTGTATATTTCGAACTCTTCTATTGAGTCCATGTAACGGCCTTTGTTGCACACATGTAGGTGTATTAAATTAGATTTAAAATCAGTATAATTTTGATTGTGTAAGATTAAGTGGCGGGCAAAGTTGGACTTGATATTATTTAACAAAGTGAGATTATTTAAGTGACGTTTTGGTGTGTGCTCTTTAAATCGTTTGAGGAAACCTCTCCCCGTTTCACCAATGTAAAAACTGTTGCAGTCGTTACATGATAATTTATATATGCCGGATTTCTTTTCTAAAGGTATGGGTTTTCTATGACGTAGTATTTTTAATTGACTATTGTTTGTTTTGAAGGTAGCGACAATATTCAATTTATTAAATGTGGAGGTTAGAATCTTTGGCATTATATTTGTGTATGTGGTAGAAACAAATGTTATTTTTGTATCCTTATCTATTGGGGGCTTGGATTTTCGAATTTTATGTTTCTTGATGAGATTATCAATCAACGTGTTTTGGTAACCATTAGCTAAAGCTATATGCTTAATGGTATTCAACTCCTCACGGTAATCATCATCACTGAGAGGTACTGCCAACAATCTGCGGATAAAGTAATTATAAGCTGCCAACTTTTGCGAAAATGGATGATAAGAGTCAGCATGTATTGTCACATCAGAGATAGTCGGTTTTCTATAAATATTAAATTTCAATTTATTTGCGTGTTTAGTGACAGACAAATCTAAAAAATTCAATATATTATCCACTTCAGTTTCCAACGTGAATTGAATGTTTTTATTAATATTATTCATATAATGTTTTAGGTTTTCGATCTGTCGTACAGTACCATTGAAAATTAGAAAGGTATCGTCTACATAACGTGCATAAAATATTATATCATTTTTGTATTTGTTATGTGAGAGCAAATGAGAGTTTTCATAAAGATTCAAGTAAACGTCAGCCAATATACCAGAGAGAGGTGAACCCATGGCCAATCCATCGTCCTGAATGAAAAATTGGTTATTGAAAGCAAAGTAATTTTGTTCTAAGATAGTTTCAAGTAAACGAATTAACTCGTTTATCGTCTGTATATTTAATTTATTATTCTGTAATAAATTTTCTTTTAAGATATTTAGTGTTTCCTTTACTGGTATGTTGGTATACAAATTTACTATATCAAACGATGCTAACTTATAATTTGGTAGTATATCAACATTTTTACATTTATTAATAAAATCCGTGTTGTTTGTGGCACTATGATTGTTCTTTACATTTATGTTTTCTTTGATTACTTTGATTAATATGCATTTTAAAGGCCGATATAAGATCGGTTGCAGTTTAAAAATCTTACAATGTCTTCATGTTTGAATAGTTCGGATCTATCTCCTGGTTATATCTTATTCTCCGTTCCTCATCTTCTTTAACAAATACGTCTTATGGTCTTTCTTTCATATCTTCTTAGTGTTACTTGTTCCTCTCTTGTCAATGTCTACTCTCCCCTCTATAGGTCTGTTAAGTGTCTAATTTTATTTTAGTTACTGTTACATAACTGTTATGTAACTGTATCCATCGGACAGTATTCCAACGTTATTCCGCGCATAGGACTGCAGTTTAGATAGCAAAAGCTAATTATAAAAAGGTTAGTGTCACACAATAATAATGATGGGGACGGACAAACAACTAACAACAAGTAATAAAAAAACGGAGTATGAAGAAGAGCAAACGGAGACGAGAGAGACGGTTTCACGAAGATTAATTATTTCCGAGAAACTTTTACGGCGAGGAGGAGGAAGTCGATAAGTAGTAGTTGGGAAAAGAAAACAAAGACTACCGTTGCAAGACAAATAATAAATAAAAACAGAAGACAGACTGACTGACTGAAGTAAAGCAGTAAAATTCAACTACTCTGTGATAACTCTATCCGCTTAATTTCCCCTTCGTCGCTGCTTCTGTGCAATGAAAAGTCAGTAAAATAAATAGGTCACTGTGGATGTTGTAGGTAGCGGAATGATGTTGCTATAACGACAACGAGGCACTTTTATAACGCATTACCTAGTTTGCCAACAATGTGGTGATAACTAGGTGACTGGAAAGACAATTCTGCCAATTCTGATCGGACGTTCCAAGTACAGTTTCACTGATGCAGTCGTTTCTGTATTATAAAAACATTTTCATATCTTTTATTTTTAATAACTCTTATCTTCTAAAGTAATAAACGAGTTTATTGTGCTACTATACTTTTATATGCTTCACAGCTCTGATCTCAACAATGAAAAAGGCTTATATTAAAACAATTATTCTTCGTATTGTTTAAATTAGCAGCCATCCTTACTATTTCTTTTATGAATTTGCTAACTGCTATAATTTTTTATTGTTCGACTAAGCTTTTCGTCATTGCTGACATCTTCAGGTCTTAAACAACCGCCCTGAAGATGGGTTGTTTAAGACCTGAAGATGTCAGCAATGACGAAAAGCTTAGTCGAACAATAAAAAATTATAGCAGTTAGCAAATTCATAAAAGAAAGAAAACAATTATTGCTACAGTCTATTTCTTGATTATATAACATATTTAATATTTATATGATTTTACCTCAAGATGTATTTTCCTTATTTGGAACATGTTTCGGGACGCTTTGTCTTACTAAAGTTAAGGCTGCGGATGGGAACACAAAGCGTCTCGAATCATGTTCCAAATAAGGAAAATCCATCGTGAGGTAAAATCATATTAATATTAAATATAGTATACATATATCACTATAATATTTGACTGCCGATTATTTATCATAAAATATAACCTGTGAAGAAACTTACTGTAATCACATGCCATCCAAGGCCAAATGACTGCGCTACCGATTTGGAAAGACAAAATTTGTCTGTTTAATTTTTTCTGTGTTCTTTACATTTTAGATTCCATAGCCGTCAAATAGAGTTAATTTTACCGTGGCGCTTTGCTGGGGGGGGGCCGCGAAAAAATTTCTTTTTTTTTAACACTCGGGGCGCTTTGCTGGGGGGGGGGCCCGCGAAAATATTTTTCTTTTTTTTTTAACACTCGGTATAAACGACTGAACTTAAGTAAAAGCAGATTAAGTTTTCCCCGTATATATTTAACATCAAAAACAAATACATTTATGTTTCACTGTTGCTTTACCAGTACTAAATGACGTGCTTTGAAAGTATAAATTAATTGGTTGACTGGACAATAGAGCTAATTTTAAGTAAGAATGCTCCTAGACCACCGGCCGGGCCCGCGTCGCAATGTTATTCGTTATGAGCCATGAAATAAAACTAATATATTGGCCAAAGTAGTGAACCGCGGTGTAAATATTACTCTGACATTCTTATTCTGATAGTTCCTATCCGTTTCGGATGTTGGATATCATACAGGCTATTTTAACTTTGTGTATTGCTGCTCGGAATAAGTCAGTTGTATTCATGCCAAACCAGGTCCTTAAATTTCTCAGCCAAGATTCTCATCGCCCAACTCCTCTCTTCCCAAGTATTTTCCCCGTGTAGTATGGACTGCAATAAGTAAAATCTCTGTTCATTTCTCATGTGATGTCCCAGATACTGAAGCTTTCTTATCTTCACTGTGTTAATAACTTCCCTTTCTTTCTTCATCTTTCTAAGAACTTCAACATTAGTTGCTGCCCATGAAATGCTCAGTATTCTACGGTAAAGCCACATTTCGAAAGATTCCAATTTTTTAGTTGTGGCTCCAGTCAAAATACAAGATTGCACACCGTAGAAAAGGACCGAGAATACGTAGCACCGTAAAAGTCTCATCTTTTTTTCTGTACTCTGACACCGGAAGCCCAAATTTATCTTTACAAGCCATGAAGACAAGAAAGACCAGCCCAGTAGCGGAACCTTATGGCAGTTTTCAATCTTTTGCGTACACACGACTCATTGTTGCAAGAGATATCAGTGGTCCGGAGAACAGTGAAAAGTATATGAGTCCGTAAATTCGAAACGAACTGATTCAGCTTTTATCTCAAATGGTTAAAAATATTATTTTGAAACAGATTGAGTTTGCTCAGTTTGTAACTCCAATAATGGACACTACGCAAGACATAAATAGAACTGAGTGAAATAATCAAATATGTCTCAATTTCTAAAGATGAAGCAAGAAGGCCCCCTAACTTAAAACGTAATGTAAGCTTTTTAGGATTTATAGATGTGACCAAGGATTCAAACTGTCCTAGACTAGGAGAAAGAGACTTTAAATAGCCTTGAGAAAAACATACTTTGTTTATATTATATAATGTTGATTAGTCACTCTAAAATTGACACTTTGGTGTTTGCGGACGATGAGGCTATTCTGTCGGACTCTGAGGACAGATTGCAGATGGGTATACACTGGATTGGAAATAACCACACTTAAACCCAAGGCGATGGTTTTTCGTGAAAATGATCCCTTACGGGAAAATTCGTTATAGATGATACTGTCCTAGAACAAGTTAGCAGTTTTGAATACCTGGGCTACAGTGTGTCTTATAATGTAAGCAACGACGTTGTGAATAAGTTGCATAAATTCAACCTTATGGGCGGGACCATTAGGCGAATCCTTAATTCAGCAAGTAAGGGAGCACGGCTAAAATTCTACAAGCTGATGGCTCTTCCCAGACTTTTTTATGGGTCTGAGAATTGGACTTTAACTAAAGGCCAGGCCAGTCGCATCCAAGCGGATGAAATGAGATTTCTCAGGGACGTGGCAGGGTATAGTCTCCATGGTCATAGAACAGACACAGATATACGGCAGTAACTAAATATTACGAGTATACTCGACAGGATCGCCCAGTATCGGCTGAATTGGTGGGAACCTCTTTGCCGAGTGGGTGACTGCTGCATCACCAAACAACTATGGAACTATAAGCCAAGGGAACGGAGAGGTGTGGGATGTCTGAGGAAGCGCTGGAGTGACCAGCTCTTATTTTTGCCTATTTGAAATCGGAACAAACCATCCTTCGTTTAATCCTTGAAGATGATGATGATGATGATTGTGTAAATAATATTTCTAAGTAAACAGTTTTTGTACAGTTCACATAGGGAAAAAATGTTTTCCTCTATAATTATGCGTGTTACATTAAGGATTTTAAACAGTTAAAGACTTCATTAGGACAGGAATTGCGTCTACGACTATTTAAAACACAAAAAATCCTGAACAGTCGTAAGATAACTAGTTATGCACGTTTAGTAACGTTTACGGGTGTGGGAACAAAAAACAGACAATTTATGTTTATCTTCAACGCCAGTAAGCGTTACGAAAAATTCGAGCAAGAGTTAGAATGAAGGAAAAACGGGGGAACGAGATGTTGTAATTACACTGACGTCCAATAGACGCCGTCAGCAAGGAGCACCAATTTTTTTTTTTCAGTAAGTGCGTTTGAAAGCCATTTGACGCGTGCTGCTTTAGATATGAGCTTTCATTCCACCCTCAGACGCTCTCCCTTCAAATCTCGCACCAGTTAATAGTAACATGGTTTCTAACAAGAATACTGTATTTCTTCAGAGGGATAAAAAGAAAAATTCCATGATGTTTTTGTGTTTAACCATATAAATGATAGAACAACCCAAAAGTATACACACACACACACACACACACACTTATTTATCGTTTCATAACTTTATCCTACGTCTTCCGATCGCTAGTCTCCATTGGTCTCGGTCTAACCAAGATTCTTCTACCAATTCCCGGTCTCTCATTGCCCGCGGTTGATGCCTTCTCTCCAACTCAACCTAGGTCTTCCTCTTCGCCTACGACCGTATGGTGTCCATCTCAAAATTTACTTGGTGAGTCGATTATCCGGCATTCTTTGCACATACCCAAACCATCTTAGCTGTTTTGTTTTTATGTCGTCGACAATAGAGTACTGTACCCCCATTATCTCCCCGATTCTAACGTTTCTTACTTTTTCCAGTTTTGACCTCCCTGCCGCTCTTCGCCAATTATCCATTTCAGTAGCCCAAACGTATATAGGTACAATATGTAGTTACAATTTTTAAAATAACTGTTAAAGGAATTGTGAGAAAATATACAACCTACTCAGGTAAATATAAACATTAGACAATGCATGGAATGAAGATCCAATAAAGATGTCAGAAAATACCTTCTCCCTTCTCCTCATCATAATCGTCATCGACATCGTCGTCGTCGCCCTGTGCTTACATGAATTAAGCACCGGTTATGCTTGTCTGGACCCCACAAATTTGTCGTGCTAAGTATAACTCGGAGGTTTATGAGTATATTAAATTCTTCTAAAAGCGTCACTAGCACCTTATGAAGTGAGTTGATTTACAGGGGTGCTATATTGAGGCTTACCAACATTTCTAGGTATGCATTATCGCATTTAGTAGGGTTTTACATTTGCCGTTTGCAGGGGGGGTTTAGGGATTTGCTACCGTTACTCCCAAATAAGGGGATACAGCAAAAGTTTTCAGAAATCTCCAACACGCTCTAAAAGGCCATGGATAGTATTCTGATCTCACTATCAAAACTCTCTTCTCTCGTCTGGTCATTGACCTCTACCGCCAATTGGATTGGTAACCTCAATCTCAAATGCTACTCGACTAACAACATAAAAAAAACCTATATTCTTCAAGGAAATTGTCGAACGGCGTAGTGGGAATGGAAGGGCTACATAGGACTACATAGACGAGATAAAAGGAGAAAGAGGTTTGTGGTGTTTGCCAACGGAAGGGAAGAAATTGCAAGTTCACCAAACGCTGGGTTGAGGAGAAGATCAACAAAAGATTTTTCATTGAAGAGAATCAAATGTGAATGAGGATTGTGTGTAAGCGCACGTGTGCAGCGCATACATGAAAATCATTACCTAATTTACATTAACAAATTTACTTGAATTAAATAAGCAAACACTTAGTATAGTTCCGGAAATAATGTTTATTTTTCTGACAATTATTTCACCAGTTGAGGCAGCTTCATTGGTTATATTTGAACTGACAGATTTAAAATAAAGCTGCGAAGCTACCGCAACTGGTAAAACAATTGTCAGGAATTAAAAAAAAATATTTTTAGAAATGTTCCAAGTGTTTGTTTATTTAATTCAAATATTAATAAAATATTCTATCAAGTATCGAGGAAGCATTCGATCAGTGTAAAAAATTTACATTGTCATAGTTATTTACCTTAAATTGTCCGCTAACATAAAGTTCCAAAGCATATTACAATTTTATCGGAAAACAAGTTTAAATTTAATTAATGTAGAAAGCAAGAAGACGACTGTACCAAGCAAGAAGTTGAGAATAAATAATAATTATCTGTAATCAGAGTGTACGTGTGTCAGTTGTCTGTCTGATGGATGTTCCCCGTGTACAAGAGACGGAGGAAGTTTCCCGTTGTTTGCGTGTGTCAAGTTTACTGTTGTTCTAACTTTACACTGCCTCTTATATTCACACAATTTTAATGTCTCAAACGACAAGGAAAATTAAAAGGTTTTGGTGAGAAAATTTTGTAAGTATACAATAATACAAGGTAGGAGTATGATTTGTACCAGAGCCAGAAGGAGTACCGGGTGAGCCAGAAGTCACGCGACCCTAAATTTGAAAACATATTGTGGCGGGAAATTTAGTTTCTTGCCGGCGGGAATGTTTCTGTTGGCAACGGATGAGCTTGTGGGAGACGCATAGCATACGATATCCAAGCAATTTCCCTCCTTTTTGATGTCAGTGGTGAGTTAGCTGTGTGCGGACAAACATGGGTTTTTCGCAGGCTGAACGTGCGTTCATTCTTGAAAGTTATTTTAAATTTTATAAGACGAGTTTTCCGGGCTGTTTGGCCGTGGTCTTTGGCGTAATGACAAACCAAACGTTTCAACAGCACCAATGGCTGCCATCATGAGTGGAATTTCTACCTTCGTCCACAACCTACGTTCAGGATTTCTTTAAATTCCACTGATGATGACAGCCATTGGTGCTGTTGAAACGTTTGCTTTGCCACTAAACCATAGAGCACGGGCAAACAGCCCGAAAAACTTGTTTTATACTACTGACACCGGGCGTGAAAGCAATTTTAGGAGTATGATTTATTTAAAATTCTTATTTAACACGAAAGAATTTTAAAACAATTAAATTTTATCTTAAATTTCAAAAGAATTAAATTTCTACAAAGTTATGGCGGCCCATGTACTGGCGTATGGGTGTGCATTATGGACAACAACCAAGAAAAAAGACAGTAAAATACAGGCCTCGGAAATGGCGTCTTGAGAAGAATTAAAAGATGCTCTAAATTTGACTGTATAAGAAATGAGGCCACGAGAGAGAAGTTACAAGTCTTTAATGTAAATAAAAAATAAGTAGATGGAAATAAAAAACAACGGTGGAAATAACCTTTATAAATAATGTGAGATTTCAGACTGGCCAAACAAGTCTGGCAATACAACCCTTCAGGATACAGGTGTGTGGGTAAACCCAGGAAGAGGTGGCTGGAGGATTCTTGAAGGCGAAACAGGCAGCAGCTTACCAATGCTGTGTTGTCAAGAAGAAGAAGATGATGATGATGATGATGATGTAATAAAAAAGTTAACAAAGTTTTCAGTATATTGGGTACCAAATTATTAACGTTTTTAATAATACTGCAATTTATGAAGTTTTATCCAAGGTAAATATGCTTATTATTGATTTGTATCACAACTTTCCTTCTCAATTAGTAATTAAATGAATTCTTGTAATTAGTTGTCAAGATCTAGCTGCTTTACGCGGTGTCTGAAAATTTGTTTTTTTCTGTAGGCGTTCAGATGTATTTTCTTTCTGAGTAGTCTATTGCATGATTAACATTTATCAAAATAATGTGTTTTTAAGAAATACCATTCAAATGTCTTAACATGTCGTAGTTAGTCTATCTTAACAAACCGTTAGTGTACCTTTGTACGCTATGACTCTCTGCTCTCTCTCTCTCTCTCTCTCTCCCTCTTCCTCTTTCCTTTTATCGAATTCTTTATCCTGCCTTGCCTCTCGCAATTTCTATCTCTTATTCTCTCAAATCAGCCTACTCTGTCTGTCTGTCTGTCTGTCTGTCTCTCTCTCTCTCTCTCTCTCTCTCTCTCTCTCTCTCTCTCTCTCTCTCTCTCTCTCTCCTCCCTCCGCAAACTGCGACTTCTTTTCTACCAATCAATTAAAAGACGTTCGAGGTGTGTGAAGCTAACTAGAATTTGGGAATGTTACATGCAGCATAATACACGTAGCATATTTACTACACGATTGAGTGGAGATTATTCTGCCACCCCGATTCTGACCGCTATTCTCTCATTTTACTCTATTAGCACTGTCCTTTAATATAACCAACATCCGAAACAGGTAGCCGCTATCAGAAGAAGATCCACCAACAATATGCATTTTGTTCATATTCCAATAACTATATTTTAAAACGTCTTGTTTGTATTAATGAAGATTTGTTTCCAGAGTAATAACTATCAATATCAGTGACAGTACAGCCTTCCGATTCTCACCTTATTCTTATTCTTCGCACTTTGTCATAACTTTGTTCAAGCTTTAGGTCTACATCCATTGTTTGTGTGCTCACTTTTTTACTTATATTACTTTTAGTATTTTTGAATTTCAAAGTGCTTCCGCAGAGTGCTTTTTTTTCGCAAAATGGAGAATGTTAGGCGGCTAAGGAAGGGTACAGAGAACATTCAATTAGCTGGTTCGATAGGACGCAGAAAAACTGGTATAATTTTATGTTAAAATTAGGCCTGTAATAGTGATAACAGTGATGATGATGATGATGGATGAACTAACAAAAAAACCTAAAAAAATGTTGTGTATAGATGACGCGTTTTACCAGGTCGATCTCGTCGCAACCAATCTCATTGCTGTATAGGTTGATTCACAGCACGCGCTGTTCTCTAATCCCCGTCTGCTGCTGACTCTGCTGTTTGGAGAGGGTTGAAAACAAAGAGAGGTAGGGGCAGAAGAGTGAAAGATGCGTTAAGTGGCGATAAGTACACAGAGTCGCTTTTAACGAAACACTGCGTGGCGAGGCGAGGGGAAAGAAAAACAAACAACAAAGTGTTTGTGCCAACAGTTTTACTGTATTATTGTAGCGTATATACTGCACTTCCACGGACGCTCTCCCGTCGCTGTTAACAACGTTATTATTAGCATCACTGTCTCGGTTATGTACATAAGCGTTCAGTGTGCTTTATTAATCTCGAGCGTCTCGCCTCCCGTGAAGTTGTTGCTAATGACAAAGCAAACAAGGCGGAAGAAGTAGCAACAGCTTCATAGAATTCCCAAAACAAATCAGTCGGCGTCTCCGTAATGTTCCAACACACTAGGCAACGAACGAAAATTTTAGCGAAAAAATTATATATGAGAATTAATTTTCTGTTTGAATATATAAGGAAAGTGAAATTAAAGAGCCAATTCCACACCAAAAACTATAATGAAAAATATTTTAAAAACTTTCATATATTTTAATATTGTATTTCCTTTCAAATCTAGGATGTTGAGCAAACAACTTAAGCTGATTATATATAAATACCTTATGAAATAGATAGTAACATGCGGATGGGAAGCCTGTATAATAGCCAGCACAACACACCGCCTGGACAGACGAACAACACTAATAATATTTGAACAAAAAAGTCTTGCGAAAAATTTTGGACTTTTCTTTCCAACAAGCTCTAACTGAAGATGGTTGTTGGAGGATTCGAATATACCATAAACAGGACCAACTGATTCAGGGTACATTTTTTTGCAGTCTCCAGATCGCTATTATGATTAACTTAAGAATTTTTTACCTTGTATAATCCACTATGCGATCTCAGTTTTTTACATACAACATGTTTTAGGGACTAAATCCCCATCTTCAGGTACAGTAAAAAAAATTTTTTATTTTTTTTAGAACAGGTATTCTAAACAAAAAACAGATAGATGAACTCCTATCTTTGTTACAGATTATAGTACAGCAAAATTATTACACTCATGACAACAAGTATTTTAACCAAGAGGAAGGTTTGGCTATGGGTTCACCTCTAAGTGGACTTTTGGCCGAAATATATATGAACTATTATGAGAATAAATTTTTATTGTCTGACTATAACCGATTCTATGATAAAATTGTTTCTTATACACGGTATGTGGACGACACCTTCATAGTATTTAATGGCACTCATAGACAGGTGGATATGTTTTTTAAATTTATTAACGAAATTAACCACAACATAAAATTTACTATGGAAATTGAAACCAACAATGGCTTGAACTTCCTCGATCTATTGGTGTTAAAAAGAAACAACCATTTCGGTTTTAAAATATACCGAAAACCTACCACAACAGACATAGTTATAAATGCTAAATCGAATCATCCATACACACACAAAAATGGCGGCATTTAATGCACTAGCACATAGACTAATAAGCGTACCAATGAATACGGAGGATTATAAGGAAGAATATAACATAATAAAACACATAGCCTTGAAAAATGGATATAACACAGAAATTGTGGATAAAATGATACATAAACAATTACGGAAAATAAATGGTGACAATAATAAAGTTAAAAATACAACACAATATGTATCAGCATTATATACGAACATACTCCCCAACATAATAAAAAATGAATTAAAAAAAATATATATAAATGTTTCATTCAAGACCATAAATAATCTAAAAAATATACTTAAGCCACGAAAACCAATAACTTTGGAGGAATGTTCAGCAGTATATAGAATCCAGTGCAGTGAGTGCGATAAGTTCTATATCGGACAAACGGGGAGGAAATTTATCGAGAGATTTAAAGAACACCTAGCAAAAAAGAAACCCTAAACCACCTCATCAAATTACGCACTCCACCTAATATAAACGAAAACCATAATTACACCGGATCCAAAGAGAACATGGAGCCGATACATGTTTGTAATAAAGGTCATTTCCTGAATGCTTTAGAAGAGTTTGAAATATACAAGGCATCCAAAGTAAATAAAGAGCAGTTACTCAACGATCAGCTATCATTTAAAACCAATAAATTATATGATACCGCGTTGATGATAAGCAATGAAGCACGAACACGGGCTAGTTGACGATCGGAGGTCGACCGGTGCACTGAGTCGCTTTTAACGTGTTCATGTGTTTGTGTTATATGTTAATTTATTCAGTGATTTTTGTGCGTGTGTTTTTATGTATAAACATTTTAATCATTTCGACGACCCCTATGTATTAGGGGAATAATAAATTTTTTACTGTACCTGAAGATGGGGATTTAGTCCCTGAAACATGTTGTATGTAAAAAACTGAGATCGCATAGTGGACTATACAAGGTAAACAATTCTTAAGTTGATTCAGGGTGTTGCCACAGTCCGGTTCAGAGTACGAGTCTTGAGTGGCTTGGCGATGTAAGGCAAATGTATGACAGTAGAATGGCTAAGAGAATTTACAGATTGGAAACCGGTAGAAAGAAGAATTAGAGGCTGATCCAGAAAGGGATGGTTAGATGACGTACAGGATTTGAGATGTGTGAAAGTGAGGAGACGGAGGCGGATGTGTAATGAGAGGCCGGAATGGAAGAAAGTCCATTTTTGCAGGTTAAACCAGGAAAAGAAAGGAAAGTAATATTGTATTTACTTAAATAACAAAATACCCTACATTAATTTACATTTATGATTCACATAGAGCAATATAGGCGTGTTACAAAATTACTCTGTGTCTTCGTTATAATAAAGTCGTGTGTCTTTTTCACGGAAGCTCCACTTGCCAAATCAAGCGTTAAATGTATTAGTACAGAAACCTGGATAGATGACCATATAGCCACTCGGTGCCTGAGGACCTCTACACTTTCAAATGTAGAGACACTGAGATATTTATTAAATAATTATTATCTTATACTTTCTGTATTTGATCTGTTTATATAAAATTTTACATAAAATATATAGGGGATGCTTAGCACACTGTACAAGAAATTTAAATGTACGGACTTAACAGTGTTGTTTTAAATTTTCATACAGGTTTCGTACTGTTATTGATGACTCTGGCACTAAGCTGGACCTATATTCAGTCTAACGGAACAGATAAAGTTGTACTGTGCCGCACGAGATTAAATTAAAAATTATATAGACAATAGTGGTCACAGTCGAAAATGTTTAATTGGCTTTCAAGAAAATGATTCTATCACAATATATTAAATGGGGAATGTCAGCCAGAACAGCAATAAAACCGACAGAGTTGCTTCTTCGTATTTGTTACGTGTTTGACATTTCTTAACTAACGACGTCGAAACACCTTGTTTTCATTTTCACACGTGTAACGGAATTTTTCAAACTGCCGGACGTACAAGGTTTCAATAGAAGTTGGTAGTGCAGATTTGCTTTCATAGTAAAACAGTGGGAACTGTCCTAACCCGGACTACATATTCGATGTTTTCAATATGCGATTGTATCGAAATACTACAATGTGAAGAAAAAGAAGAAGTGTACTAATTGTAAATATGTTGTTCTATTTCTTAACGTAAAGCGAAAATACGTGTTGTTTTTAGTTGCGAGGTTAGGTAATAATGTTTTCGGGGTTTTAGCTTACTGTTTAAAGAAATAAAAGCCATGGTTGGAGTAAATATGACATTTAATGTGTCCACACAATGCTTGAATAAGAGAATCATTAAAAACAAAGAACATAGCGTATTTTTAACAAAAACGACAGAAAAAAGTGAAAAATAAAATTATTTCTGACTAGTCAGATTAAAACAAAATATAACGTCTTAACAAATGAAAACAAAATTTATTATTTGTTAGGTGGTCAGTATTCCTTTATGTTGTTCAATAAAATCTTCAAAACAACTGTTTTCACTTGTTAATACACTTTTGTTAATCTTGCTATTCAGAAATAATTGTATTTTTCATTTTACATTTTTTGTTTTTGTTATTGTTAAAGTTACGCCATTTCCTTTGTCTTTAACATTTTTCTCTTTATACCATTGTGTGGACATATGTTACCTAAATATTTCATATTTTACCTAACCATGGCTTTTATTTCTTTAAACAGTATAATAAAAACCAAACCCCATTATTACCTAACCTGACAAATGAATCAACAGGTATTTTTCTATACGTTAAGAAATAGAATCATTTATGAGTACAGTTCTTCTTCACATCGTAGTATATCAATACAATCGTATATTTGAAACGTCGGAAATTTAGTGCGGGTACGGATGTTGGGATAGTTCTAAACATTGTTGAAAAAAGAAGTAATAAATATTGTTGCAGGTACAAATGTATGTAATGAATATACAAACGTTCTCTACTAATTTTGTTAAAATATTTAAGGTTTGTTAAATTGTCATCCTACAGCCATGTAATAGCAAGGTCTTGTATGCTTTATATTCTACTGTGAGCCAGCAAATAGAATGTGTAGTTACGTCAAACGTGCTCATACACAAGCGGGTGGAAATCAAACTACAGAGGCTGATGAAGGGTGAGGGGATAGAGTACAACGGAAAAAGACCAACAGACATACAGCAGAAAAAGTTGGAAAATAATTTCAAAGAGACCAAAAATCGAGATGATCAAAGCCGTATATTTGTTTCGTAGAAATGTATATTGGAAACTGAATATACATTGTTACAGTTTAATTCGCTGACTTCTGGTTATATGTAATGACTGACTATCCTGAACTCGCAAAAAAGCTTTGAAGTGTTTATTTGAGATAATTTTGGTTATATTATCACAGACGAAAATGGAGATAAATTTAAATATTGTCTATAAACAGAAATTGCAGTAAAACATTTTAAGCATTATTCTTCTGTAAAACTGTTAACAGTCAACAGCCGACATTATATCAAGCATCGGTAATAACTTGGATTAAACAACTATTTATAAGTAATATTTCGTAAAATGTATTTCGTAAAAAATTTAAACCTGGTAGTCGTGGGACTACCGGTAGACATGGAATCATGGGCAGACTTGTGCTTTGGGAAGGAATGAAGGGTTGGCGGGATCGGTGGATATTGGAAGCCGTATGATTTGCACAGCGGTGGTACGTTGCCTTGTTTGAGACTTGCAACACACGTAGAGCACACGCCTTCCATATTACTCGCAATTGAGTACTCGTCCGCTCCGAACACTGTGGCCAAGAGACTTATGTATGATGGTACGCACGGTCTTAGATCACTCTTGAACCACAAGCGATCGCAGATCCCACACACCGAGCCGAACGGATTGTTAATAAAGTGCTTAGAGAATTCCTCGTCGACTCCTTTGAAGCGGCGACTTGGACAGGGCTGTTCTGCGCAGAGCATCGAGGGTCCAATGTTGTCGAAGCACAAGTTATTAATGTTCTCATCGTCTGTTTTCTTGCTAGCTAGCCGTACCCTCGATCTGAGTCGCTTTGGGGGCACGCCGGATGACCCAGGTATCGGAGATGCGGGCCGCTTGGGCTCTGACGGGGTTTCGTCAATCTTCAAATGGTTGCTATTTTCTAAGTTCTCGGCCGATTTCTTTGATTTTAGTCTCAAACGATAGGCCTGTTGACGCTCTGTATAGGATTTGCCGGTTTTCGGTTTGAAAATTTTGGTTCGAGTTTTATCGCGATTTTTAGGTCAAATTCAAATTTTTAAGTTCAAATGTTGTTATTATTTTCTGTAAGTGCTTCTGGTACTCGAAATTAGTGTTATTGGAGCGACTTAGTTCTGAGGATCACAACGCACTTTGTATTTTCGCGATCGGACTTGTAGTTCCCGAGATATTTAAGTTTTAGTGGAGCAATTTAGAAATTTTCGGCGCAAAAAAACACTCACGCAGACAAAGCCCAGAGGCGACTGAAGTCAGTTGTCAAAATTCTCAGTACTATTGTTGGAAGGGGGCCGAGTGACTCGATCACCTGACACCTGGTTTGCTGGGATTGGTTGAGCGGTTCGTGAGATAGTGGTATGCCGAATGTATATTTGAAACATAACGGTCGATTGTCGCGAAACGTGCAAGACATTACATACCTATGGATTCCATGTCAAAAACCATCTCTGGAATCAGGAAAACGTACCCTTTCTCGTTTACAACATACTTACTTCACATTATTTTCTTAAACTTTATTTGCATCTAGTTTAACAAAATATCTAGTGAACCCTGGTATTCAGTTTTCACGAGACAGATATTTGAATGAGGTGTTGTTTGCTGACGACTTGCTCGCACTTCAAAATACTGAATCTGATTTGGAAAAAACTGAAAACAGTTCTAAGCTTCATCAGATTAGCAAATAATAAACTAGGAAAATCTCTACTACAAAAACAATTTTAATACCATTTCGAGGCAAGGAGCCACTAAAACGCTTACTTACTTTACTTTATCCAACGCCTGTCCTTGGCCCCTCAGCCATGCGACGTCGAGCCTCCCAGTAGCGATGAACAGGATCCATGGGTGTATCAGAGAGACCAATGCATGTCATCAGGTGTTCACTATCCATCATGCCTGAGTGGCATAGGGGGCAGTTGTTGTCTTCTTCTACCCCGATGCGGTGCAGATGGCTTTGTAGGTAGTCATGGCCAGTTGTTAGTCGGAATCTTGCAACCGCTTCCGATCTTTCTAGATTTCTGGAGAGTGGACCTTGAGATGCCAGGCGTTCCCATCTCTTGTTTGCACTCAGCACCTTCATCATCTCTCTGGTGTGGTTGCTTATGTAGTGGCTAATTAGGTTTCTTGCAGCCTTCAAGGCCATAGGGGCCACTGGTTGGTCTGCTTCAGCTCCTTTTTTGGCCAGATCGTCTGCTCTTACGTTTCCCAGGATGCCTACGTGGCTAGGAACCCATTGCAGCCACACATTCCATCCACATTTTATCAGTTTCTCAAGTATGGTGCGACATTGGACCGTGCGCAAGCAGTCAGTTGGGGCATTGTTGCTTATTTGCCAGTATGGCCGCTTGTGAGTCAATTAAGAAAACGACTTTTTGCGGGGGATGGTCAGAGGTCTGTAGGGCCACTAAAACAAAAACAATGATTAATGATGGAATTCTAGAACAAGTGAGCAACTTTTATTAAGTGGGAAACGATACTGGCTATGATAGGAATTATGATATTGATGTTAAGTTAGGTAAGTTCCAGACGATCTGTGGGAAAATAAACCGCATTTTTAGAAACAAGTTACGTCGAGATCCAAAATTAATGTTTTACAAAGTTATGGCAGTCTCTGTACTGTAGTTTAGGTGTGAACTCCACACAACAACCAAGAAACAAGACTACAAAATACAGGCCTTGGAAATGGCGTTTTTACGATGAGTTAAATGGTGTTCTAAACTCGACCTTAGGAAGAATAAGGCCATAAGAGAAAAGTTACAAGTATTGAACTTCAATGAAAAATTAAAAGATTACAAACAATGGTGGAAAGAATACTTAGGAAGAAGGTCAGTTTCGAGACTGGTCAAACAAGTCTGTAAATACATACCTATAGGACACAGGTGTGTGTGTGTGTGTGTGTGTGTGTGTAGACCCAGGAAGTAATGGCTGCAGTATCTTTAAATGCAGAACAGGCAGCGCCTTGCCTATGCCGTGTTGTGGAGACGATAATGCATATGGAGACTTTATATGCATATATGGAGACTCAATGGAGACTTTATATGCATAAAGTGATATTGTCTTTGAAGCCACTTAAATTTAATTTTAAAAGTTATTCAATCTTAATATATATCGGTTATAAACTAATTAATTTGTATGATGTGTAAGATGGAAGAGAATTTGTTTACATAATGTTAACATGAATTTGTATGAAACAAGTTTTACAGTGATTGAATTAGGTTTACTACCCAGCAGCCCTGTATTTAGAAGTAATAATATTAATAATAACAATAGCAATAATAATAATAATAAGAAGAAGAAGAAGAAGAAGAAGAAGGAGGAGGAGGAGGAGGAGGAGGAGGAGGAGGAGGAGGAGGAGGAGGAGGAGAAGGAGAAGGAGAAGGAGAAGGAGAAGGAGAAGGAGAAGCAGAAGAAGAAGAAGAAGAAGAAGAAGAAGAAGAAGAAGAAGAAGAAGAAGAAGAAGAAGAAGAAGAAGAAGAAGAAGAAGAAGAAGAAGAAGATTAATTGTAACTTGTGACAATTGTCTTACTATAATCACATGATCTAGGACACATGGACATTTGTGACTATATTAGTATCAATTATTACCTGAAAACTCAATTTTTAATTCAAGACCAGAATGTGGAGTAAACACTTTTGCTTTAGTAGTCACTGTATTGTAGATAATTAAACTTTCTATCGCGTGAACCAAGCAGAATTCTTAAAATATTTTTGGGATTACTTATAGAGAAATTAGTAGTTTAGTAGTCCGAAAACATTTTAAAAAACAAGCTGCAATAGTTGTTATGTAAATGAAACCTAAAGTCTGGCATCTTCTAAAGATTCTAGAGTATTCTGTATTAGGCGAATTGTATTTGACGACGCTTCTCATTATTATCTTATTCGTCGTTAGCTTGCATTACATAATTTACAACGCTCACTGAATTCCTCTTAGCATAAACATTATAAAATACTTTCCACACATATATTTCCTATACTCTACTTATATATGACCTAACTCTACTTTTAATAATCATATAGATATGGCATCATTTACAGATGTCGTACAAACTAAACAAGCAAAGTTATCAGATGTCGGACAGCGTGTTACTTCACGCGTGACAAAGGGAAAAACGGTGACACGTTATGAATCAAATATCAAAAGAGGGACTTTAGACGAGAGGGAGAGAGAGAGAGAGTGAGTGAGTGTGAGGGGGGAATGAGAGCTGTGATGGAAACAAAAGATACTAAAGGCGATGGCGGGACGGGGGAGAAGAATCGGTATTACGGCAAAAAGCAATAATTTTTAGTCGCCGAGAAGCAATCTTCCAGTTCAGTTGTCTTCAATGTCTTCACAATACATGACGGGAATTATTAAGCGAACTAAGGCGAAAAGCCCGTTCGTGTGAAAAATATGACGACAATGTGCAAAGAATGCAACGATAATATGGCCACTCCACGTGGCGCCGCCACCGCCTCATAGAAAGTTTAAAAAGGTATCGTTATTAGAGAATTAATGACTCTATAAGTGGGGTTGTGACTGATAAAGAATACATTTTGAATCGAAGGGGGGGGGAACCTGTTAGATAGCTTTTCAACCTATATTTTTCTGATATTTTCGGTGTTAGAGATTTTATGTCACACAGATATTACTTTATTTTGTTTACAAAAAAAAAAAAAACGTAAAGAGTCTGGCAGTGTAGATTAGGGTGTGCCGAAAAATATTCTTATTTTTATTTTGATTCGTTATATTTCGGAAACCTGCCCCTAGGACAGATAAGTAAAATAAACCAAAGAAATAAAAATTCGTTTAATATCTTGCGGTCGGTCATCACAACAAAAAATTAAAAAATTATAAAAAGTTATCAATTTTAACAATATTTTGGAAAATAAAAAAAAAACCTTTTTCTACGTAAGACAAACGCTACTGGTTTCCATAAGTAAAGAATAGCACAGCAAATATAAATTAAAAATTCATAGATTTTTCAACATTTATTTTCGTGCATTGCACCTGTATACACATTTTGTTGATATTAAAATTGCAAATAACCGAAATCATCACTACAACGTTTCACTGCAAATATCAGCGTCATCAGAGGTTTGTAAGTAATCATTTTACTCGCTATGATGGTGACATTTTTCGGTGAAACTTGCGTCAGGTATTGAAACAACAAAAACGCAATAAATTACTTGCAGAAGCAAACTTATTGAATAATATCACAATAATAAATATATATAATTGTTTCTGCTGTTAGAGATTTTATGCTAGACAGGTATTATTTTCTTTTAGTTTACCAAAAAACATGGACAGCCTAGCAGTGCAGATTAAACAAATATATCTTACAACGATCTAACTGATTGTCGAATATGGTACAGTGGAAAACAAAATACAAGGTACAATAAAATCACTAAAACCAGCTTTAATTATCATATTTAACAGTTTGTAATCAACACGCACTTCAACAAGATTATACTCGTATGGTAATTCAAGTTAATTTGTCCACACCAACAATAATGTCAACTAATAGAGTCCTGCAAAATAATCTCTCCTTACTAATAACCACTTTTTAACGTACAGAGTAATCGCCCGAGAAATAAACTCAAGTGAATAAATCGTCACTTTAAACTAAATCGAATGTCGCTGAATGGTTGAATTTTTGTACCCTGCTGAGAATCCAGAATAATCCGTACTACGCGTCAACGTTACACTAGAGCGTAATTGATTGCAACCTTGAAGACAGTGCGCGCTGACCGGCGAAGCCTGGAAAAGTCTCTTGCTGCGGAAGCGTGACAGGTGTCACGTAAGTGTCCTTTGTTTCGCAACAATGGGATTCACGTAGAATGTTCTGTAATGGCGTGACAATATCAAAATAAAGTGTGTTTACAATCACTTAAAGTTGAAGGTAATGTACGTGGTCTCTTTCATACAACTATGAATTTACTGCTTTCTAACTTTAAGAACTTCTCTCTTGAACGTTTCGTTAGATTACCTAACGTTTTAAATATACATTTTCGTATTAAAATTTATGAAGTATAGTTGTTTGTCTTTAAACAAAAAAAAAACATGTAGTGCTAATTAAAATTATTTTTCTTGTATGTCTATTTATATATTAATCTATTTGGCAAACGTAATAGGCAGGAAATGAACAGCTTTCGTGTTTAAGATTGCAAAGCAAATTACATGACATTACCCAATTCTAATTTACGGAGAAGAAGGAGTGAGGACAATTTTACGTCAACGGAGATTCTTTACATTTATATCAAATGTGTCCACTCCTCAAATCACGGATTGCGAAAGTGAAGATAAGGATTCAGAAGATGATAATTTTTTATGTTAATTACAATTACAATATGAATTTAAATAATTTTTTTAATGATTTAAATATTTGTATTTAACATTGATTTTTAAATTATAACTATTAAAATAAATTACACTTTATTAACAATATAACTCTTGTTTACTAAATATAATCGTATTTAGCGACCTCGAAAACCCCTATGTACACAATTTTGTAAGAATTGAATGTTTTTTTGACAAACATGTCCGCCACGTTGGCTCCGCTATTTTGTTTTTCATAATTCTGACATCGGATTCGTAATCAGCGACCTCAAAAACCCCTATATACACAAATTCGTCAAAATTGAATAACTTTTTGATATTATGACCGCTTTTTCGGGATTCTGTCCCACTGTGCGACGCGACGTAGGGAAGTATGAAAACCGACTAAAGGCAGTGCATACCATACCACTGAATGGATAAATCAATACAGCGGGGCCTACGACTACTTTAACTGAGACTCGACCAAACGAAACGAAATCGCTGAAGCTTTGTTTCCCAAACTCTAAGTGAACATGATTGATGACCACACTCGAGCGGCACTTTTACCTTTCAACGCTATAAATAAAACAAAGAACTGGATATCATTTTGAAACCGTGAACAATGTTTACAGCAGTAATTAAACACACTCACACATATACAATCGCTGATTAAAAATTACATGTAAGCTATACAGTATTGTTATATGGTACGTGTATATGTTAATGACCAGTATGAATATGAATACTTCTATTTCTCGCCTCCCACTTAGCTAATTCCATTCTCCTAACTGCGGTCCCCAAATGTTCATTCTACAAAACAACGTCCCTACAGAAAAACAAAGTCACATCCATCCTTCGTATTCTTTTTGTAGTGTATTCAGCCACCTGTACCTTTCATCATCAGCATCATCTTCCAGGATTAAACCAAGGATGGTTTGTTCCGGTCTCAAACAGACAAAGATTAGAGCTGGTCACTCCAGCGCTTCGTCGGACGTCCCACACCTCTCCGTCCCCTCGGCTTATAGTTCCATAGTTGTTTGGGGATGCGGCGGTCATCCATTCGGCAAAGACGTTCCCACAAATTCAGCCGATCCTGGGCGATCCTGTCGAGTATACTGATAATATTCAGATCCTGCTACATATCTGTGTTTCTTCTATGATCATGGAGAGTATACCCTGCCACGTGCCTGAGAAATCTCATATTAGTGGCTTGGTTGCGACTGGCCCGGCATTTCGTCAATGTAAAATTCACAGACCCATAAAGAAGTGTGGGGAAGCCATCACCTAGTAGAATATTAGGCGTTTTCCTTTACTTACCTGTACCTTTCAAAAGAACAAATTAAGAAAGTATAGTTGGCTTGAACACGATCAGAGGATGAAAGTGGATAGACTTCTAAATCCACTGAATGAGTCAAGAGTTACTGGCAGAAGATCCAGGGGCCGGAGAAGAGTGACTTGGGAGTACAATATGAGGTGCTGCTGCAGGGGGGGGGAGGCTCAGAGTGCAGTGGAATGAAGCCAAGGCCGTGGCCATGCAGAGACCACGGTGACGAGACCTTTGCTCAACCTCTACACCTTGCGGTAGAAGAGGATTGGAATAAGAAGAAAATTTAGCTACCTATGAGATTATCAAATTTTACATGTCCACTGAATTTAAACTATCTGCCAGGCTGTTTGGCCGTGGCCCAAGTTTTCATTAAAACCAAACGTTTCAGCAGCACTGCCATCTTCAGTAGATGTATCGATTCAACCTAACGCAGGGTGTAGTAGGTAAGGACCACAGTACTGTTTAAAAGGCTAAAGATGTATCGCGATGCTACCTGTACTTATAAATTCATTGAGTCCTACGTACAGGTAAAAATTGCATCAACAGCCAATCAGAAGAAAAAAGGTGTATGTGAGGCTCGCATCGTGCTCTGCCATAAAGTACTTAAAAAAGTGCTTTCGCCCCGCCGATTCGTTGCGATCGCAGCATGCTTCTGAATCAAGACGGACTCCATATGGAGGCGAGGGAGTACGCACTCACCGACGACAAGAGCTTCGTCTCATCGAAGAGGACCCTATGGTCGACATTGGCGGCTACGGCAGACTTCGCCGGCTGTCCCAGTCTACAGTAACGGGTATGTTCGGCCACGCGTGTGCGGACGCTGCGCTTCGTCGTTCCAACGTAAACCTTGCCGCATGAACAGGGAACTGCGTAGACTCCACACGACGACAGCGGATCCACACATTCATTCATTCTTTACACCTCACCTCGTTTTCTTGAGGCATTAGTTTCTGGACACCGCGCAATATCTGTAACAATCTCCTGCAATTTTTATTTTCGGCCCTTCGGTGTACTATAGGTGTGGACGTGCCGACGCGTACACTACAGCTGCAATGCAAGTTAAACTGATGACGACCTCGATGACAGATTTATTTTAAAGATCTCATGTTGAAGTATGTGTATTGTGACGCGCCGTCGACTATAAACAAGAAGTCACAAAGCGAATTGTAAAGGCGTTTACTCAACCACCATGTTTCGGGCCCACAGGTCTATAGGTATGAATTTTTTTACTTCCATGTTCCATAAGGAAATAGTGAAAGTGGTGAAATGGGTCATGGTGAAAAAAAATCGTGTTCGAGATAAGAGCTGATTCTGACTGTACTACCCTCAAAACATGAAGAAAAATCATTTTCTGAAAAGTGTCCGAGTTTATGTGTAGAATTTTTTATATAGCAAACGATAACTGCCGCAAATTTAAACAGAATCAAATAATTATTTCCATATGCGGCCGAGTTAAAGAGGACTCCAGGTCTATTGATTTTGGTGAAGATCGGTTAAGGGCAAGGGGTAGTTTACCTGCAACGTTTTATGTTTTAAAAAGAGTAAAGTACTTAATTTTGATAAATGAAGGATCCTGAAAAATAGAAGGTCATAATAATCCACTGTAGAAAGTTATATGAAATATCTATAAATAAAAACGGTAGTTGAATGGAGAGTTGGGTAATTTTCTATAAATGAAAATGATAGTAGAAGGGGGGGTAATTTTGTTGTGTACTACGTTATTGGCAACAAAGAAATAATTTGTTGTTAAAACTCCTTCCCGGGCTGTTTTGCCGTGGTTCAATGTTTTCTGCAAAACCAGACTTTTCGGTAGTTCCATCGACTCCAATATCTGTGAAAATCGAGTGCGCTAACGTGAGGTGGTATACGTTAGTGACCACAGTACTGTGGTTAAGGTTGAAGAATGAAGTAGTTTCTATGGAAATATTTCATTTTGAAAATGATTTTAAATATAAATCTTAGAACATGGAAGTTACTTATAGTTCTCCATACCGATATTTCCTAAATTTGGTAGAATACGAGAAAGAAAGCTTTCTCTCGTATGAAAGCTTTTCCTGAGTAACATAATAGAAACAATACTGCTAGAAAGCCAATTAGCTTTAAGTAAAGGACGAACCTGCATTGATAAAATTATACAAATCCATGGCAGTTTCTACCAATACTTATGGTTCAGAAAGTGGACAATTTCTGGTAGACAAATACAAAAATTTCGGGCTACGGAAATGAAATTTCTTCGTTCCATAGATATTTAGGGTACACAAAATTATATACGAAAAGAAACAAGTAGATAAGAGAGGAACTAAAAGTTGAAGAAGTAAACGGAATCATAAACAAATACAGAGAATGTTGGAAATAACACATTACTAGAATGGAGAGTGACAGATTTCCAAAGGTAACCCCCTATTGTATCAGCCTTAAGGGAAGAGACGCCTGTAAAGCCCCAAGAATAGATGGTCCGACCAGTTTGGAGCCTGAACAGGCTAAATACGCTACCCCGTTATGGAGAAGAAGAAGAAGAAGAAGAAGAAGAAGAAGAAGAAGAAGAAGAAGAAGAAGAAGAAGAAGAAGAAGAAGAAGAAGAAGAAGAAGAAGAAGAAATTATTTGTTTTATTAACGTCATTTACTTATTTGCATGTTTTTCATTTCCATTAAAAACAATTCTATTAAATACCATTTTATGTTGAAGATTGTTGTTGGAATACAAAGAATTTAAAGTTGCGTACAATAAAGCATTCCGTCTAAGAGACTAACTTGGTCCATATAAATACGGAGAAATTAATTTTAAAAAAGTACTTAATCTTCTTTCAACCAGCCTATGTTTATATAATAAAATGCGGTTTCACATTAAATTTTTGTATAAACAGAGTCACGTGACCTGAAACCCCCCTACCTTTACGTTGAATCACACACCTTCATGATAACTACATAGGCCTAATGTCTTTGATTGAGATATGTTACAGTTATATTCTTTTTCCTATTTTAAGTAAGATTTATATTGCTCGCTGGAGATCGGCATCTGAAGTGGCGAATATAGCTTGGTCATCCGCGAGGAGAATGTGTGGTTTATTATCAGATCATAAAGTATACCTCGTATTGGTCGTCATTAGTTACAGATCCAATATCATTATGCACTGTCTACGCGTCAGTAGGTGCGCGCCTACTCACGTTTGGTCGACAACTTGATTAGGTGCGCACCTACTGCCCCTACGCGCAGAACTAACGACGACCTCCTACGAGCGATATTTCATGATCTGATGATAGAGGATATGCTTTGAATCACGTCATCTTGTGACGATTTAAATAAAAAAAAAAAAAAAATAATAATAATAAAGATATAAAGTGGGAAGTTAGTGAAAACCATTAAATCGCACTATTAAACCAAATACACCTGAACTAACTCATAATAGTAGCCTAATGAGAATTAAAAAGGGAATTTATCTAAAATAATTAATTAAAACTGAGAATGCAAAAGTCAAAAATAAAACTGTTAACCCTTTATTAAATTTATCATGCTATGACCTGTGTATACCGGATCCAACTTGCATACCGACCCGGCATTAAATAAAAATACCTGTAAACTATAATGTAAATAATTAATAATTCAAAGTCACTAGTAGTAGTTGTAATAAATTCTGTAGACAAGCAAAGTCTCGATTGTTCATTTTGTCGAACTGTAAGAATGTGTTACTAATTAAAATTTGAAACTATATTATGGCGGAGTATTCACTCCGCGTCGTTACAATTTTCCTGTTGTAACAATGTAGGACTTATGATGCGACTTTCAAACTGTAAACAGCTCCAAGCGGGGCTCTGCACAAAATGTTTATTTTTCATTTTATTTGGTTGTTAGCTTCCACTAACAGTGTGGAGATCTAGATCTATGTAACTAAGATGTAGCGTGTTTTTAAAACAAAGATGTGAAAGAGGAAAATAAGTGTGTAAGGTGACATCTCCTATTAAAAAATAAAATATGGTTCAAGTTAAGTGTAATTCCAACATAATGTGAAACGAATATATAAACTCCAATACTACTGTGCTATTACATATGTGATGTGAATAACTGTGAATAGTGAAGACTAAGACCTCAACTGCATTTACACTACCGCTGAGAAACAGGACGACTTCACGCTGGATGACACCATAACATCCACTTCATCATTAGTTGACTCCGAGGACATCCACTGGAAAGACTACC
Source organism: Magicicada septendecula (assembly GCA_034769895.1). Taxonomy (NCBI): domain Eukaryota; kingdom Metazoa; phylum Arthropoda; class Insecta; order Hemiptera; family Cicadidae; genus Magicicada; species Magicicada septendecula. The sequence goes on along the minus strand of CM068367.1, from coordinate 1,429,157,403 downwards.
ACGATGACAACCCACGACTAAGAGAGTACAGAAGAATCACGCGGCAGGACATGGACAGATAACATTTAACTAGAGGTGACGCGGAAGCTCGTCTTCCGTGAATAATGTATCTTTTAAAATATCAGTAATTTTAAATGCAAAAGACTTTTAAATGACAATCTCTAAGCGTTAAGCATTACTATGGTGTAACAAGTAATTTCAGAAATCATACGTTGTAACATAACTCTTGTGATGTAACTTTGAAACATCGCACAACTAAATGAAACCATTCTTCAAATGGTATTTTAAGTAATAATGTAATTTACTAAAGAAGTAGAGTAAATTTGAAAATTCATAACTAGTTTAAAGAGACTCGGATCCGAGGTAAATGCACTATCTGTATGATCATTTTTAATACAGAAAACCCCTTTACAATTTCTGTGTAAGTAAAGGTTTTATTTGTAATGTATTATCTATCATACGTAAATAAAGGGATGTCATCTTTGTTACATACTAAATTGAGTGCATAAATCAGCAAAATTCCCTCCCCTGTTTCCTTTTATTAGAGTACTTATAATTATTGTCGGTGACGTGTTTAATTGTTCAGTTTGTTACAACGTAGGCAGCCTGTATAATTGGCCAGAGTCAATTATCACGGGTTCCCTGGATTATAACGTAGCCGACACGTTATAATCTATATATGAAAAAGAAGTTGCAAAGGGAAATGAGAAATTCATGCTTTCAATATCCAAGCCTCTTACACGTAGGCCTAAATGAATGGAATAAAATTTACCTCTTTTACCCGTCTAGTGGGTTTTCCTTTTTATTATATTTCACTACGCGTTTCTGGACATATGTCCGACCTTCAGGTGTAATCCCTCAGTAAGTTTCGTCAGATAATTAAAACAAGTTACGTATAATTTACACACATGTCGTAAATAAATATATGAACACGGAACACACGCGGTGTTGTTGGTGCGCACCACGGTAACACCATAATCGACTGTTATGCTTACGTTGTTATTGACCGTGCACTACTACGGACCTCGCCTTGTAATCTTATCGCTGTGTCGTATAGAGAATTGGAATGAAAGTTCAGCTGAAGATGGGACATATGTCCAGAAACGCGTAGTGAAATATAAAAAAATAAGGAAAGCCACTAGACGGATAAAACAGGTAAATCTTCTTTGCAAACAGGTTCGTCTGTCTGTTCATACAGGTGACTCGGACACCATCGTAAATATGCGTGATAAACCCATACATTTACGCTGAACCATACACCTTCATGATAACTAAATAATGAATATGAAATTCTAATATCCGTAACCACGTATTTACTATCGTACATAAGGTACTTTTAATGTCAAACCCACACCCAAATGTACGCTACACATTTAATATTAATTGTTAAAACACGTGACTAATTTGAATTGTTTGCAACGTACTTCATACCGGCCAATATCACCACACATTGATTAATTTGTAACATTATCTGTTTGAAATTGTACTTATTTCCCGCACATGAATATTTGATAATGATTAATATTTCGCCCGTGTATAGGTAATTTACGTGAAAGCTTCATTTATCCGTATGAAAAATTGTGTACAATTTTGCAGCATGAATGTCGATTCCAATTCTCTAAACGGTTATTAAAAATAAATTAGTAATTTATATCGTATGGTGCGCGCTAATGATACAGACATTGCGTTCGTACAGATAATTATTTATTCGGATTATTATGTTGCGTGGTTAGTCGAATATAATATTAATGTGAATTTTCAAACAAAATCTTGTAATATTTATTGTTGTTATTTTATCATGTTTAGCTGAAGTATTCATTCTTCTGAAGACAATAATGTAAAATAAAAGGTAATATATATAAAATTTGAAAAATAAGATTAAAATATATAGGCTTTCACGGCCGGAGTTATCTTGAGCAAAATTATTTTCCGTGGAGCGGCTGTTAGATTGCTTGAGGCTGAGTAAGGCTTGTTATCACTACCAGAGTTATCACTTAGAGGTTGTGGGATCGCTACCACGGATATAACGTCTAACTCCGTTCTTAAGCAACGGGATTGGCCAAGCTCTTGGCCAATCATATAGCAGCCTGCGTCCGGACGGCTATGTAAGTGCGACGGTTTGGGTACTGGTCATTAGCTGCGACTCTCTTTGCCGCAGCTGAGACCTCTTCCTTCCCTTACCACAGGACCATTAGCACCACGCAACCACCTCCCCCTGTACGGGTCAAACGCCCTCGAGCGATTCTCGATGACCCGCCATAAGTTTAAGTAAACTGCTTAAACCTCAATTTGCATATTCACTATCTGCCCAAGCCCCAGAATTTACCTGCAAAGCTGTTTCCTTCCTCCCTTCCTAGTATGCCGACCGCGCTGAATGCCGCTGCTACGCGCTATCACTGGCACGGAGGCTCTCCGCCTCGCGGTGAGCGACCGACGCCTCACGGCGTCTGCACGCGGGACTGGGAACGGGTGACATCTGTCACCTGAACCCGTTCATGCGGCAGTGCCCACTGATTGCTCAACTTTCAAAAATTTAATAAAAATTAAAAACCTTTCTCCCCGCCTTCTCAGTTAACTGGTTGGCGGTTGTCCATTCCTGTATTTAGACACCAGTCGAAGAACCAGAACTATGTGTATTTACATTCAGCCATTGGGCTCGACCCAGATGCTGCAGTCATGCACTGGGTGCAAAGACGCCCCGCTACATGCTACAAGACCACGATGCTACATGCTACATATCAGAGGTATGACGACGGTAGACGTGTCCTCCCGGATGAAGCCGCAGCTCACGCCCGACTATCAGCGTATCCCCGAAGAGGTGTCTCAGCACGCTTGCGAGAGGAATCGCCTCCGGACACGCTGGCAGAGGACTCGTGACCCGGCTGACAAGGCTGCGTTCAACGGAGCGTCCGGCAAGTTGAGTCGCGACATGCTGGCGTTCCGTAGACGCAACTGGGAGCTAGCTGCAACACAGATGGATGGCCCTGCCGAGAACCGTAATGTCTGGCGGATTTCCAGTGCCCTAACGGGAAAGCGTAAACGGGCGCCTCTCCCCGCACTGGTCGGACCCAGCGGCCAACCCCGTGAACGCCCCCTCGAGAAGGCAGAGTTCTTGGCTGACAGTTTAGAGCGACAGTTCGCTCCCAACCCATCCATGAACCCGGCTTTCACTGAGCAAATCTACCGCGAGGTAGAGCGCTTTCTATCGGCCGGTATCACAGTCCAGCATGAGCCCATCTCGCCGGAGAAGGTCTCTGAGACTCTGAGAGGATTGTTCAGCTCAAGCCCCGGAAGGCGCCTGGCCCACACGGAGTCATGAATTCCGCACTCCATCGCCTTCCGGAGCGACGAATACAGTTCCTCTCTGATCTGTTCAATATATGTCTTAGACTGGCCTACTTTCCGGTGAAATGGAAAACGGCTACAGTTACAGTGATACCCAAGCCGGGAAAGAATTCTTCTCGCGTGGAAAACCTCAGACCCATCAGCTTCTTGTCCACGAGGTCCATGGTTTTCGAGCAATTGATCCACCGTAGGATCCGCGACCACCTAGAAAGACTAGACGTGCTGAACCCCGAACAGTTCGGCTTTCGTGAGCTGCACTCCTCGACTTATCAGCTGATGAGACTCGTGGAATGCATTACCGAGGCTGGCTGCCAGGGCAAACAGACGACTGCGATCTTCCTAGACGTAGAGAAAGCCTTTGACCGCGTGTACCACGAGGGTGTCCTTTACAAGCTCACGGAAGTCCTTCTTCCAGATTGCTACGTTCATTTTATCGGCAGCTTTCTGCGAGACCGTAGTTTCCGAGTGAGAATAAACCACGCTCTCTCTTCGGAGAGGCGTATTACCGCTGGTGCCCCTCAGGGAAGTGTCCTTGGGCCTCTCCTGTTCTCACTGTTTGTCAACGACACGCCCCGAGTTCCTGGAGTTAAATTGTCGCTGTTCGCGGACGACACTGCGGCTTTTGCCTCAGAGCCGAACGCAAGTTATGCGGGAATCAAGCTCCAGCGCCAACTCGACACGTATGTCGGGTGGACCGATGACTGGAGAGTTGCCGTTAACGCTTCCTTCCGCGGCGGTAATATTCTCGCGCAAACGCAAGCGGCCTCGGCCGCTTAAAGTAGGCCCCGTCGAGGTACCCTGGACCAACAGCGTCAAGTACCTCGGGCTCCACGTGGACTCCCGACTCACCTGGCGAACCCATTCTCAATATATCCGACAACGGGCTTCGGTGCAACTCAGTAGACTTTGGCCCGTGCTATCTAATCCGGCAATGACCCCCCGGCTAGGTAAGCTCATAGTTAACTCGTACGTGTTGCCCGTGATTACCTACGCCTGTCCTGTTTGGGGATACCTGGCTCGTGGTCATAGAACAACTCTCCAGCGCGTACTCGATCGGGGACTGAAGCTTGCGTGTAAAGTCCCCCGGAGGTAATCTTCTCGTCTTTCGAGGAGAGGACTCGGTGTCCGCTCTCTTGATGACAACGTGAGACGCCTGGCGCGTAGATTCTAAGTTCGTTCCGACAGAGTGACCCATAATTCCCTAATTGCCGGACCTGGTAAATACACCCCGCGACCAGGTGAGTCCTGGAAGCGACCTCGTTTGTTAGTCCCGGTGGTATAATCCACCAATCGCAGATCGCTTCAGACCCTCCCCCCCCCATAAGTAGATAACAAGTATAAAATGAACTCAAATAGACCCAGTGGCAGAAGTCCTTTCTGAGACTCGGGACACTGCAGTACTCGCGACCCGGGCTTCGCGGTGGCCGCGCAGCTCCCAGTCGTGTATCAGAGGTATGAGACGCGCGCACGACAGGAGAAGATTCGTCAGCTAGACTTTGAAGATGCAACACCGTCAACTGATCAGCGCAGAAGAGGATCGCCTCGGCCTCTAGAGATCTGCTATGAAGAGGTCATCAGCGACAACTGCGGCAACTGAAAAGGAGGAGAAGAAGCCGCCGGTTCAACATTCGCCACCAGCACGACCATCAAGCTGCTGCGATGGAAATAGACCAGCCTTGCGTCGAGCAAGAGGAGAAGACCCCATGCACAACTGTGAGGATACAGAATGCAAAAAATAGGGAAAAGGAAGATCAGGTGAAAAAATTTAGGTAAATATGTCAGGGAAAGTTTTAATGGTTTACAGATATATATATATATAGGATACTCAGCAACACAATAATTACCAGAAAAATAGGTCAGAGCTAATAGACTTGTCTCGTGGATCTCAAGAAAGAGAAAATAATATTAAACAGTTACCACAATTGTAATTTACAAAAACTCAATTAACTAATTAATTAAATAAAATCATACACGACATATTACTATGACACATTCAGAATATGTCTTACCTTTTATGAAGAACTTGAGAATCTCATCTTATAAACTTATGACTGTACAGTGTGCCTGCAGTATCTTGTTAACCTGAAATTAAAAGAAAACTATGTAGTCTTATACATTAAAAATATTTCAGCACTAGTCACGTACGCATTAGTAATGTTATTACATACAAACATCCTTGTTCTGTGTGTGGAAAAACGGAATATAGTAGAGATGTACTACAAGCTAATGAAAACACGAAGCACAGACACAATGATAATAGATAGGTTGAGCACAAAAGATGGAAAAATCATACTTTGTAAGGACAAAGAACATTCACAAAAACTTAACTGTTAAATTATGTACTAATATATGTTTTAATAATAATAATATTAATAAATGTTTTTAAGAGGAGAAAAATGCTTTATGTACCGTCAGCGGAAACCATGTGTTCCCTGGTGTGTGGGATCCTCACCTACTAAAACCCACCTCTAATTCAAGAATTTATATCCACCCTGGAACCATTTATCGTATTACTTCAGGAAGAGCCTATTGCGCCTTTGTTGCGGGCGCCTTCTTGTTGTCCTGTATCTTCTACTCTCCGTTGGGTGCAAGTTGGGCCTACTGCCTTTTCTTTTCTAGTAGAACCGTAGAGGTGCGGTCCCATTCCGGCCTCGAAACATAATCTCAGCTACGCTCTTGAGCGAGAACTTATCGAGCTCCATCTCCAGTGCCATCCTCTCTGTTATAAATCTCCAGCACTTGAAATAGGTGTACAAAACATCTTCATGGGAAGTCACCTTATTGGCATGCTGAGGTTTGCACCTTTCCCATTCTGTAGAGGTTGCCACTAAAATTGGCGTTACTGAGGATATTGCCACTAAAATTGATAGTTACTGAGGAACTATCAGATGGTAGTTAACCTCACGTGTTGGTGGTCACTCCATTTCTTACAATTCCTTATGAGCCTTGAGGTCCATCTTCCTCTATCCTCTCTATTCCATCGATCTTGGCAGTGCCGGTAGGTGACTTACATTCATGCTTTGCGGCATCCCTTCCAACAATTACGTCTCTTCTTTCGCAGAAATAGTTCCGCTGTAGCGCTAACAGGTGTATGGGAATCACTCCTGCTATCACCAGGACTACTGCCTCTGGCACTGTCCGGTAGGAGGATGCTACTTTGGGTTCTCCTCTTCTCTGCACCGATACCATACGTTTCCTGTATTTCTCCGTCTTTGTCCATCGGCCGGGACTCTGTGACCCCCATTAACAATCGCCTCTTGCTTACACAGACCTCATACGTTGGCCATAAATCTGCTGGGCTTTGTTGTGATGTGAACCGCCTTATCAGTTGCACACTTTATTTTCTCCCAGTAGGAGAGCTTTGAGTTTAGTCTCACTCCTAGGTATTTCAGAGCGTTCTTTTTTGAAAATAATGTCTCAGCTCCCACTTGCAGCGGTATGATAGTGGGGATCCGTCGGAGGGTAAGCAGTACTATCTTGGTCTTTTCGGTGTCTAGATCTAGACCGTGTTCATCAAGTCAGGAGCCCGCTTGAAGACTAGTGACGAAATATTAATAATAATAATAATAATAATAATAATAATAATAATAATAATATCAGCCAGGGAATTAGACTAGGCTATACCAGAGATAACCTGTGAATAGATTGTCTAGAGTTTGTAGACGATCTAACAATCCTGTCAGATTCAGTGGAAACAGCCATTAAGTATGTGGAATTGCTGATAGAACAAGCCGAAAGAGTGGATTTCAAATTTCTTTTTAAAAAACCAAGTTTATGACAAAGATCAAGACAATAGCCAAGAAAATGAAAACTCGATACGGGGAAATCTATGGAACTGACAAAATCTTGGAGAAGTTATTGAGCACAATGTCTCAGAGACAGAATCCATTGAAGCACGAGTTAATAAGACACAAGTTGCTTACAATTTAGCCAAGGACACATAAACAAGAAATCCATATCCACTAATGCCAAACGTAGGGATTATTCAACAGTAATTCGTCAGGAAGCACTTTATACAGCTAAATATCTGACTCTGAACAAGAAAATCATGATGAAAAAGCTAGAAGTCACAACAAAGAAAATGTTAAGAAAAATTTTGAGACCAATAAAATATGGAGAACAGTACAGGAGACGCCACAATAATGACCTGTACACACGAGAAAATCACAGACGTAATTAAGAAAAAGAAGAATTACTTTCTACGGACGTGTTCAAAGAATGAATCCTGACAGTCGGACAGAGGAACGTTTTTATCTATTTCAAAAAACTGAAAATGTCCAATTCGTGGTTCAAAGAAACACGAAAAGGACATATAAGAACTACAGTTTACACAAGAAGACCGTTGAAGAATGCTTGACACTTAAGAAAAATTAAAAAATTCCCAAGGGTTTCAGGAAAAATCCAAGAAGAGGTCAGGTGCCATCTGGACTGACGAAAGGAGGGAGACACATCGCCCGACCAAGAACGAAGAAGGTATGGAAGATGTAGGAAGAAGTAGAGAAAAAGTGAGGAACCAGTTGAACCAAAGGTAGTCCACAGTGAGTCATTAAAAAAATACTTATTATTATTTGATTAATAAATTTTACTAATAAACACAGAAGTAATTTTGTACATCTATTCAGTAGAAGATTAAAAAACCGCTGCTGTAATAACGTTTAACAAGAACGAAAGATGTCACGGGCTGTTCGGTAAAAGAGTGACTGGGTGCGTTAACGATCGGAGGTATCGCTTTTGAAACTCATTGATCCGTTGCCTGCAAAGTGGTAGTGGTAGTAGTAGTAGTAATCCTGCTCGCTACGGCAATTCCTTTCACATTATTGTACGGTATGTAGAATTTATAAAAACGTCTTTTCTCACAACGGTGCGGTGGGCTGGTCTCTTTCACGACAAGCTGCTTTCTAACGATGTACGTTCCCAGCTCAAACTGTGTTTTCCAAACAAACAGAACCAACCACATCATTAAACTTTTTTATTCTAAAAAGTTTACCCCATTGCAAACGTACCGAGATCGTTAAGCGCGCTTCTTGTAGATTACATATCGCGTATTGAAAATGTACGCGTATAAAGAAATATGGTTTATTGGTATAATTAGTTATATTTGTATAAAAAAATATAACTTTAAATTAGTAGTGACCGTCAATCAATGAATTTTTGAGATTACATATCGCGTATTGAAAATGTACGCGTATAAAGAAATATGGTTTATTGGTATAATTAGATATATTTGTATAAAAAATGTAACTTTAAATTAGTAGTGACCGTCAATCAATGAATTTTTGCCAGGAAGGGTTTACGAGGATCTGTCAATAAAGTATGCCACCAATTCTGAATTATTTGTGTCGACGTTTCGACAATATTTATTGACGTCATCAGGACCTGTGTATGAATACAATAGCAAATATCAAACACAACAGATCAATTAGTTGAGTGAACCTGTTTGTGTGTGTGTGTGTGCGTGTGCGCGTATGTGTGTATCCGTGTATATCTGAAGGAGTTGAAACAGTTTGTTTTACATCATCAAAATAATTGCATTATTATATATTACTTTTCTTAAATACAACGAGAAAATTATAATACCCCAGAATATAATTAATACAATATTACAATTTAACTTACTCATAATACAATGGTATTTGTAATTAATCATAGAAGCAGTAAACAACAGTTATATATATTAGAATTGGTACAGAAAACATTTATACTTATACCTGTCAGTATATAACATAGTAAAACATATTGTAGCTGAATATAGAATTTAGGGATATTAAATTATATAAATTATTAAAATTTATTTTTATCATGTTTACTCAGTACTGGAATTGAAAACGCCGTCATTCATTTCGAGAATTCAGTACAAAATATATGCAGAAATTTACAAACTTACATCATAGAATTTACATAATATTACAAACACAATTTTATTGTAAACCAATTTGTACGCACGGTGTCAAAATCAAATCAACTTGATGTTGGTGTGATATTTTCTCTTGTATTCATACACAGGTTCTGATGATGGCAACAAATATTGTCGAAACGTCAACACAAATAATTTAAAACTTTTTTGACCGATCCGCGCAAACCCTACATTGCAAAATCTATTAAAAAAATTAAAATATATTACGTCAATCACACGTACAGTAGATGAGCGTATGTTGAAAAAACTATTTAACTGACCGCCACAGGAATCACAGAGTGTTGTATGCTTTCACGCTTGATTAAATCCTAATTTTCTTAGGACATCCGCAGAATTAAGTTAAATAAAATTGTCTAATAACATGAAGAGAGTTATAGAAAACAGCACTTTAGAACAAGTGAGCAGTTTCAAATATCTGGGCTGTGCAAAAACCTATGAATCTGAATATGATATAAGACAGAAGATAAATACGTTTAGTAATATTTGTAGTACGATTCATAGAAATCTTACAAGTTAAAAAGACAAAGCACAAAGATTTAATTTTATAAGACAAAATGCAATATCTACAATGATTTATGCAAGTGATGCGTCGGTCATGACAAAAAAGATTCGCAGTGCTGAAATGCACTTTCTTCGAAATACGCTAAATTATGTATTACAAGATACAATTAGGAATGAAGATACCAGAGCAGAACTCGAAGTAAAGGACATAAATGAAATTATTTCATTACAACGGTGGGATCATTTCCAAAGTATGACAGTGGGTCGGTTGCCAAAACGGCACTAAACTCTAAAGCCGTTGCTAGAAGAGGCGTGGGCCGTCCAAGGATGAGATGGGTGCCAGGACAGGTTTACATAATCTAATCTTTGAAGGGAAGAAGAAGGAGAAGAAAATTGTTTAATGAAGTAAAGTGTAAGAGAGTTAAAAATTTGAAATGCAGAATTGAATTTGTCGAAGTTTAAAAAACAAAAAAATACTGATATTTTAAATAGAACGTTACAGTATCTCTCAGCAAAAATTTCTTTGCTTGTTTTTAAAAATCTCTCGCCACCTTCAGTTAAACAGAACACTTGTAAGCTTCTTACTTTGCACACAAACTCCATCCCTTGATGTTTACAACATTATGTTTACGCCAATAACACTGAACACGTGGCTTGACAGTACAAAGTCATAACAGTAACTTTTTACGATTACAAACGTCAATATTCAAAACAGCTGCACGGCACCATTTTATTGTTGTCGTCATTGTTGCTGGGTGCTGCCATGGTTGTCGTCGTGATTCTCGTAACGACCAAAACCGTTTTCCACCGTTTTATTGTTGTCGTCATTGTTGCTGGGTATTGCCATTGTCGTGATTCTCGTAACGACGGGCCAAAGTACTGTTGAAGGTAAGAGGGTATACAAACAACCCGCTACATGTGTAAACGAAAGCTGTTAACGAAAACAGTAAGACCTGCGTCTTCTTATACTGCTTATGTTGCTCCTGCTTTTGCAGTACTTTGTATAACGATAAGAGACACCTAGATACTATATCAGAAGGAAACTCGAACATAATATTCCATTCAAGGAGCGCTGGCTGTGGAAGTCGTTTAAGATAAATGCTTATCACTCAGTGTGTGAAATACTTGCTCAAAAAAAATGGGAAGCAACGTGACTTCGTATACTTAAGTAGACGCAATTATATAAACTTTTTAACCATAAAGTAAAACCGACTATAATCTGGCAGGGTTGGTTATTAATTATTAAAATTAAGATCTGGGCTGTAATGCTGTGGTCTACTATAGTTACAATTAATTTTTTTCGGGTAAAAAGTTTGTGAGGATCGGTCAAAAAGTATAACACAAATTTTAAATTATTTTTGTCGACGTTTCCACAATATTTATTTTCATCATCAGGACAATTGTTGTTGAGTTGGTACGACGACCAAACACACAACTGTGGTTTGGTTGTGAGTGGTCACAGGGAGGAAGGTAACACCTTTTCAGGTAAATTCTGGGGCATGGTCAGATGGTAAATGCGCAATTTGTTTTAAGTAATTTACTTAAAGTTATGGCGGGTCATCGAGAATCGTCCGAGGACGTTTGACCCGAACAGGGGGAGGTGGTTGCGTGGTGCTGATGGTCCTGAGGTAAGGGAAGGAAGAGGTCTCAGCTGCGGCAAAGAGAGCCGCAGCTAATGACCAGACAAAGGCAGAGAGAGTAGGAACTCGTAGACCTCCTCGAATAACACTGTTTCTAACAAACCAAGGAGATCCCGACAAGGACCGAGGGTTCTGGATTGGAAACTTTCCAGCCTACGCCTGTTGGTGGCGGAGATAAGTGACCACCAAACAGGTGCCGCATAGGTCAATACAGACCGGAAAAACAATAGTTATAGGGTAACTTTCGTGCGCAGCGCCAGGGGGCTGCGGCACGCGAGATATGGTTAAAATTTGGCTCGGACGCCGCGAGCCTTGGAGAGGATATCAGTCACGTGGGCGTTGAAGCAAAGACGCCGGTCGAGCCGAACGCCTAGATACTTCACCGACTCTTTGTAGGCGATAGGCCTCCCTTCCAGGGAGAGGGGCTGGCATCGGGAGATGGACTTACGTGTGAAACAGATCGCCTCGGATTTCTCCGAATTGATCGTCACCCGCCATTTCCGTAGCCAGTCCGGAAGCTGGTCCAACTTACGCTGCAGCTGTGTACTCGCAAAACGCGGGGACACAGAGCTGTAATGATACATTGCATCGTCAGCGAACAAAGACAACGTGACACCGGGCAAGACAGGCAGGTCGTTCGTGTACACAAGGTACAGAACGGGGCCGAGGGCAGATCCCTGAGGTACGCCGGCGGCGACGGGACGAACTGCAGAGCAGGTTCCGTCGACGCTCACCCTGAAGGTTCGGTCGCAGAGATACGACCGGAGGAAAAACACTATGGACGATGGAATGGGGGAGCTAGCGAGATTGAAGAGAAGACCTTCGTGCCAGACTTTATCGAAGGCCTTGCTCACGTCCAGCAGTGCGGCGGCCGTAGCCGCTCGCCTGTTGGTGGCGTCAGAGAGTTGCATAACCACGCGGACTAGTTGAAGCGTGGTCGAGTGCTCTCTGCGAAACCCGAAGTGTTCGTTGCGGATAAAATTATCCAACAACGGCGAGAAGCGGGCCAGCAGGAGACGCTCGAATACCTTAGAGATAACTGGCAAGGAGATATTGGACGATAGCTTTCAGGAAGCATGCGCGGTTTGGGAATCATAACGATATTGGCAGTTTTCCACAGGCGGGGAAAGTACTGTAGCCGGAGACAAGAGTTGAACAGCTCGAGCACAAGGTCAACGCCTGAGGCCGGGAGATATTGTAATGTCGGCAGACAGACGAAACTAGTTCGTCTCTGTCGAACGGGAGGTCTGGGTCAGCGGTAGGGTGAGAAAAATAACCAGATAGGAAGTCCCGGACTTCTGCCGACTGGGCAGGGTCCGAGACGCCTCGATGAACGGTAAATTGCGACTCCGTGCAGTCGGCGAAGACCTCAGCCTTGCCTTCTGATGAAGACACAATCCCGTTCGGGGTTTCCAGCGGGTTGCGAGTTTTCTTCTCGCGGGTCTGTCTACTCACCGCTCTCCAGACGGAGGCGTGGTCGACCTCAAGAGACTCAAGATATGGGTCCCATCGATCAGAGTTTAAGTCCCGCAGTAGCTGCTGAACGTATAGGAACTGTTGTTGAAATCGTCGCTTAACAACTGGGTCACGGGTTCTTTGCCATCTGCGGCGGCCATGCTGTTCCAAATAAGGACAGTCTTATATAAACGTTTAGAATAGCACGATGCCAGCTGGAAACCACTATCGGCCAATCAGAAACAAGCGCAACGCTATTGGTCGAGCTGCACACGATGCCAAACTCTATGTAACGCGAGGCTGGTACTCTATGCTTGTGACGGCCTTACAACTCGGATCTTCAGGATCTCAATTTTAATAATTATGACGCCCGCCGAGAAAGCCTCACATTATTATTTACGTGTTGTTTCTCTAAAATCAGGTTGTTTTTCATACAATACAAAAGTATATAGCACGGCGGTAGATCACGATGGAATTATTAATCAAAAACTAATATTTTATTCCTTTTGACATTTCGGTATCATGTAACGATCACCTTCTCTTTTATCTCAGCAATATAATACTACGTATAACTTAGACTACTGCTCTCTCTCTCTCTCTCTCTCTCTCTCTCTCTCTCTCTCTCTCTCTCTCTCTCTCTCTCTCTCTCTCTCTCTCTCTCTCTCTCTCTCTCTCTCTCTCTCTCTCTTCTCTCTCTCTCTCTCTGTCTGTCTTTTCTACTACAGTGTCTTTGTGTTAACCGGTGTGCGTTTTTATTTGTGTTTTGTTTCTTTTGGAGAATAAAATTTTACGGTTCATAAAAAAGTTATGAGCGTGCGATAAAATTTCTTTCCTTTGTCTTTTGTGTTCTTCTCTTTCACGCTCCGTTTTTATTTTATTTTGAAATCGTCTCTGTAACACGTGATTGTCTTCTTTTTGAACGGCGTTCTCAATCTCAGAGAGCGACAGAAATTGTTTTTAAATTGCGTTCACTATTTCGTACCAGGGTATCGTACTTTATATATTCTTTTAATTCCTGGTGCAGTTCAACTTTTTAGTCAACAAAAATAATGAATAATTATATACTTAAAAAATATATAGTAATACTTACCGTTTTTATACTCATTTACAAATGTTTAGTTACCTTTGACAAATTTAATTTTAACTGCTATTTTGTTGTTGACTGTCTCAATTGGTGACCTTTAATCACGGATTATGGGTTATCCATTTCTTCTTACACTGATGCTACATTTTGACTTCTTTTAGGAACACTACGCGGCCCATGGGCGCACGGGATACAGATAAAGTATTTTAATTTCAGAGCTTGAAAATTTATGGAGTTTCAAATAAAATGTTCGGTAATATATATTCAATGCTGGTTTAAGTGTCATTATTAGATATTAAATTATTATTACTATTATTATTATTAATTAATGCTATTATTAATAAAATTACTACTCCTCCAATATATATAGCTCCCGTATCACTATCTTCTAAAGCCCCACTGCTGGATTCGCCACTTTATTACTAAACGTGTATCCCGTGTTAATTTTAATTTTTGTAAATGTTAAGTTTTAATAAAAAGTTGTAAATAGTGTATCAGTAGATCGTGAATTATTTATGTTGCGTGTTTTGTAACGTGATTTAATATATAAGTTTAAGAAATGAATTATTCTGCCTTGGTTTAATAATCAGAATTATTATTATTCCAATTCAGCAGTTAAAACTTCAAAATTAATTCAAAAAAAGCGGTCGAGGCGTCCCAAACAATTCTCAAGGTTCACCTTCGATATTAGGCTTAACCCTATTATTTGAGGTTAATCTTGGTTTTGTAGTTTGTGCAATTCCAACGACTCCCTGACGTCTTCTTAGTCTTGGTAATTATAAAATAAATGTTGATAATATCTTATGTTCATGAAATAATAAAGCATGGATATGATTTATTAACATTATCGTTTAATCTTTATAATTGGAGTTCAAATTGATAGAAATTTTCATTCGATACACACGTTAGTAACAATCGATAGTTATCTCAGGAGTGAATAATAAAATAGGTTTAATATATTTCGTGGAAATTCTTGTGGCTGCTACGAAAAGTTCCATTACTTGATAAATAACAATATAGAGTACATTTACAAATCCTTCTAGTACTTATAATCTAAAAAGAGAGTTACAAAAATTATTAAGAAACATACAATGCCTGATGTTATTCAGTACACCTTGTACAAAGCATGCTGGTTAGAGTGACGTCATCATCATGGCTGCCTTCGTCCGTATCAGATAACAACTGAAGTTTACTAATGTGTCAAATAAACGTGTTCCTTGTAACCACTGATTCATATATATATATGTATATATATAATTTGTTTTTCACTTATTAAAATGTTCACTAGTGATTAGTGGTAGTGCGAATTATAGTGTTGTCTAGTGGTTGTTCGTTTTGAATAAATAATATTGTCAGTTATAAAGTCGAATAATACATTACACTTCTAGGCGATGTTCGCTGAACGTCTCCTTGCTTTTTCTTGATATTTTCTTTATGGTGTGTGTTCCTGGTTAGTTAGAGGATTGTAGTTAAGGAATTGTGTATCTTCAGTGGTTGTCATAAAAGTTTTCTTTCACCAAACGGTTTATGAGTTTAGCTTTTCATTTTAAATACATCTCGGCAAGCACTATTAAACTGTTCTCAATCACAATTAACAATAAAGTGTCATTTCCTCTTTTTTAGTCACCGAACTGATCAAAACTTCTTAAATTTTGATTGACCACTTATGTACAGGTCAAGTGTTATATGATCAATACCCCTCAACTACTTTACATTTTACAAATTACCTTTAACATATTATTTTATTATTATGTCCTAATGATACATACAATGTTTATATGATTATTAATTATACAATTACAAACAATTTGGTACTAAACATGCCTCAATTTATAACTGTAAAACCTTAGTACTTAGTGAATTTCTCTGTTATATGATGGAACAATTTATAAAGGTTGATTGTAAGTTATACCTTAACTCCATGAGATAAATATATTTAAATTAATTAACTAATAACATGAATTTTTGTAATATATAACACAACCCTTAATAATAATACTTGTTTTGACAGTTTTAATTTATTCATACTGTTAAACTATTGTCTGTATGATAAACCATTTCTACTGGTTGTTAATAATGACAAAACACTTTTTATAAAAAATAAATAGCACACTGTTCAACTGTAGTTTGTGTCACTATTATTATTATGTCACTTTTATCACTATAAGGGGTTGTGTCCCTTTTCCCTTCATTGATTATATA
The DNA here is from genome assembly GCA_034769895.1 of Magicicada septendecula. Lineage (NCBI taxonomy): Eukaryota > Metazoa > Arthropoda > Insecta > Hemiptera > Cicadidae > Magicicada > Magicicada septendecula. The sequence goes on along the minus strand of CM068367.1, from coordinate 1,429,141,262 downwards.
CAATTTTGTTTAATATAATTTTTATAATAGAATTAATAAAATAAATACAATTTATAGAAGTTAATACAATGTTATTTTATGAAATTGTACTCTTTATCGGGTTTGGTTGGGTTACTCATGGCAAGTTATTTAGGCCTACTAGGTTTCTTTATTTAAATTTTGGTTTGTTTACTGCCCTATTCTACTGGGTAAATACTAGCTGGGTCTTGATGATATTAAATAAGTCAAAGGTTGTTGTTGTTTAGTTATATTTGGTTCCTTTCTGATTTTTCACAACTTGGTATTTTCTTTTAATTGGCTATTGATTAGGATTTCTTGTTCCCTCTCTGGATAGGGTTTTATGCATATATTTATAATTCTTTTTACAACATTTTGTTTTGTTACAATATCTATATAATTATTATTAAGTGCGTTAGTTTTGAGACCGTTCTTTTGGTCTATCTTATGCGCGCTGACCGATTATTGTAAAGTACGAACCGTACTGTTATGTCGTGAAAGAGCAAGGCCCAAAAACTTTATCGGGTATCATAGTCCTAAGGCTTTCACGGCCGGTGTCAGTTGTATGATTAAAGTTATCCGGGCTGTTTGGCCGTAGTCCATGGTTTATTGTCAAACTAAACGTTTCAACAGCTCCAATGGCTGCCATCATCAGTGGAATTTTAAAGAAATCCTGAACGTAGGGTGTTCACGTCAGCCTTTACCACAGTACTGTGGGCCTGACGTGAACACCCTACGTTCAGGATTTCTTTAAAATTCCACTGATGATGGCAGCCACTGGAGCTGTTGAAACGTTTAGTTTGGCAATAAACCATGGACCACGGCTAAAACAGCCCGGACAACTTTAATCATACAAGTTGTCGGGTATCGTTCGGCCAAGTTCCGCCGCAACTGTTTCAAACACTCGGTCGCTTTTGTGGCCTGAAGAAGATCCCGAGGGTGGGATTCGAAACGTTGCTGACGATGTCGCAGTTATACAGCCACCCACCGCGGCCTCAGAGTCCGGGTTTTTTCATTCATTTTGATAGTAGTAGATATAACATTACACAGGAAAAGTCAATTTAACTAAAATAACTTGCTTTTATAGTTACTCACATATTATTATTTTCAATCGTGTTATTGACTAATACTTTCGAATAGACTATAAATTTGTATAAACAAATATATTGAATTTACTAATGCGGATTGTGCAAGCGTTCGTATTTCTTTCACTGGCAAATTTATTGACCAGTAATTGTATCCTGTTGAGCGTTTTTCAGAAAAATTAGATTTGTTTTATTGTCTTATTTGTTTTCCGTTGGGGCTGTTGTGCAATGTGCAGTCATGGTGCAACTTCTAAGCGACACTTAGCTAAATTAACACAGACTGCAGCAACACTACCGGTAATGAATACAATAAAACACTACATGTCTGTGTCATACCAACGTTGTAAAAGACTTACTTCTTTCCCACTCATGTGCTATGCCCTTTCCTTCTCACATACTACTACAGTCCCACGTTGAGGCTGAAATCACTTCCGCCAATTACATCGCGTAATCTGCTACGATAGCTGTTGCATTACTGAATTGGCACAATTACTCTACAAGGCCCATTTGAAAGTTTGCGGAGCAGCATCTATAACACAGCGGTATAACTAAAATCTTTTCTGTATCGTAATATTCATATTTCGTTTGAACACCTGTTAATTTCCAAATGTATTTGTCAATGTATTCATTGTTATCTGGCGGTTTGAAATTTACGTGTCATGCGTGTTTTGAAAAAAAAAAAACGGAGAAAATCACGAATTCTTTGATGAAAAGGGTCTAGCGCCAATGGAAATTCATAAAGAAATGACAAATGTGTTAGGAAATGCTGCACCTTTAAAAATAATAATATTTTGTATACTGGGGTTTTGAGTTTAAAAGTTGTCATATACGAGTTCCCCAAAAGTGGACACCCCAAAAGTACAACAACTCCAAATGCACAAAGGTTTTTATACCAAGTCCTTGACTTAACTATGATACACACGTACGTAAGATATTGTGATATGATACACACGTACGTAAGATACTGTGATATGATACTACGTACGTAAGATACTGTGATGTGATACTACGTACGTAAGATACTGTGATATGATACTACGTACGTAAGATACTGTGATATGATACTACGTACGTAAGATACTGTGATATGATACTACGTACGTAAGATACTGTGATATGATACTACGTACGTAAGATACTGTTATATGATACTACGTACGTAAGATTCTGTGTTATGATACTACGTACGTAAGATACTGTGATATGATACTACGTACGTAAGATACTGTGATATGATACTACGTACGTAAGATACTGTGATATGATACTACGTACGTAAGATACTGTGATATGATACTACGTACGTAAGATACTGTGATATGATACTACGTACGTAAGATACTGTGATATGATACTACGTACGTAAGAAGCAACAGAGATTAAAACACAATATTATTATATGTATAAACTTTCACATATGAACTTACTTTGGTTATCACTTCCCCATACGTTTCAAGGTGATGCGCCTCTTTCTCAGTGGGAGTAAATAATGAATGTCATTTTACAGAATAACGTTTATGGACTATATGCGTGTGTGGTGGGGGTTGATGGTGGGAGGGAATTGGCGCTGAGGTTCAAATTGTGGTTGTCTTGTTTGTTCATCATCTTCTTTCACAGCACTACACTTTATATAATATTGAAACTTTCCCATTGAAAACTTACTTGTCCTTTTCGTCGAACGCGTTTCGGCGTCGTATTCGCCTTCGTCAGCTTAGAACCAAAAAACATATTAAATGAACAATTACATTATAGATCACATACACTATTCGATACACTGATCCAAACACACAATTTGAACTTTATATAATATTGAAACTTTCTCATGTGAAAATTTACTTGTCTTTTTCGTCGAACGCGTTTCGGCGTCGTATTCGCCTTCGTCACCTTAGAACAAATGTATGTAATTTGTGGAATACATTCCACATTTGCCACACATTTACAAAACGAAAACCACAGTTACACAAACATAGAACACAACATGGAAATATTACACTACTTACCTAAAAGTAGAAAACTAAACACAGCAGAACAATTTGAAATATACAGATATCACGCACTACAACCAAACAACATATTAAACGAACAATTACATTATAGATCACATACACTATTCGATACACTGATCCAAACACACAACTTGAACCTGAGCGCCAATTCCCTCCCACCATCAACGCCCACCACACACACACCTATAGTCCATAACCGTTATTCTGTAAAATGACATTCATTATTTACTCCCACTGAGGAAGAGGCACATCACCTTGAAACGTATGGGGAAGTGATAACCAAAGTAAGTTCATATGTGAAAATTTATATATATAATAATATTTAAAAAAGTGAACGAAGAGGATGAATCAACAAGATAATTAAAACACAATAGTAAAACAGAACGCTTTCACCTGATACAGGTATCAGGTAGTGTTCGGTGTACATCTGCCACTATGGTGGTTTTACTCTCTATCGCTTCTTAGGGGCCTGAAGAAGATTCCTGACGGGCAATCGAAACGTTGCCGACGTGATGGCGTTTAACAGCAACCGAACAAGGCCTAACAGCCCTGTTTGTAGACGTGATTTTTAATATATTGACACCGTCCGTCCGAGGTTCACACAAAATATAATATAAAATATACAGTGAAAATGAGCAAATTTGAATGTAAATAATAATTATATTTACTATTTATATTGAAATTACCTCAAGATATTTTATTTTCCTTACTAGGAACATGTTTCTAGAGCTATTGTACTCTCATACTCAGCCTTCACGATTCTGCGTCTAGTGAAGTAGTCTACCTATATGTTGGTCTGTCGCCATTGTGGTCTCCTGTTGATTTCTGGTATCTCAAAGTGGTATTTTTGTGTGTGGTTGTGGTGTATGTATTAGTATTTTGTGTATTTTCGATGTTGAGTGCTTTGAAAATTGTGTCTTGTTTTGTATTGATTTGTATTTGTTCGGGACGCCTGTTCGGGTATGCAAATCAATACAAAACAAGGCACAATTTTCAAAGCACTGAACATCGGAAATACACAAGATACTAATACGTACACCACAATCGCACACAAAAATACCACTTTCAGATACCATAAACCAACAGGAGACCACAATGGCGACAGACCTACACACAGGTACTTCACAAGACGCAAAATCACGAAGGCTGAGGATGAGAACACAATGGTTCTCGAAACATGTTCCTAGTAAGAAAAATAAAATATCTTGAGGTAATTTCAATATAAATAATAAATATATTATATAAATCAAGAAACGGACTGTACCAAAAAGAGTTTGAAATAATAATTAATATTAAATTCTTAAATCGATAATCGATATTTCATGGACAATCAATATTATTAAAAAAGTGACATTGGTGATGCTCGAAATAGTGTATTTTCATGATACACGTTAAAGAAAAACTAGTTATATATTAAGAATATTACGTATGACGGCTGTGTAGGAAAACGCCATGTGTGTGACACAAATAGGACAGTATTGACTGCCCTGCTTGGTTCCGCTGAGATAAAATAAATAGAGGAAACAGAACGGGTACAGAGACACGTAGCCCAAAGTGCCCACTTTAGTTGGCAGCAGTGCACTCGTAAATATCACTGTCAAGTGTTACTTCCACTTACCGTTCCTCTTCCTCTACTGTTCCAAAATTATTCACCTCTCTTCAGTCACTCCTCAAACTCACTCTGTCTACAAAATTTATTTTACCAAGATTATTTTTACTTTTTTTCTCTTTTTGAAAACACAAAAATTAATATATATTCAAATTTTTATAATGAATTTACCTCAAGATATTTCTTTCCTTATTAGGAACATGTTGCAATGTTACAAAATTGAATGCCAAGATTCCAATAAATGTTACATAAGACAAACAAAAAATAACTGAAAAAACGTTATTTTGAACACCTAAACGCATACACAAAACCAGAAATATACAAATCTAATTTGGCCACACATGCAATAAACACTGGACATAAATTTCCAAACATAACCAACATGACACTAATAAAACACATACCACACAAAGGCACCATAATGAACATTTGGGAAAATTTACAAATATACAAACATAAAACACAAAACAAACTAATACCTGAACAAATACAAATCAATACAAAACATGACACAATTTTCAAAGCACTCAACATCGAAAACACACAAAATACTAATAGATACACCACAATCACACACAATAATACCAATTTAAAGTACCAGAAGCCAACAGGAAGCCACAATAATAACCAGTCAACACACATGTACTTCACCAGACACAAAATCCGGAAGGCTGAGGATGGGTACACAATGATACCCGAAATATGTTACTAATAAGGAAAGAAATATCGTGAGGTAAATTCATTATAAAAATTAAATATATATATATTGTAGCATGACAGATAATCCACACAAATACATTACTCAATGATCATTAATAAAGCTCTAAGATATGGAGTATCCAGATGAGAATTAATTAAAATGCACTGTTTAATAATATATTCACAAGAAAGGTTGAATAAAGAAAATTTCTGCAAATAATATAATATAATACAAATTTAAAAACCCAGAAATCTAAAAATGATAACAACAAAATTACCCAGGTAAAATAGAAGCAGGCAATTAATATACCCCGTCAAAGAAACCAGACCAGAAGAAACCAAGGCATACACAGCGAAAAACTACTGAAGACAGAAGAAAGAAGAACAATCTAAGCTACTGAAGAAAGAAGAACAATCTAAATCTAATGAAGAAAGAAGAACCATCAAAGATACAGAAGACAGAAGAAGGAAGAATAATTAAAACTACTACTACTGAAGACAGAAGAAAGAAGAATAATTAGAACTAAAGAAGAAAGAAGACTAATTAAAGCTACTATTACTGAAGAATGAAGAAAGAAGAACAATCAAAGATACGGAAGACAGAAGAAAGAAGAATAATTAAAACTACTATTACTGAAGAAAGAAGAACAATCAAAGATACAGAAGACAGAAGAAAGAAGAATAATTAAAACTACTATTACTGAAGAAAGAAGAACTAATTAAAGCTACTATTACTGAAGAATGAAGAAAGAAGAACAATCAAAGATACAGAAGACAGAAGAAAGAAGAATAATTAAAACTACTATTACTGAAGAAAGAAGAACAATCAAAGATACAGAAGACAGAAGAAAGAAGAATAATTAAAACTACTATTACTGAAGAAAGAAGAACTAATTAAAGCTACTATTACTGAAGAATGAAGAAAGAAGAACAATCAAAGATACAGAAGACAGAAGAAAGAAGAATAGTTAAAACTACTATTACTGAAGAAAGAAGAACAATCAAAGATACAGAAGACAGAAGAAAGAAGAATAATTAAAACTACTATTACTGAAGAAAGAAGAACAAACTAAATCTACTGAAGGAAGAAGAAAGAAGACTAATTAAAACTACTACTACTGAAGAAGGAAGAAGGAAGAATAAAGAAGAACCAAACTCAAAGAAGAAAGAAGAATAATAAAAATAAGAACTACAGAAGAAGGAAGAAGGAAGGATAATCCAAAACTACAGAAGAAGGAAGAATAACCAAACTCAAGAAGAAAGAAGAATAATTAAGACGACCCATATAAAACAAAAACTCCATAGGGTAAGAACCCCCAAAAAACCCCAAAATCAATGAATGCCCAAAAAAGAAAGTATAACACATTAAAAAACCATATCACTGTAAAACTGACAAAAAACTAAAAGTGTTAGCTGTAGTAAATATTAGTGCATTCAAAAAGTTATTGTGTAATGTGCATAAACAAATCTTCACAGTTCCCCCATGGTTGAATATTTCATATTAAAAACTAGAAAAAGACTAGTAAATATAGTAATAATTTACCATGGAAAGGTGTAAGTGATCAAATTATAACTAATAAACTTTAAGAAAGGTGCATGAGTAGCAGTACAAAGTAACAAACTTTAAGTTTTGTGAACAGTGCCTACTTTGATAATGAAGTAGTAATTTTACTAATAAAAAGCTACTAAAACTGTATGAACATTCCATAGAATGGAATATAACTTAGATAGCCAGGGTTATACTTTAAGAGGGGGCATAAATCTTATAAAATGGGGAATTACAGAACTAACTGTTTATGATGGAGTAGTAGAAGGTATTAACAATTATATATGGATCCAAATGTGGGGTTCTAATTAAATATAGCATTTAGATAAGTAAGGGTTAGTCATAAGAAATATTAGTATTATAATTGTTATTTTATTGTTCATGTTAATTTAGGAATGCATTATCTAAAATTAGATAACATTCCAATGTGGTAGAAATACTTTTTATTATGTTATTAGGTGATATACCAAAACAATGTTATTAAGAACACCAGTTTTATATATCTGGGTGTTATATTTTAATTGTATAATCTATAATTACTGTTATGCCAGATCAGAGAACTAATTTTTAATCAAATATATCAGAGTCAGAAGTCAGAGAAGGAAATAAAATAATTACATTAGTAAAACATTCTGCAAATAGCCACAATTCAAATCTAGGCAATATAATAAAGTTAAAATGCAGAATAATTAATAAACCTAATCTTATAAACCAGTCAAACTGACAATATTTAGGCAAGATACACCCAACATATTAAATACTATGTAAATAAGGCTTTCTAAAGATATGGTCATTCTATGAGTAAAATTATTTATTTGTATAATGAAATACCATTTGAAACTGAAATAGGTTCACTAACTTTATCAGAAAGGGAATCATATACAACTGAATTATATGAAAAAACCATCATTAATATACTAAATTGCAATAAAATAAGTGAGAATTGATAATTATACAAATTTCAGATTTCATAGAATAATAATTATATTAGTTAAATTGGCTATTATTTACATAGAAGACAGGGAAGTATAATTTTAGGCCTACCTCCCAAAAAATTATAAGAAATAATTTTCAGATAAAACTTTGTAATACTAACTTAATTACTATCAAAATAAGTAGAATAGAATAGTGAAAACGAATATGTATTTTGTATTTCAAACAGTTAAGTAATAACGAATTTACTTTATAAGCATAGTGCACGAAATTAAAGTGTGTCGGAAGTTATGGCAATTTTAAACAATGTCTTTTTAATATTAAATTGGCTAAGACGTTTCGGATGACGAAGGAAATCCACGCAGTTCATTATTATACATTGAAGAGCACACTTGACGTGAATATTTTATAAAACCCAACCTTAATGGCGATTACGTATAACTAAAGTTCGGAATCAGTTTTTGTGTAAAAATTAAATTTTAAACTATTCTAATCATTGTGAAGTGGTGAAGTTGCCCTATGAACTACATAACACCTATAAACAGCATCACATATCACTATTTAAACGAAATAACACTGGAATCACACCAAATACCAAGTGAATATTCGAGGTTAAACGGACACACATAAACACCAATTGATCTACTTATTTAACAACATTTTTACACCCAGTGACTTTTCCATCTTACTCCAGTGACATTAAACTATACACCAGAAGATAATATACGATTGCGAAGAAGATTTAACCGCAGAAGGGACATATTTATTCCATAAATACTCTTGTCAGTGTTAGAAGGTGAACTCCGCGCATGCGCCAGGCGGCCATTTTGACTCAATCTCGTTATCTCAACTCGACAACTATTTGCTGAACTGGGGTGAATAAAAATTATATATAAACTTTTATTATTAATAACTATCATTATATTGTTTAATTTTAATACATTTTTAGAATTGTAAATGTTATACTTTCTGACCCTGACCTTCTCTGGCTTTTTTATAAATAACCGTTAAAAGAACCTATATGTGTATAATACCAATATAAAAGTCATAGATCGACCGGACCTGAGTGAGTCGATACGGCATTATAACATTGTTTTCAATTAAGCAAATTCATTATTTTGTTGAATAAACGCTTGTTATCTAGTGAATTGAATTTGATTTCTTTAATAAAGGAATATAACCATTAATTAATAAAGAAAACTCGACAACCTTTAAAGGCAATATATGCGAATTACAACCTTTCAAGAGGAAGAAGAAGAGAGCTGTTCGCGCCTAATTCAAAGTGGATTGTCTTTTTAATAAATTTAACGAAGGGAAGATCATTACTAGAAGACACACCATACCATACTATTTATAATTACAATCAATAATCTCAATTTATTACAAAATTTTAAGAATATAAACACCTCGAAAACAATTATTTCAGAATTATAAAATTATATCACATTTCAAATTGCTACAACAACAACATACACCAAGAACATTTGATAACAGCATTATTTAGGAATATTACCAAATCGACGTCTCCCGGAGCGGAACGTCATTACTACACCTACGCACCATAAAAGTCAATCTGGGTAATATTATACCAGAACACCATTACAATTACAATTATATATTACCAAAGTGAAGACCAGCAGAGAGAGCCGAATGAAGACTAGAAGACATCATCTATATTACTACACACAATAGTGAGAGTACAATTCTCATACAACTACACATATTTTTATATTTGTATATTTTGTAATTTACATTTATATTACAATATATATATATATATATATATATATATATATATATATTGTAACAATACACAACGTTATGATAGATATAGTTGAATGTGTAGATACTCAAATCGAGTATGTGATGTTATTGTTGATGATTATTATTAAATATGATTATTAAAATTGGGTGATTGGAATTAATGTTCACGTTTAAAAGGTTGTGGTTTAAAAGAGTATTTATCACTTCACTGTGTCAACCTCCCCACTTACCATTCGTGGATTTCTTCACTAGTCTCGATGGCGACTTCTTTTACTGTAAACACACTTGACATACATACATAGATATTCCTTTTGAATATCGCAAAGAATGCACATACACAATAAAATAAATTAAATGTTCAATTGTAAGTTGAATGATATCAGTCATTCAAATACTACCGCCACCTTATGAGAGAACTGTTCATAAAAAAGTTAAACTACTTCTTCTATTGTATAGAAATCAAAACTCTGTTTCCACTGATAATAAACTGAGGATTTATTGACAATGATTAAATTCAATAAACTCTTTTAAAAACAATTAATAATATCTTTTTACAAACAATAACAAATGTAAACAAATACTGAGATCTCTGTATCTCAAGGCTGGTAACACTGTTGTAAGGTACAATAGTATTGTGAACGAGGTTAGGTTCACTTTAGTTAATTATATTACCAAATTAGTGAGTTCTTTGAAGATACATGATACCAGATATAAAAGATGTGAGTTTAATTAACAATATTTAATTATCTATGGTTATAAAAAAGAACAAAAAAGTAAAATTATTAAATTCGGTACGATAGCCGATAATATCGTACTATCGTATGCTATGCAAAAGTATATAGCAGTTAAGGTCGGCACGTGCTTTGAGATTTGCACTGTTAAAAATATTATTATTATTGACTCATTAGTTATTCGAACCATGTACTGGAAAGAGAAAAAATCTAAAGAAAAAAACTCTTGTTATAGCTTTCATTTCCTTGAAATCGTTCAAGAACAGAATTGTTTCTTTGTGACAAAATTATGTTCTTCAGTTCTAGGTTAGTTTACCTAGTAACACGTAAGTGGCTATTTAGAATAAGTTATGTTATTTACAAAATTCTTAATGATACAATTACAAACATTTTATTTATGATTTATTTGATGTGTAATTATCAGTCATGGAAACATTGCACAAGAAAATAATTATTTGTTAATTCAAAAGTTACAGTCAAGTAAGCGACTATATACTATATACTGATGAGCGGTATTTAAGTTAATTCCGCCTTTCTCAAATATTCTTTAATTATAAAATAATTATTTTTGAATTAATTATTGTCATTAGACCGTGCTACAATTTGTTTATTAAGTTCTGATAATTGTCCATCATCGTTTAAGCACTCAAGCTTTATGACTAGTGTAGTCCAAACAATATTTTTCGTTCATCAACGAGAAGTATTATTTTCATTAATTTCTTTAAAATAATTAAAACATTGTACTCCCTGATTGTATACACAAAACATGATCCTTATTGTACACTGGTCGTGTTAATTCACTGTTCACTTAATTCACTGGACACTCGGTAATATGTTGTTGTGTACAGGTTAATGTCTGTTTACGTATTACTGTAGGTGACGCGCACATTTCAAAAATATCTTGCTGACTTTTTCGGCGTAGACCTCTCGTCGTAAGTGTTGCAGAACGAATGATGCATCTCGCTAAAGCGTCTCCTTCTCGTCTGGTCATTTTAAGCTATTTGATTGGTTCAAAAGGTCAGACTCTCAACCCCAAAACACTTTGGTCAAATAAAACTTTCAATTTTTGACAACTCTAAGCGTGGGTTCGAGATTATTTGTGACGTATGCATGGATACTCAAAATGATTGAAAAACTTATAATAGTCATAAGTTTCTTATCTTTTGTCCTATCGTCGTTTGGGTAGTGGCATTAAATCGCGGACACTTGTGGCTTTATTTTAAGTCTAAACAAGCACTAAATCCGTTCATTATTAATTCACTTGATCTTCTTGAAAACTCATATGGTGATTCTTAATATAAATAAGTCTGTTTCACCATATTTCGTTATAATTACACTGTAATACTTATTACTAAACATCTCGAGTCCATTTCTCCTTCATGTTAGTACATAAAATAGTTATATTTACAGTTTAAACAATATCTGTTAATGGCGTCCATACCGACCCTGTTCGATTGTTTATATTTACATGTAACGCTATTATTCCTTATCCTATTACATATGTTTGACATCCTAACACTAATATGTACATTTATTTACATTTGTTCACATTTTATTTTGCTAAAAATGTTATTCTATAAGTATGTTATATACTTATAGTATGATCAAAATACTTTCTGTTCTCATTTCTCCATTTTGTCACTTATTTAGTTATTTTAGTGCACAAGAGATGTATTGATAGTAATTAAAATAGTGTACAATTGTTGTACATTGTTGGTTCAATGTATCTATTAACTTTTCGTTATCTGAAAGCTCTTTATGTTATAGTATGGTGTTTATTTACATCTGGTTTTACAATTGCAGTTAGTTAGTTTATAATATTTTGATTATTAAACTACTAGTATTACATTTGTGAGGTGTTCTCATAGCAGTATTAGACATTTCGCTAACTACTGGTAACAATTGTCACCTTCTTTTGATAAGTTTTGATAATGCTTTTTGACTAACTATCTTGTCACATAGGGGTTCTGCCCATTTAGCTTTATGATATCATATTCAATCTGATTCATTTGCTGTGTCCTTCAGTACATATGGTATTTATTGGTTTGCATTATTATTCTTAACTAGTCTATGTTTGAAACAATTGTGGATAATTGCTTGGTTTAACTAATGTACATGATTTTATGTTATAGGTTCAATTCTTGTGAGGTTATGTGTCAGTTGTCTGACAACAATTTGCAACATACTTTTATGCAGTATTTGACTCAACTATTTCCATCTCATTATGGCATTCTACTACAATGGTTTATTATTAAGTTATACACATTTTTACACTATTTGTTGAAACAATAACACAAGTATTCTTAGTCTAATAATATTACATGTTCTGGTGGGTTGCACCTAGTTGTTGGTACATTGATTGGTTTACACATAACAAACTAGCTTATTTGCTACTATTTGTTCTGGAATTCATTTATATTTTGTCCTGTCTTGCTATGGTATTCAGGCACATTTCATATTAAGGCTTACAAACCTTTTATTATTAGTCCCTATGAACAATTAATTTGCTGTTCTGTCTCATATCTCTTTTGGTGGTCTTAATGATTATCTATGTGATGTTACAATCTTGATTAAACTTGTCACACTAATTGTCTGTGCATTTTAACTAGTTAATCTTGGATTTTTTCACTTATAATGGTTAATCACTTTTCTCCGTTATAAACATTTTTACTTGTATTGTTTGTGATGTTTACTTGGGGTAAAATGGTTATCATATCACAGGTTGTTACACTTATATTAAGTTTTCACTGTTATTGTTCGTGATCACTCAATGATGCTAAACACTGGTTTCTTTGTCATTGATATTCGAATAATCATTACACTTCTTCTGGTCACTATATTGATTTTAATTCCTTGTATATCTTGTGAATGTTGATGTCTTGTACTGTTTATACATTATCTTCATTCTTCATGGTATATTTCTTTTCTTCTTCTTCTTCTTTTCTTCTTCTGGTTAGTTGTTTCTCACTATCGGTGTTCTCCTGGGTTACACATTATTTGTGATAATCAATGTTCCCTTAATCTTGTCATACTTTTCCATATTTTTATTCGTGGTTATGGTAATCATTGTTCCGTATTATCTCACACTAATAAACAAATTCGTTTGTTTTATCACCATAGTGATTGCACTTGATTTGTCTCCTAATTATTTTAATAATTATTTTCGTCGTATCCCCTCACTATTTTGGATCTATTGGGCCTGGATTCTAACATATTATATTGGCTCGTTGTCATTTTGTCTCTCTTTTATACTCGATGATATCCTTATTACTCTTCCTTCTTCTTTGTTGGGTTGTTTCAATGATATTCCTTCGTAGATACACACTTTGTTTATATTCTCCTGTTCCTTCTTTTATGCTCGATGAAATATTTTCATGATATCCTTTTATTTGACGCATTAGATAGTTATTTTATGTAACTGCCAATTTGGTACGTTACAATATATATATATATATATATATATATATATTCCTTCGTTAATAAGTATTTACATAAAAATCTCAGAGATGTGGTAGACACTAGAAATTTTTGGCCTTTCTCTACCTCATCTCTAGGGTGAACTGGCGAACACCATGCTACTCTAGACACTGATGATGGCCTCCGACGGTAAGGCCGAAACTTTTGTCAACAATGACAACTATCAACCACGGCCTAACAGCCCGGCAGATAACAATAATTTCAGCATTACGCCGGCCGCGAAAGCCTTAGGTATAGAAAATTTTTATGTCAAAGACATGTATTGATTTATAAATTTTTATAGTTTACAACTATATGCGCGTTTTTTAATTTCAAATTAAAACTAAAAATGTTTCCACACAGATAATCTTAAAATCGTTTACCACACAAAACTGACAAACAAATAATCCGGTAAAGCGAAGCGACTTGTTTCACAAACGTTTAGAGCTGAGCGGCGAGCGGCTTGTAAAACGAAACGATGTCACAAAGTGGAGAACAACAGCGCTCCGTTTGAGGTTGTTGCATAATCCGATTACTTTCAATTCCGTCATAAACTCGGTTTTATCGGCTTCATATAGCTTCTCTTTCGACGGACGGAGAGAATGAGCGCTCAGCCAACCGCTACAAAGCTGAGACACAAAACAGAAGCGCGCCACGTTCTCTTGTTGTTTTTTATTTCATATTTAGAGGCGACTAGCACGAAAGCAAGTTTAATTTACTTAAGTGGTCTGCAAATACAGTGTACATCCACACGGATACTAGAGAAAATTTTACTTCACTTAATTTGCTTAAAATAAAGCTGTTCTCGTTTGTGTATTTTCTAATATAAAAATGTATTAAAAATTTAAGTCTGTAAAATTTATTAATTTAATTTTAAAAGATGAAGCGGAAATCTAGGATCGCATATAGATCGTGTACTTTTAAAACAACAGTCTAGTCCTGCCTAGTCCCCATCAACAATATAAATACTTCTGCAATCCCCACCACGTTTACAAGAACTCTGCATTATCTAACAGAATTCTGCAACTTGACTGGCTTTTCTAATAATATGTTCCTTTTAGATTCCTTTGTCCTACTTAAGTTATCCTTTTTTGTATATTGCATCTCACAATTTTTGTAATTTTGAAGCTTTGGATTTTTTAATTTCCTCCGAGAAAATGATGTGAGTATAAATACTTCAAAAAAATATACTTGTTATATACAAACTGAAACATATTTTGTTATAACTAAATAAAAATAAAAAAGATTAACCAAATATCGAGCGTAATGTTAGCAAAAATAATGTGGAACACCAATAATACCTCATCGAGGAAGAGAGAGATTTTAAAGTCAACGAGTAAAGAAACACGCGCACAGTTCTACAGGGTGAAGGTTCTCTCCAAACGTCTCTACAGGTCTGAGAATTTGACTGTAATTGAATATAAGGCCAGTCGTATTGAAGCGGTCGAACGAGATTTCTCAGCCACGTCGCAGGATATATTCTTCAAGATTGCAAACGAAATGTCGATGTATGAGAGGAGCTGTATATGAACGAATCCCAGAGGCTACTTCTGGGTTGTACTGATAGATGGTACTGTTCTGGAGAAGGTCAGATAATTTTGAATATCTAGGAATGTAGTGTATATTTTACAATCAATGATGTAGTAAAGACGCGGCACTAGCTCAACCGTATGTGCGCGACCATCAAGAGAACTCCAAAATTAACATGTAAAGAAACACGCCTGCAGTTCTCCATGGTCAGACCAATACTTTTCGATGAGTCCGACAATTGAACTTCAGAAAAATTCTAGACCAATCGTACTCAAGCGGACGAAATGGGATTTTCACGCATGAGGCATGACATATTTTTCAAGATTGCAAAAGAAATGTCAGTGTAAGGACGGAGCTGAATATTATAAGCATTTACTTTATAGAATATTGAAACTTTCAACTCGTGAAACCGTGAAATTTACTTGTCTTTTCTTCTCGAACGCGTTTCGGCGTGGTGTTCGCCTTCGTCAGCTTTGAGACAGACTGCCATTAAAGGTTTTTTTGAAGGTATAGTGGGGGTGGTGCGTGGAGGAAGGGGATTGGCGCTGCGATCCAAATTATTGTTAGTTTTTTGTATAATTGTGTCAAAAAGTGGGTGTGATTTATACTGTAATTGGTCGTTAAATATGTTGTTTGGTTTGCGTTGTGGGCTGTTTGTATATTTCCTATTTTTCTGCTGTATTAAGTTTTCGACCTTTGGGTAAGTAGTGTAATATATCAAGATTAGTATCTATGTTGGTGTAGCTGTGGCTTTTTGTGTGTATGTGTGTGGCAAATTCGGAATGTATATTGTTGTTGGATAAAGCTTTTAGATGTTCAGAGTAACGAGATGAAAAAGATCTTCCCGTCTGGCCTATGTAGAAACTACTGGAGTTATTACAATTTAATTAGTAAACACCTGTTTTGTTGTATTTATCTATGTCCGTGTTTGTATCATTGATGTGTTTTTTGATGGTATTGTTTGTTCTGTATGCTATTTTGTACTTGTGTTTTCTGAATGTGTTGGCGAGTTTGTATGTGTTGGAGTTATGGTATGTGAGTGTGATGTATTTAGTTTGTAGTGTGTTGTTGCTATTTTGTGTTTTGTTGTTTTTGTTTATGATGTGTTTGTGTAGTTTGTTTATTAAATTAAGGTTGTATCCGCTTTTTATTGCTATGTACTTGATTGTGTTGAGTTCGTCATTATAGTCCTGTTTACTTAATGGTATTTTACTTCTCAAAGCTGACGAAGGCGAACACCACGCCGAAACGCGTTCGAGAAGAAAAGACAAGTAAGTTCACAAGTTAAAAGTTTTTGAATATTCTATAAAGTTTAGTGCTGTGAAAAAAGATGATGAACAATCAAAACAACTATTATAAGCATACTTGATAGGACTGCCCAATATCGGCTAAAATGTTTGGAATGTCATCAACATTATCTCACAACACGGCATAGGGAAGGCGGCCCTGATCCACCTTTAAAGATCCTCCAGCCATCTTTTCTTGCGTCTACCCACAAAACTGTGCCCTATTGATTGGTATATAAAGACTTGTTGTTTGCCCATTGTGGAACATCTTAACAGAATACCACTGACGTGGAATTAGAAGCAGAAAGGACGGAGAGGCGTGGGAAGTGTTGGATTGACTAGCTCTAGTCTGTCTGCTTGGGACCAGAACGTGCGGACGGAGAGGCGTGGGAAGTGTTGGATTGACTAGCTCTAGTCTGTCTGCTTGGGACCAGAACGTGTGGACGGAGAGGCGTGGGAAGTGTTGGATTGACTAGCTCTATTCTGTCTGCTTGGGACCAGAACGTGTGGACGGAGAGGCGTGGGAAGTGTTGGATTGACTAGCCCTATTCTGTCTGCTTGGGACCAGAACGTGTGGACGGAGAGGCGTGGGACGTCCACAAAGTGTTGGATTGACTAGCTCTAGTCTGTCTGCTTGGGACCAGAACGTGTGGACGGAGAGGCGTGGGAAGTGTTGGATTGACTAGCTCTAGTCTGTCGGCTTGGGACCAGAACGTGTGGACGGAGAGGCGTGGGACGTCCACAAAGTGTTGGATTGACTAGCTCTAGTCTGTCTGCTTGGGACCAGAACGTGTGGACGGAGAGGCGTGGGACGTCCACAAAGTGTTGGATTGACTAGCTCTAGGTCTGTCTGCTTGGGACCAGAACGTGTGGACGGAGAGGCGTGGGACGTCCACAAAGTGTTGGATTGACTAGCTCTAGCCTGTCTGCTTGGGACCAGAACGTGTGGACGGAGAGGCGTGGGAAGTGTTGGATTGACTAGCTCTAGTCTGTCTGCTTGGGACCAGAACGTGTGGACGGAGAGGCGTGGGACGTCCACAAAGTGTTCGATTGACTAGCTCTAGTCTGTCTGCTTGGGACCAGAACGTGTGGACGGAGAGGCGTGGGACGTCCACAAAGTGTTGGATTGACTAGCTCTAGTCTGTCTGCTTGGGACCAGAACGTGTGGACGGAGAGGCGTGGGACGTCCACAAAGTGTTGGATTGACTAGCTCTAGTCTGTCTGCTTGGGACCAGAACGTGTGGACGGAGAGGCGTGGGAAGTGTTGGATTGACTAGCTCTAGTCGGTCTGCTTGGGACCAGAACGTGTGGACGGAGAGGCGTGGGACGTGCACAAAGTGTTGGATTGACTAGCTCTAGTCTGTCTGCTTGGGACCAGAACGTGTGGACGGAGAGGCGTGGGACGTCCACAAAGTGTTGAATTGACTAGCTCTAGTCTGTCTGCTTGGGACCAGAACGTGTGGACGGAGAGGCGTGGGACGTCCACAAAGTGTTGGATTGACTAGCTCTAGTCTGTCTGCTTGGGACCAGAACGTGTGGACGGAGAGGCGTGGGAAGTGTTGGATTCACTAGCTCTAGTCTGTCTGCTTGGGACCAGAACGTGTGGACGGAGAGGCGTGGGACGTCCACAAAGTGTTGGACTGACTAGCTCTAGTCTGTCTGCTTGGGACCAGAACGTGTGGACGGAGAGGCGTGGGAAGTGTTTGGATTGACTAGCTCTAGTCTGTCTGCTTGGGACCAGAACGTGTGGACGGAGAGGCGTGGGAAGTGTTGGATTGACTAGCTCTAGTCTGTCTGCTTGGGACCAGAACGTGTGGACGGAGAGGCGTGGGAAGTGTTGGATTGACTAGCTCTAGTCTGTCTGGTTGGGACCAGAACGTGTGGACGGAGAGGCGTGGGACGTCCGCAAAGTGTTGGATTGACTAGCTCTAGTCTGTCTGCTTGGGACCAGAACGTGTGGACGGAGAGGCGTGGGAAGTGTTGGATTGACTAGCTCTAGTCTGTCTGCTTGGGACCAGAACGTGTGGACGGAGAGGCGTGGGACGTCCACAAAGTGTTGGATTGACTAGCTCTAGTCTGTCTGCTTGGGGACGGAGAGGACGTGGGAACCAGTGTTGGATTGACTAGCTCTACGTCTGTCTGGCTTGGGGATCAGAACGTGTGGGACGGAGAGGCGTGGGACGTCCACAAAGTGTTGGATTGACTAGCTCTAGTCTGTTCTGCTTGGGACCAGAACGTGTGGACGGAGAGGCGTGGGACGTCCACAAAGTGTTGGATTGACTAGCTCTAGTCTGTCTGCTTGGGATCCAGAACGTGTGGACGGAGAGGCGTGGGACGTCCACAAAGTGTTGGATTGACTAGCTCTAGTCTGTCTGCTTGGGACCAGAACGTGTGGACGGAGAGGCGTGGGACGTCCCACAAAGTGTTGGATTGACTAGCTCTAGTCTGTCTGCTTGGGGACCAGAACGTGTGGACGGAGAGGCGTGGGACGTCCACAAAGTGTTGGATTGACTAGCTCTAGTCTGTCTGCTTGGAACCAGAACGTGTGGACGGAGAGGCGTGGGACGTCCACAAAGTGTTGGATTGACTAGCTCTAGTCTGTCTGCTTGGGACCAGAACGTGTGGACGGAGAGGCGTGGGACGTCCACAAAGTAGTCTGTCTGCTTGGGACCAGAACGTGTGGACGGAGAGGCGTGGGACGTCCACAAAGTGTTGGATTGACTAGCTCTAGTCTGTCTGCTTGGGACCAGAACGTGTGGACGGAGAGGCGTGGGACGTCCACAAAGTGTTGGATTGACTAGCTCTAGTCTGTCTGCTTGGGACCAGAACGTACTATTTTTTTGTTAAATCCTTCCAAGTATGATGAGGGTGAAGTTGATGAGGGTTAGAGAGAGAGAGAGAGAGAGAGAGAGAGAGAGAGAGAGAGAGAGAGAGAGAGAGAGAGAGAGAGAAAGTATAGAGAAGAGATTCCGGCATAAATTATGAGTTACACAAAACGGAGTTGAATGACGCTACACATTATCTTCTATACATGAACTGGTTAAAATCTGGTGGTGAACCAAACTCCTGTACGTGACTGAACAAGACGGTTGCCAGACAGTAAACAGTAGGAGCTGGTAATAGTGGAGTCGGCGATTTCGATAATCGTTCCTGCTTGTGGACATGAAGTACTGCCACAATTATAGCCAAGACGTCTAAACGTATTTGGAGCACATACAGTAAACCACGGCCTTATTGCACAGGAGATCAAAAGCTATAATAGTTGTTTGAAATATTTCATGTCCAGACCTGTTCAAATATTTCTCGGTCGCCCAACTTCTGTCTTTCCAAGTAGTCTTCCTTATAGTATGGACTTCTTCTTCTTCTTCTTCTTCTTCTTCTTCTTCTTCTTCTTCTTCTTCTTCTTCTTCTTCTTCTTCTTCTTCTTCTTCTTCTTCTTCTTCTTCTTCTTCTTCTTCTTCTTCTTCTTCTTCTTCTTCTTCTCCTTCTCCTTCTCCTTCTCCTTCTCCTTCTCCTTCTCCTTCTCCTTCTCCTCCTCCTCCTCCTCCTCCTCCTCCTCCTCCTCCTCCTCCTCCTCCTCCTCCTCCTCCTCCTCCGTCTCCTCCTCCTCCTCCTTCTTCTGCTTCTTCTTCTTCTTC
The DNA here is from genome assembly GCA_034769895.1 of Magicicada septendecula. Lineage (NCBI taxonomy): Eukaryota > Metazoa > Arthropoda > Insecta > Hemiptera > Cicadidae > Magicicada > Magicicada septendecula. The sequence goes on along the minus strand of CM068367.1, from coordinate 1,429,120,982 downwards.
TTCTTCTTCTTCTTCTTCTTCTTCTTCTTCTTCTTCTTCTTCTTCTTCTTCTTCTTCTTCTTCTTCTTCTCCGGCTCTACAGCCCTTGGTGGGCCTTGGCCTTCTCAACAATCCGCCTCCAGTCATCTCTATCCGCAACTCCCTCTCTCCATCCTCGAAATCCTAACTTCATCAGATCCTTCAACACCTCATCCAACCATCTCATCCTTGGCCGTCCACTTCGTCTTCCGCAATAGAGTCTTCCCTGCATCATTCTCTTGTTCATTCTATCGTCTTCCATTCTCTCCACATGCCCCAACCACCTTATCCTCTGTAACTTGATAAATTTTACAAGGTCCCTCTCATGTATCAGTTGTTGAAATTCTGCATTACTTCGTATTCTCCAATTCTCGCCTTCCCTCACTGGGCCATATATTTTTCGTAGGATATTGCGTTCGAAAATGTTTGAACTGTAGTATGGACTGCAATAAGTAAAATGTTCATTTATCATGAGATGTACCAGATACTGAAGGTTTCTTATCTTCACTGTTTTAATAACTTTCCTATCACTCTTTATTTTTCTAAGAACTTCAACATTAGTTACATGTGGTGTCCATGAAGTGCTCACTATTCTACGGTAAAGCCACATTTTTAAAGATTCCAATTTCTTAGTTGTGGCTTCAGTCAAAGCCCAAGATTCTACACCTTAGAAGAAGACCGAGAATACGTAGCAGCGTAAGTCTCATCTTTGTGTTTATTATTAAATCGTGACTTTTCAATAAACTGCTCATTCTAGTGTACACTGCTCTTGCCTTTCCAATTTTGCTTTTCATTTCTTCAGAGTGGTCGCATTGTTCATTGACTATAGTACCAAGATATGTAAATTAAGATAAACAGTAAAAATTGATCCACATTTGTATTTTCTCAACTTTTCAGTCTGCCATTGCACAATGTATATCGTAACATTTCAAAAGTAATAATGTTGAATTTCTTTTACTGCATCTTATTTACCTATTGGGGATAAGAAACTGGTGAGGAGAACCATATATCTACCAAATTTATTCGTTTACGTTGTGTCAGAGAAACAAATAAAATAATATTAACTACAACAAACTACTCTCAATGTATGCAGTACGTAATAAGCCAATTTTTGTTCTGTAATAATTATAGAAATTGCTGTAACGTACATGTCTAAAACCGGGTTTTCTTATTACGACATAAAAATTCATAAGGAACTATGCTTTGTGTATAATTACTTTATACAATTAAGTACTTAACGGAAACTGATCAACACCCGTAGAACTAAAAAAGTGTTGGTTATTGTTTAAAGGTAGCCGCAATGATAATCATTAAGTATGAATGAAAACATATTCCTTTAGTAATGAATATTTATAGACAATTTTTCTAAGTAGGAAAAAGGCGCAAATCCAAATGCATTGTTACGACATCACAGAACAATCTACATGTTTGTCGAATGTGCCAGAAGAATCTCGATATAACGCGTGGCCGTACATGCTTGTCGACGCATTTTCGAGAGGTTTCTCGAAGGCGCCAGCCGCGCGGACTGTGTCAAGGTGGCAGTTAATTACGTAGTTCACACGAGCGCTAAGACGCAATTACGAACATTCTGGTCTGTGAGCGCAGGTATAAATACATGGGGGCAGCGGCCTTAAGTTTCAGTATAGTGGCGATATATTTACAGAGCGGTTCGAGAGTTATTATCAGGCGAGATTACTGTGTAAGTTCAAGTGGTTATTAGTGAAGTGTTGCGTTTTATAATCGGGCGGTATAATTGTAATAAAATTGTGTTTAATATTAGTGACATTTTATTGCGTGTGAACAATTTTTATTTGATTTGTTGTACTAGACTGTGTTGTTAATTACGAACTGTTTTACTGTAAAAATTAAGGCTGGTGATTAGTGACTTCATTGTTGTCTTGTACTTATTTTGTTTCCACTGTACCTACGACGATCAAGTAGACCATCCTAACAGTATTGTTCATAGTGCACGACAGTTTTCTTGCGTGAACACTACAGCAGCAGGATGATGTTAAAGATAAAGGAACGAGTATAAACTGACCATTACAATGGTAATCCATTTTAGTCAGCGAAGTGTTAAAATTTCTTACGGATTTATCACACAACGCAAGTACCTACAGGCGAGATATGGACACATTTTTATAACAACGTTAACTATAACCGAGTTAATGCTATGCTATATAACAGAGTCTCTGCACTATGAGAATTAAGCTGGAAACACATTGTTTTCACGTCACGTGAGCTCACGTGAATTCACGTGGTAGTAAAAAATGTGAGAGTGGTTTTTCAGCATGAGTTAAATTGCTTGGAGACACACTGTCTTCACGTCATGTATATCACGTGGTGTCACGTGACATAGCCGGCCATTTCACGCCTCACGTTAATCACATTTTCTGTTCAACCACACTTTTGTGAGGCGTGAGGTGACAAGTACGTGAAAATGGAGGAGTTGTTAATAGAAAAAGTGAGACTGCACGAAGATTAATGATATGTAAATTACAGTATGTTTCTTTTTTTATTTGAAAATGTGTTTGTGTTTTATAACCACTGATCAGAAATTTCATGTTTCAAGATGTTAAGCAAATTTTATGCTTTTAAAAAAACTAAATTTTGACATTTATATGTTGCTTTAAAATGTTATCAATTAAGATGCCAAGCCTTTGTTTTCGTTTATTTCACGCTTACCTTAAACATACAGCTAATAATCTCTCTTGAGAGCTTATAGCAGTTTGGACATGGGTGTTCTTTTTTTGTATATCATCTTTAATAAGATTATGTAAATAATCAAATTCTTCCTTATTACTCTGAAATACATTTGAAATTTATCTGGATCTTCTTGTATTTTGTATTTTGAATCTTGTATTAGATTCTGAAAGTCACCTTTTCCTTGTCTTTCTAAGTTTGTATCGTGTATTCAGCTCCTTCTTATGTTAACTTATTTTTTGATTAAGTAGAATTTTATTTGCCTTCATGAGTGTTTACACGACTTTACGCGTGTTCACATGAGTTCACGTTAACATGAAGTGACGTGACGTGACATAAGTGTGTCTCTGCACTAAGATTTCACGGATTAACGCAAGTCCTGATCTCACGTGAGTTCATGTGACGTGGTAGCAATGTTCCAGCTCAATCCTTATTTTGTCTGTCTAGGTATTTTACTTCATCACACCATGACAGTGTCTTCCTTAGAAGACTACAAGGTCAATATGAAAAATGTATTTCTATACACTTAAACTTTCCTGGTTTTTGAAACCTGACAGTTTCATTTTAAAATATTTATTTCATTTAAAATACTTTGTAGTATTACAAAAACACACTAGATTGATAAAACAAAACAGGGGTTCATTATAAATAACAATATTGGGTTTCCCTGACATATATAAACGTAAATGGATACATAAATATAAGGTCGACTTAGGTCGTAAATTAGAACTTGATAACGATTGAGACACTGAAAGGCCTCATCCGCACCATGAGATGTAGCAGTTCAGCAAGTAAGCACAACAAAGTTGAAATTACAGAAACTGCTAGTTCGGATAACAAGATGAAGGGAGTGATTGCTGCTTCACAGGTAAAAGTCATGATTTATAGAAAAAGATTACTAAAATTCAAACACAGATCTAGTAAGTAAATTAAGCGGGTACAGATACAATAAGGTGTCCATATTGACTTAATAATACGCCTTACTAGATGGTTAGATTGGATACATTGCTAGATTGGTGTCAATTTGAATTACGTATATTATACTAACGGTACAGTATTATTGTTATAATATTTCGATTTAACAGAAGCTATACTATTACTTTCTAAATTCAACTTTACTAAAATCCTAAAAAATCAAATAAACTACGATACTCACCGTCAGAGGCTTAATTCTTATACTTGTGATGTTATATTAACTCAACATGTTTCGGGAAAGCTTGTCCCATCTTCAGGAGTAAAACACACTCTTCAAACTCAATTGAGGATGAATCGTCAAGCATTAAAAATATTAAAACCCAAAACACACATTGAATAAATTAATAAAACTACAACATTAAGCGCACGTGTAGGCTCTAAGGTGCACACCTCACGCCGGCTGAACGGCGCACTAAGTAAAATCACTCGTCGCTCGGAAGACGTCGCAGTGCAGTATCATATAAAACATTCGACTTAAAGCTTAGTTGATGGTTCAAAACAAATGGCCTGGTGTCACTATTATTATAAGCTTTATAAATCTCGAATTCTTCGAGAGCGTTCATATACTGTCCCTTATTGCAAATATGGAGGGGGACCAAGTTAGTCTTAAAATCAGTGTAGCCGTGATTTTCGTCGACAACATGTTTAGCAAAACTAGATTTCACGTTTTCAAGGGCACGATAACTGGTGGGTGGCCTATGTTCAACGAACCTTTTTAAAAAACCACGGCCGGTCTGTCCCACATAAAACGCGTCGCAATCATCGCACATCAATTTGTATACCCCAGTTTTCTTCTCGAGGGCTGTAGGTTCATGAGTGCGCAAGATATTTAAAATGTTAGTAGTTGTTCTATAGGCAGCGATAAGATTGCCATTATTTTTCGGAATAGGTGCTACCATCTTGGGCATAAGGTCCGTGTAAGAAGTCAGGACATATTTATACATTCCCTCCCAAGGTGTACCACGTGTGTTAGTATCGTTATGTTTCTTAAGTTTTCTGAGGATGCTGTCTACCAATGATTTTGTTTTGAACGATCAACTAAGCTTTAAGTCGAATGTTTTATATGATACTGCACTGCGACATCTTCCGAGCGACGAGTGATTTTACTTAGTGCGCCGTTCAGCCGGCGTGAGGTGTGCACCTTAGAGCCTACACGTGCGCTTAATGTTGTAGTTTTATTAATTTATTCAATGTGTGTTTTGGGTTTTAATATTTTTAATGCTTGACGATTCATCCTCAATTGAGGTTGAAGAGTGTGTTTTACTCCTGAAAATGGGACTAGCTGTCCCGAAACATGTTGAGTTAATATAACACCACAAGTATAAGAATTAAGCCTCTGACGGTGAGTAACGTAGTTTATTTCACCGTCATACAAGTGGCTTGGTACTGTAAATGAAACTTAATATCCTAGAAAATGTTATTATAATTTTATACTTAATACTTGGATTGAATAAACAAACATTTGGAATAATTTCATAAATAATTTTTATTTTCCTGAAATTTTTTTACCAGTTTCACAGGTTAGATTTGAACTGACAGATCTGAAATGTATGTTAGCCTGTGGTCGGTTGAATGTAGTGTATTACAAAGAGTGAACTGGAAAGCCCCAGGTTGAGTGTCATGTTTTGTATTGATTTGTATTTGTTCAGATATTAGTTTGTTTTGTGTTTTATGTTTGTATATTTGTAAATTTTCCCAAATGTTAATTATGATGCTTTTGTGTGGTATATGTTTTATTAGTGTCACATTGGTTATGTCTGGGAACAAAAACAAATCAATACAAAACATGACACAATATTCAAAGCACTCAACATCGAAAATACACAAAATACAAATACATATACCACAATCACACACAATAATACAACTTTAAAAGACCAGAGACCAACAAGATACCTTAATAGTATCCAGCCAACACACAAATACTTCACCAGACGCAAGATCGCGAAGGCTGAAGATGAGAGCACGGGAGCTCTCGAAACATGTTCCGAATAGGAAAAATATAACATCTTGAGGTAATATAAACATAAATTTTAAATTACTATATATATATACACACACAACATGCGTTTAAAGTATAATGTAAAATATTTTAAAATGTATAATGATAGACTGGTATGAGCAAACAGATTTTAATTATTATTAAATGAAACAACTGGCAGAAAAGAAAAAAATTAGCTGCAAAACTAGACCAAGTGTTAATTTATTGAACTCAAATTTTACTAAAATGTTCTACCCAGTGCCGAGCGACCATTAGCCTAGTGTAATTTTATACTGGTATAAAGACAAATTTAATACAGTAATAAAATATTATAGATTTGTACTACGCTCTTATATATGGTGACAGTCAGTCGCCCTACATTATTTTTGCACTCCACTTTGTAGTTGAAATTCTTACTTATTTTTCAATATTTTTATTGCTATATAAATACGTTTTAAATTTATTTGATCTTCATTAATCTATGTAAATGTACTATAGAATTTTAAATTTACATTTTTATTATTTACCAATGCAGGAAAAATCGCCTGCACGATTCACATGCATCAAATAACGGCTGCTAAACATCGCGTGGATTTAAAATTAAAATAATGTATGGTTTTGTTCGAAGTTTTGTTGTCTATCTCATACGCAGGCCTTACTAATTTCAAAATATATTTTATGCTAACGATTCCGAGATATAAATTGGAGTTTTTCCCCCACAAAACCTCTCTGGTGGCAGTTTGCGAGTAGTCAGGATTGTATATTTACAAACTTTGGTGGTGACCTAATTCTGTATCAACTATGTTGGTAAAAAAGCGTATGTAAAAAAAAACAGGAGATTAACTGGGTAACTGCGTGTTGTTTGACCCTGTTATCTCGTCGGCTACTTCCCAGTCTGATCGCACGTGTCCAGTCTGCACACACACACACACACACACACACACACACCTACGCAAAACTTATTTTGTAAATTATATATTTACCTTATAAACCGCGTATACTGAATGTGAAGCAGGATTAGAAATAAGAGCTAAATACCACGCAATATGGTAATTAGGATTTTATCAATAATTTTAATGAAAGTGAAATGCGAAATCGATTTGACAGTTAATATGGAAAACAAAACATTTCATGAATTCTAGTTGGTTTTTTATTTTTTTAGATTAAACATTCTGGACTGTAATTTTTTTTTAATATAATGTTTTTTATATATACTTTAATATAATTTTTTAGTATACTTCGCAGGCTTACACAGCCGGAGTCGATGTTGTTAAAATTCGTTCCCGTGGTGTTTGGCCGTGGTCCATTGTTTTCACCAAAAGCAGACGTTTCGACAGTACTGCGGTCACTAACGTCTACCACCTTACGGTAGCGAAACTTCGAACTTTACATTGATGACGGCAGTCGGTGGCGCTGCCGAAACGTCTGTTTCTGTAGAAAACATTGCACCACGCCAAACTGCCCGGGGATGAATTTTAACAACATTTTATGATAATATTTGGCATCTAAATGACATTTTACAATTATTATCACCACGCTGCAGACTAATTTAGCGTACCTGCCGGTATATTCGGCAGATAATAAACTCAGGCAAACTACTGCATGATGTAATCTTCCACAGATAAAAGTCTAGACCAAACATAGGCAACCTTTGAATCTATGACGGTGGATATATAACTGATGACCAGTTTGATGGGCCCACCTCTCCCCACCACATCAATGGAAAATAGAAAGGTGGAGAGTTAAAACATTAATTGTCACTTTATAATACCCTTGCGCTTATCTTCGGTGAAACACCAAATCAGAAAAAGCTTTTGAAATTTTTGATAATTTTTCACATTAGGTGTAGGACGCCAACAATCTGTTGTCATGAACACGCACTTTAAAACTAACAAAGCTTTAGACGAAAAAATGGTTAAACCGGAACACATTTTGATAAAAATAAATTTTAAAAACTTACCACGATAACATTATTTACTTTTATAAAGTGCACAGAAATGCAAAACTTGAAAAAATCACATTGAAAACATAATTGAATGTTTTAGTTCCATTTCTTGAAAGAAAACTTAAGAGTAGCGGTAATTATTGTATTAGAAATAAGTACAATTTCAAACGGCTTGTACTATTGTATAATATAGTACCTCTAAGTAGGTAAAATGCGGGTGCGTTCCTTTGTTCAAATTAAAATAAAATTTCAAATTGGTTCGCGGGCGCGTCCAACCTTATCGACGGGCGCAAGGTTGCCGACTGCTGCTCTAGAGAACCTTCAAAGAAGTGCCAACATCCAGGCGAATAAAACAAATGAATAGTAATGAGTGAAGGTTACATAACTAAATGAGATGTCTGAATATGCAAGGAAAATTTTCTCTACATAAAAGCACTGTACTGAATTCAGAACCATCATCATCAACTGCTTAACGGTTATACGCTTTAGCGGCCTGTTCCTATTCCCCAGTCCACCTTTTCTTAGGTCTACCAACTTTTCTTCTGCCTCTAGGATTGTAACCTTTCGTTGTCTTTGGTATTCTACTTTTTTCCATACTATCTTTGTGTTGAATCCATTTTCTTCTGTATTCTTTAATCCTTTCATTAACTGCAAACATATCTTAATTAGTTCTTATCTTCTCATTCCTTATATGATAAGAAATTACACCTTTCAACTGATCTCAGAAATCTCATTTCTGCGGTTTGTATCTTCTGTTCAATTGTTTCCTTTATGACACAATTTTCAGAATCATTCGGAAATTCATTTCAGAACCATATTATGCCATTCTGAATTCAGAATAAGAAACTAATTTTGCAGAATAACATTTAAGCTGCTAAAAATGTGTAGATAAATAAAAACAGAGTTAATAGTAGAAGTAAAATTTTCGTTTGTTTATTCACTAGTTTGTCTATAAAACTGTGTGCGCTTTCCTGCGAAAACAAAGATAAACAGTGATGTTAGAACAACCCACGCGTATGATATTCCTTGAATGGCAACATTACCTTGAACTGCCTCTCGGCGTACAAGCTAAACATCTTTTTCTAAGCTATAGAAAAATAAAAGTACCAAGATGAAGATATTACCGTTGTCTTTAACTGTTTTCATTTACATGTTTATGCGTTACGTTACGCATCTTCAGAGGCTCGTTTTCATTCGCATTTATTGCTAACAGCACTTTTTCGAGAATCACGGCAACAATAACGCGCAGCAGTAAAGTCGGCGGCGGCTAAAATAAACGGTGTAACTGTTGTGAGTATTGTCGGTTGCAAACGTACAAGAGTATTGTCATAAACGTGTGTTACTATTGTTACGACGGTCTCACGGATCGTCGTATTGTGCAGTGGAAACAAAATACAGACACCGATGAGGTCACTAACTACCGGCTTTAATTAGTCACAAATTACAATTTGACATACAAAAAGGTATTCTCCTATAATAATGCAAGTTAAATTTGTCCACACTCATTAATAATGTCAACTATTAGTGTTCCGCACTAATTATCACACATTAACCACTTTCCACAAATCCTCAACAACCATTTGATCGTCACTTTACAACATCGCCTGGTGTAACTGACTACTAAGCCGGCCGTAGATCTTTATATATACCTCACGGAGTTTCAGAACAAATTTTTTTTTTTTTTTTTTGTGTTCCGCGTCCTTAGATTCTTATAGACTTTCCGCCGAAGGGACTATAATTCATCATCATCATCATCATTTTCACGGATTAAACTAAGAATGGTTTGTTCCGGTCTCAAATAGGCAAAGATTAGAGCTGGTCCTCCAACGCTTCCAGAGACGTCCCACACCTCTCCGTCCCCTCGACTTAGAGTTCCATAGTTGATTGGGGATGCGGAAGTCATCCATTCGGCAAAGATGTTCCCACCAATTCAGCCGACACTGGGCGATCCTGATCAAGTATACTCATAATATTCAGTCCCTGGGTATTCAGGGACTATAATTCCCTGGGTAATTAGAGTAAGTAATTGTAATTAGATGTCGCCTGCTACCTGCCGAGGGATTTAAGTTAGACGCCTGTAATCGAGCGTGAGTGTTCTCCGAGGCCGGCTCCAAGATCCACCTAGCACAGATGGATTTTACCGAGGGCACTAATTAGGAGGGATTGTACTGGAAGCGGGCACTGCGGCGGTAACATTTTCTGAATATTGTCCGTATGGTGGCGTTCAGGGAACGGACCCGTAGGGATTCTCTGATGGTTCTGTTAAATGTTGAATAGTGGGCTTTGGAGGCCCAGCGTATTTCTCAGTACACGAGTAACTGGAGCATACACTAATGGGTTTTGACCAAGTAGTCCCCAGCCGGGGATCGGTAGATAACCATCGGCATCGTACGTAGTGATCACACGTACGTGGTGACGATCAGTAACTATAGGCGGCAGGTCATATACGAGCTGTAATCCAAAAGTAAGGTCTCCATATATTTTGAAAATAGAAAAAAAAAACATTTATTTTCAAAACTTTTTACATGCTTCTGAAGCATAACAACACACTATTTTTCAACATAATCGGCGTTATGTTCAATGCGTTCTTCGAGTCGCTGTGACAGTCTAAGTATGCCAGTGTCATACAAGCTCGCCGCCAATTCATTGAGACATCGTTTGACCTCTTCTTTCACCTCATCTTCGTCGTCGAATCATATTCCGCCCATATGTTCTTTCAAATGTGTAAACAAATGATAGTCACTGGGTGCCAAGTCAGGACTATCGCGGGGGGGGGGGTGATAATGTCCCATCGAAATTGGTTCAGAATATCGACCGTTGCGCGGGCGATATGAGGGCGAGCATTGTTGTGAAGAACCGACTCGCCTTTGGTGAGCATTCTTCTTCTCCGGTTCTCAATCGCCCGTTTGAGTTTCTAGAGTGTCTAACAATATGGGTCTGCGTTTATTGTGGTCCCAGTAGGCATGAAATCGATCAACAATACCCCCTTCCGTTCCCAAAACATTGTAGCCATGATCTTGCCGGCAGACTGTGTTTGTTTGAAATCGCTGTAAACTAAAGGATGGAACAGATATAGACGTTGGGCAGTTTTGCGGGCTACCTGTTCGGAGTGTATGAAAACCACTGTCTTATTCTACCTAAATCCCGTATGAATAGTTCATTTCATTCTGTTATAAACTTGTTGGAATTTTAGAGATGTCATTAACAGTCATGTTGCCTTGGAATGTTAGCGAGTTCGCTGTTTTACAAACTGTAAAATAATTGTGTAACATTATTTTCCACATTGTAAACATGAAAATGTTGCACCAGCGTGCCTCCCAGCCATAAGCAGCATTATTTGCATGTTATAAATAAATATATATAAAAATTTATTTTCCCCTTCAATGGTTGTTATCACGAAATTAAGAAATAATTGAATTAAAAATAAACAAAAATTTCCCTCTCACTCTCTCTCGACCGCAATAATTGCCTGTAAACAATTTCAATAATGATGCCACGGTTCCGTGAATTACTTCCTCGTTCTATATAACACATAGCCTACAACTGCAGCAGCACGCACACATAATCCTGTTACCCTACCTGGTTTCTACAGCACGAATGTGGTTTGGAAACGATTATAGGTAATTAGAATCGCAATGAAAGTAGGTTCGTTTAATGATATGATACAACTTCAGTTGTAATTCTATTGGTACAATGCGATCCGTGTTTTGCAAATCAATTTGTGTATAACTAATTTATAAGTACGTATAACATCTACATTGCTTTTACTTTAATTGGTGAGACACTTTCTTCGATTTCTTTACTTTCATCACTGGGTACGGAACTTCCTTGATTGTCCCATAGATCGTCAGGAACTTAACATCAATACCATTATTCATATCATAGCCAGTACCATTTCCCGAATAATTAAATTGGCACACCTGTTCTAGAATTCGATCACTAATCATTACTTTTGTGCTTATTGGCTCCTTGCCTCGAAATGTCATTACCTTTCTTTTATAGTAGAGATTTTTATGTTGATATCAGCATCATCATTATAACTGCAAGAATTAGGCCCTAGATTTGTTCCGGAACTCATATCCTCCTTGGTCTACCGACATCTCTCTTCCCAGAAGGGCGATAACCCAAGGCAGCAAGGGGTAGACAGATATGAGGCATGCGGTTCAAGTGTTCACACCATCTCCTTCTGTAGTCTTCAATCTTCTGGTGCAACGATACAATGTTTAATTGCTATAAAACTCTTATAATAGCTGTAGTTCATATCATAGCATGCTCTAGTTAAGAACTAAAAGGACAAAAAAAAAAGAGAAAAGAAGTGATTTAGAGTAAGAAAAATGTAAATGCTGAGGAAGTAAATGCAGACTTTTCACAACTCACAGTTCCCCTTGTAGCCTTGGAAACCAGGTTATTTACGTTAAAACTTATGTAAGTTTCAACAATGTACACACAAATGAAACAAATGAATTAAAAATCATCTTCACAACACGGCATAGGCAAGGTGCTACCTGCCCCGTCTTCGAAGATCCTCCAACCATCTCTTCCTGGGTCTACCCACACAGCTGTGTCCTACAGCTTTGTATTTCCAGACTTGTTTGACCAGCCTAGAATCCAACATTCTTTCTAAGTGTTCTTCCAAACGTTGATTGTAATATTTTAGTTTTTCATTCAAGTTAAAAGCTAGTAACTCTTTTCTTATGCCTCATTTTTTATACGGTCTAGTTTAGAACACCCTTTAAGTCCTCTTAAGAACAACATTTTCGAGGCCTGTATTTTACTTTCTTGTTTCATTGTTATTGTACATACTTCACACTCATATGACAATACAGGGATTGCCATAACTTTGTAGAATTTGAATTTTGTATTCCGTCGTACCTTGTTTCTAAAACTACGGCCGGATTTTCAAACAGATCGTGTGGAACTTACCAAACTTAACGTCAAAACCATAATTCCTATCATCACCAATACCATTTTCGAAATATTTAAAATGGCTTACCTGTTATAGAACTCGATCTTTAATAATTATTTTTCTTCTTATAGGTACCTTGCCTCAAAATGTCGTTACCTTTATTTTTATAGTGGAGATTTCCATTTTGTATTGTTTGCAAGAAAAACTCAACTGTTTGCTTGTATTGGAAGCGAATAAATAAACTCTAAACATAAACGTCACAAAAGGTAATTTCAAACACTCAACATAATTCTATTATTAACTAGATAATCCTGTAAAGTACACTGTTTTTATCGTACGGTGCCACGTGTATTCAGATTTATATACTACGATGCGCCTCAAAGTAGGGAACAAAAAAATTACGTTTGAGGTCTCTGTGTCTGTGTGCTACTTAATCCTATTAGTACGAGTGCTGGCTGTCATAAATTTCCTTGCTTCACAGAGCTTAAGTCGGCCGAAGGTATGCGTGCGGCTAACCGCTACAAAGTAAGCACTAAACTGAAACATTCTGCAACACTGCTGGTAAGTTAGTTAAGTGATTACAGATAAGAAATTGGAATATTTGTATTTCGAATTCTAGTACACAGTTAGTTCATACAAAACGCATACTTATTTGTTAAAAATCTTGAACAAATTGTGTGTGTATGGGTAGGATATAATAATTTACAACTTTATTTAGTTAAAATATATTATTACGGTTTTGGTATAAACTAATAGAACTTCAAATATGATAATTCTTGCAAACGCAGTCTATTCTTGTAATTCACATAGAAACATGTAAGAATCTAAAATATACGGGAAAATTATATATATATATATATATATATTGTAACACGAATTTTGGTGTTACTGTGTTATGTGTTGCGGGAACGTAAATTATATACGCCGCCCGTTGGAAACGTCAATTTGTTACAAATATAATTAATGAGACTACTACTTTCGCCTCACACTGGAGTCGTCAACTTGTAACCGTAATGAATAAATGAGATGAGGTCTCGCGAGTAAACAATATGACAATTTGTGATGATATACGAGCTCTCATGCTCCGACTAGCATGCGTCATTTTTAGCAAATTCAATATAGATGTATTAAAATTATTCAACCACACCGTTGTTGTTGTCAATCTGTTACTATTAATAGGATATGTTGAACGGCGAATGATTTTGTATTCTGCCGCTCGCTCCCACTATACGTGCAGTTTCAATGACGTCACCCACAGTTGCCAACCGTGGTTGTGTCCGCTGTGCTCTGTTAACTTATTTTTTAAATGAAACAGCAATAATAATGACGCAAATATAACACCAAACATATATCTTTATAGAAACCATTTATTCAGTAAAGCATTGGTCAATTGTTTCTCGTTTCTTTTTATGGTAATCACAATTGTGGCAAAATTATGCGTCTTCTTTGCCAGTTGGTACAGTAGTTGTAATATTATTCAGTATTCAGGCAGACCAAAATAATGCATTGGTTATTATTTCTATTATAATGAATTATCTCAGGGCGTATCTGGTTCGGGGATTACGTTTAAACAAATAATATTATTCTATAAATCAAAATACAAATTTTACAGTTCAAGGATATTACAAAATTTTAGTGTGTTAAGTGCACGCAGGCAGTCGAGTAGTGATTGCTAGTTATTATAGGTTATGTCCAGTTTATGTGTTTAATAGTTATCATTAAAGGTTCTTATGGTGTTTAAAAAGGTGTAAAGTTCAATTCGTGTTATTCGTGAGTGTTCTTAGTGTTGGTGTGATATGGTGTCTGTAGTTTTAGTTGATTAATTCTTAGAAAGTCGTGTATACAAATGTTGGTGTTGATACATAATATAATAAAATGTTCAAAGTCACCAAATCCTCTTCTTTAAATGGTTCTAGGACGAAAATAGGGTCCACGACTGCTTCGGTTCTTCTCCCTGGTTCTTAATTCTTCTATTTCAAATGCTGGATGTTCCTCACTTGGTTGTAATAGTTCGTATTATGTACATCTATTTGTTTTAATATGTCTGGAACGTGTTTTCGCAGTTTATAGTTTAATTATATAAGACGTTTTACTAACGCGTCTGTACTCTATGACCGTTGTTAAAGAAGTCCTTTTTATTTATCCGAAATATTTGGTTGCTAAGGTAAAACTTGAAATCTGGTTGGTTGATTCAGATATACATTGTCATACAACTTCATTATTTCAATGTCTGAATTTGTTCAAAACTTTTAAATTAGTATAACTTTTCTGTACTGATTGGGAATTTAAAACTATTAGCAACATTATGTTGGTCTTTCTTTACATTTGTGACATATAGACACTAAACATGCCTACTTTTACTTAAGAAATACAGATGTTACATTTTTGTTATTTGAATTTTTCTTAAATAACTTAAAACGGATTATGTTGCTTCTAGATTTGTTGTGTATACTATTAACTATAAATCTATTCATCCTTCAACATCTGTTTTACAAAATTCTAATAGTATTTCCTAAAATTTACACAAGTTGGTTTTACATGGCTTCATACAGTTTGCCATCCACAAAACATTTGCTACTCCATTTATTTGTTCAAAAAATGTGATCGTCCTTATATAACTACTGTCTGCTTTGTTATTTTTTCTATTTCTCATTAATTTAGAATGGTTGGTTGCTTTACTGGCTATTCTGATAACATCATTACATGAAGAATAACAAAACAATATACAATCAAATCAATTTACTGTCATGCCCATATGGCTATGACGTTTATGGACATTGAATAAATAAGTTAAACTTTCATTAAACATAAACAACTGTTTAACACTAGTAATAACATCTCCTTTCACTCCATCTTGCTTTGATAACTAATTAATTAATCCTTACTATTAATACATAACAAATATTTGAAAACAAAAGAATTGTACTCTAACTCAGACATTTCAGTCTTGATTAATATTAGTAAACATATAATGAATATTTTATAATAAAAGAATTGTATTCCATCTCAGACATTTAGCCTTGATTGATATTGTTATCCATAATAAATATTTAAGAATAACAAAAAACACAATACTCTATTTCCAACATTTAAGTATAGAGTTCATTGACCTTAATATAAACAACACATCTGTCCCTTCATGATTTAAAGTATTTCTTAAAATTAAATTTATGCAGTCTTGGCTGTTTTTATTTTATTTTGGGGATGTACCCTTTGTCACTTCACTGATTTATTGCCTGCTCTTATTTTCATTTTAATAAATGTTATTAGATAAAGAGTGGCCCTCACTTAGAAACATTTTTATACTCTGTTTTCATAATAATATTCTACCAAATATTATTTCTGTATTCAGTACAAAACTTTAAACTGTTAAAACCAATTTCTTATCAATTGTTTGCCTTCTTCTTGCTTTGATTTAGAAGTTGCCGCCTGTTAATTGCTCAATCCATTAATCTACGCTGTCTGCTCATTTAATTCTTGATCACGTCTATATTTTCTTCTACCTATAGATGATAATCTGAGGTCTTTTTCAGCAGTGAATCTCCATCCATCCTGTTTACCATGACCGTTCATGAGTCATACTGCTATTTACTGCTGTAATAGCTTACTGCTATTTTGCTGGTATCTCCAATATTCTCTTTAATTATTCAGTTTTGTATTTTAACGATTTCATTAACGTTCTTAACTCAGGTGTGAACGGTTTCTTATACATTTTTTTTATTTTTCTTAAATAAATAGTTATTTTTATAATACCGTAGCCAATACATTATCGTAACTGTCAGTTAGTTCCTTTTGTCAACTGTCAGTTGGACAAATATATGACGTAAAGAATAATTTCACGTTCCTTTCCTATTTTCTTAGCTAACCTGAACTTTTATTTTTTTCTTACCCAATCAGGCCTTCCTGTCACTAGTATCCCTAAACAACAGACTTCAATAATTCAATTTTGTTGTCTCTTTACGGCAATACGAGACGTTCAATCAAGACAGCGATAAACTAGAGTCGCAGAGATAAAGAGGATCTTAGAAGATTATGTTATTTACGTGTTTGTAAATTTGTCAAAACCTTATGCAAATTGTTCTCATTAGGGATCGTGAAAACTGCATTGTCCGAGTATCGTACATTGTTGAAGTTATAGTTATTCATTTTTATCCATTCAAAAATTCCATGACCAAAATCATAAAAAATATGGATACTATTATTAAAGTTAATTTTATTTATAAATATTATTAAGCGTAGAGTTTGAATAAAAATATATTTCAACAACAACTGACCGCATAGTAGGGGTCAGTATAAAAAAGAAATCAATAGGAAAATAGAAAGAGAAATAGAGATAAACCTAGATAGAAAGACAGATAGATAGAGGGAGAGGAAGAGGGGATGAGAGAAAACGATTTAAAGAGAGAGAGAACACATACTAAAACATAAATTATTCATTGGGCTGAATGATTTTCTCGCGTGATTTTTGTAACCCTAGGCTCTGTTATTAACAACAAAGGGAACGAACAAAACTAACTACTCTCCATTTTCACCAACGAAGTGTTATAATTTCACATGGCTAGATTATTGTTTAAGAATACAATTACGTCTTTGTTAGTAGCGTACGCGTGTACGAGATATGACACAATTAGTGCGTTAACGAGGACGATACAAACGTTTTGTTTCATTTCCGTTTACATTAGCTTATTCATATTAATATTATAACGACTCGATGGAGTATCAAAATTTGGGTATCCAGGTACTGCTTTTGAATTGAAATCTACATTTCTCCCGGGAAATATGTGTGACTGTCAAGACCTAAGGTTTCTTCTGTTCTAGTCCTTGTTTGAGAATATGTAATATCTCAAACTACGGTATGTCAGAGAAGTAGCCTACATCAATCCGAGAGCATATAAAGCTCTAGCTTACATCTTCCACGTCTTGATTACAACATTTCTTGTTCTCTACTATTAGTTCTTTCTTATTTACTTCTTCTGTAAGCACCATGTAAAACAATTAACGTGGTCAGAACACCAACTACTCTTCAGATAATTTGTAAAAACTGATTGTCTAGCCAAAGTTACATTTGTATTTCACCTTCCAGAGTTCAATTTTCTCGTTCCACAAATTTAATTTAAGATAAATTACAAATTTAATTTAAAAACATTTGTATAATTTAGTAAAATTTCAAGATAGTAAATATTCGATATGGAAGAAAGAAACACTGCTATTATTTCTGCAGTTTAATTAAATATGTTAAAAAACCTGGCATCCTAATGTTAAAATATCAACCACAGCAGTAGCGTAGAGTATATGTAACCGCTGTTACCGGCGGCAACAGTACTAGAAGAAAGAGAAAATAATATTAATTATATCACAGAATAAATACTTTAGTTATTGAATAATTTGAAATCCAAACAATATTGGTAAGGAAATTTGAAGAAAAACGTAGCATTGCTTTCGAACTGCTGAGCGCTTGCACCGTCTTGTGTTGCCGGGTCAGATATCGGCAATGTTTCACTGCTTACGGTCGTTGACCTCGTACTAGTTGTCACTGTACAAACTGTGCAAGGGACACACACACTCGTCTCTCTAATGTGTTGCCGCTGAATAAACCGGCAACACGCTGTTAGCTGTCAGCAGATATGTTTGTTTTCGGAAACGTCGTGCAGCAGTTACTACGTACCTATTTGTGTTTTGTTTGTTTAGTCATGTATTTCTCTGTTTGTCTTTATTATATTTAATGGATATATTATTATTATGTGCAAGTATAATGGAGTCAGATCCCGTTGAACTGCGACTTTCTTCTTTTTCCACCGAATGACAGAAACTACTCTGACAAAAGTATTTTGGTTCTAAAAAGTATATTTTGGCTCCAAAAAGAACACTTGTTATTAGAAATATTTCTATTTAATTTTTAGGCTAAGTTTTAGGCCCATCACAACCGGCTGTTATGTACCCGCGCCGCGTCAGTGAACCACAGTAATAGATGCGAAATGGTATTATAAATATGCATTACCGGTAATGCGAAACGAGGGTTAATTTAGACTCTTACAGGTGGAGCGAACAGTGATATCTGCTGCACATTCATTTGCATTACCGTGCTCGAACTGTCGCATCGCTATTTGACGACACACCCAAACGAACCCACGACTGTTCATATGTATTATTATTATTATTATTATTTGTCACATGGTAATAATACACGATTTGGCAAACGACGACGACCTATATTTACCCCCATTTCCACTCACTTCCGCCTACGCCTATGTATTCTCATCACGCACCCACTCACTCTCAACCACACCCCCCCCACCAAAACACCAACGAAATTTATCATCGTTAACGTAATCCGTTGGCGAATTTACATCATCTACGACAAATATTAACGTTTCGTATAGACGACACTGTAAATGGTTAATTTCTATATAAAAATACCGTATTTACTGTGTCAAAAAATGTTGGCTGAGAATAGTATTAAATACGCTTTGGTGTAAATGAGCCGTTTCAAACAACTCGGCTTTGCAGTAAGCTATGAATATGAATATGATATAAGAGAGAGGATAAATCAATTTAGGATAATTTGTGGTACGATTCATAGAAATCTTAAAAATAAAACAAGACACAGCGCAAGGATTAAATTTTTTAAAACAATTGCAACAGCCACGTTGGTTTATACGAGAGAGGCGTGGGTCATGACAAAAAAGGAAAGCGGCAAGATTCAGAGTGCTGAAATGCAGTTTCTTCGAAATACTTTGAATTGTACATTGCAAGATAGAATAAGGAATACAGATATCAGACCAGAACTCAAGGTAAAGGACATAAGTGAAATTATTTCAATTTATGGAAGACAATGGTGGCAAAGGATGACAGAGGATCGATTGTCGAAAGCGGCACTAAACTGTAAAGCCATTGGTAGAAGAAACGTGGGTCGTCCGAGGATGAGATGGATGCCTGAACAGGTTTATATCACCTAATCTTTGAAGAAGAATAAGAAGAAGAAGAAGAAGAAGAAAAAGAAGAAGAAGAAGAAGAAGAAGAAGAAGAAGAAGAAGAAGAAGAAGAAGAAGAAGAAGAAGAAGAAGAAGAAGAAGAAGAAGAAGAAGAAGAAGAAGAAGAAGAAGACGCTTTGGTGCACCAATTTTAATTAAATTATTTTTTGTATAATATTAGCGCGGGATGAGCCCTGAGTTAATCAGCTTGTTTTGATAAGGTTTCACGATGCTTGATATCTTTAAGCCACTGTAAAGGTAACTCATAACGCCACAGTTTTGCTCTTAAAAAGAATATTAACTGACCTCAGAGTGTATAATCATAGTTGGTCATAAATCGTTTATGAAACGTGAATAGTGCCCGTTGTACATACAAATAAAAAAAAAATCCACGACTTTGATATTCAATTGTCCTTCCAGTTTCTTGCAGGATTCTGATATTATCACCTATTGTAACTGCCTTTACAAGTTGACTGTATTATACATATATTTTGTCATTTTAAATAACCTGACGTACGTTTCGCTGACTGTACTAAATACGCTTCAGTGAACCAATTTTAATTAAATTTGTTTTTGTATAATATTAGCGCGGAATGAGCCGAGAGTGAATCAGCATGTTTTGCTACGGTTTCACGCTGCTCGATATCTTGAAGCCACAGTTAATGTGATTCATAATTCCATAGTTTTGCTCACACAAATTACATTAAAAATCTTCTTCATATCTTCTTCTTCTTCTTCTTCTTCTTCTTCTTCTTCTTCTTCTTCTTCTTCTTCTTCTTCTTCTTCTTCTTCTTCTTCTTCTTCTTCTTCTTCTTCTTCTTCTTCTTCTTCTTCTTCTTCTTCTTCTTCTTCTTCTTCTTCTTCTTCAAAGATTCGGCATCCATCTCATCCTCGGGGTACCCACGTCTCTTCTACCAATGGCTTCATAGTTCAGTGCCGCTTTTGGCAATCCATCCTATGTCATTCTTTGCAGATGATCCCCACCATTGTCTTCTATAAAGTGAAATAATTTCATTTATGTCATTTAATTTGAGTTCTGCTCTGATATCTCCATTTATTATTTTATCTTGCAATGTATAATTTAAAGTATATTGAAGAAACTGCATTTCAGCACTTTGAATCCAGCCGCTTTCCTATTTTGTCATAATCGACGCCTCATTTGCATAAATCAACGTGGGCATTGCAATCGTCTCAAAAAAATGTAATCCTTGTGCTGTGTGTTGTTTTATTTCTAAGACTTCTATGAACCGTACCAGTAAAATTCCTAAATTTGTTTTATCTTCTCTCTTGTATACCTAATCATCTCATCATTCATCTGTCTTCTCTTTACATTAACTATCTTAAAAAATATAAACATAGCTACTCGGAAGTGTACGATACAAGGCCAATAATCTTTGCCTGTTGTATAAAAACAAATAGAATAAAATACGCATGTAGTAGAGAATATAAATATCAATCACAGCCTTAAAGACGAATAGAATAAAACTAAATATTTGCTGATATTACTGAAATGCCTTAAAACACATTGTGTGTTCTGTACAGTAACTTAACCTACATACCTCATCATTACATACACTCGATTTCCTTATGAGGTCTTTTGTGACGTCATACAGTTTTGTGTCTTAAAGGCGCCTACTCCTTCTTTGACACATTTCCCCGCGGTCCGTACTTTAGAACAACACTGAACAGCATTCAGTATAAGTGATTTCATGAGATTTTTCCATAGTTTTATTTCTTGGAGAGAGAGAGAGAGAGAGAGAGAGGAGAGAGAGAGAGAGAGAGAGAGAGAGAGAGAGAGAGAGGGGGGAGGGAGGGAGGGAGGGAGAGAGAGAGAGAGAGAGAGAGAGAGAGAGAGAGAGAGACTGGAAGTGAGAGAGAGGGGAGAGTTAAAGAGGGAGAAAGAGAGAGCACATAAAAAACATAAATTTTTCATTGGACCGAATGATTTTCTCGCGTGATTTTCGTAACTCTAGGCTCTGTTATTAACAACAAAGGGAACGAACAAAACTGACTACGCTCCATTTTCACCAACGAAGTGTTATAATTTCAGATGGCTAGATTATTGTTTTAGAATACAATTGCGTCTTTGTGAGTAGCCTACGTGTGTACGAGATATGACACAATTAGTGCGTTAACGAGGACACTAAAAATGTTTTGTTTCATTTCCGTTTACATTAGCTTATCCATATTAATATTGTAGCGACTCGATAGGGTATCAAAATTTTGGTATCCAGACACTTCTTTTGAATTGAAATCTATATTTCCTCCAGAAATATGTGTGACTGTCAAGACCTAAGGTTTCATCTGTTGTAGTCCTGTTATAGTCCATCTCTACTAACAGACGTTTCACCCTCTCCCCTGGTCATCATCAGTATACAAAACGATTCACTACCTGACACGGTCGTCGTTAGTTAACCATAGTACTGCGGCAAAAGTACTACTTTAGTTCTAACAGCTTATGAACACGTTCGGAAAATAAATTAAAAGGTTATATACATAACTTGAACAACAAGGCGTAGTACGAATGAACTAAGCACTTCACTTTTACGTTATTAATAGAAACTGTCAATAATATACGGAGAAACCGCATAACCTCGATGAATTTACTGACCCGTAGAATTTGCACTGGCAATACACTGATCTTTATTTATTGGATTATTGTTAATTCGCGTTTTAATCAAACGAGCGCAATGAAAACAAATACGCTGGAATTTACTGTATTCAGCAACAGCGCGGTTCGCAAATACAGACCACCAGTAAACAATAAGTTTTGGTCTCAGCAAATCAAATACGAAGCAAAGAGTAATGAATGCATGAGAAACTACGTATGTCTACCTGCAGTAAACTATAGTTAAGAATTGATTTGTCGGCCGGAAAACAATAAATAACCTGGGGTTATATAAACAAAACTAAAATCAACTGTTGAGTGCTGTTTAAAATGTTAAACACTGACATCATTTGTGTTAATGATCTTTTTTCCTTCTCGCGTTTCAAGATCGTATACTGATATTAAAAATCCATTCAAAGTTTTTGTTATATTCTCCAGTTTTACGCTTGCAAAATATGTCCCTAACTTCTCCCGCAATCATATACGTCAATTTACTAACTCTTTGTTCTTCAATGTGTATCATTCTTTGTTTCTTTTAACACAACCTGTGATGATTTAGTAAAAGCTTGGGTATGTAGATCAGGAAAACAGCGAGAAGAGAAGATTTGTGTGTTCTTTTTTCTGTAATCATCCATGCCTGTTCCCGCTTTTTACAATATGGAGCGAAAATTTTCACTAGAGGTTTTGTAAAGACATGTTTTTATTTTATTTTATTTTTATTTTTTTATATGATTCCAGATGGGGCCTATAGGTTACTGTAGTACGCGGATATTTCGTCAACAATACATTAGTATCAACAGAGCTCCGTTATTTATAAGCTTTATATTTCTGAAAACTTTCTCTTAATTATGACTTTATCTGCACCCACTTACCTCATGGATAGTGTGGCGGTATCAGTAGGCGTCGATACTTTTTCCATTCATCTACATCTACTGGTTCGTGTAAGGAATGTCAAGTTACATCCTTAAGATTAGTATCCCACATGTCAATGGAGATCTGTTGCAAAATTGTCAATTTTCAGTTTTATTTTGTCACTAGATTATACCATTTTACCTTTTCTCTACCTCAACGTTATCATCATCACCTAAAGGCCATGCCTTGTCGAGTTAGCCACATCACTGTCTCTATCATTGTCTTGTTTAAATTATAGTACAATAAGATGATCATCTCTTTCACATGTCTTTAAAGAATGCTGCTCTTAGTCGTCCTCTTTTTTTCCCCCCAACACCTTTCCTTCAAAATGTTAATGTTGGAAGAATCGATTCTGTAGTAACACGTGCCCGATAAATTTTGCCCATCATTCTTCCAAAGATTTTTAAAAGTAATCTGCATTCGTTCACTTCTGGGAGGACTTGTTCATTACCTTCCTTACCCAACCAACTCGTACTCGGCGTTCGCCTCCAGACCAACATTTCCATTACTTCACTTTTTTCTACCTATGCGCCCAGAATAGCTTTGAAGTGTGCTTTGTTTTACAGTCATAATAACTTTTTACTTCACAACAGTTTTTGTAATATTCATTCGTTTGTTTCTGTGTTCCACCCATAATACGCGTTAGAATACACATTCAAGTAGACCTACAATTCACTTGATTCCACTCTATTGCAGTATACTTAATTGAATTGCTTATGCTTGAGGCGCACAAGTGTTTATCTGAAATATCAAAGTTATAGTGTAACCAACAGAAGATTAAATTTTTGTTTCTTTGAAGGGTCGGGCAACAGCTTTTAAATTATGAATACCACCAGCTGATTCACTGGAAGCATTGAAACACCGCAGCATTCACTATTAAACTATATTTGCTGACCGCTCCCCCACAAACAAAAAAAAAGAACTGTACACAGTAAATCACTCACTCGCAACCCATTTATATTGTAACGAGGCCAGTATGTAACAACCGCGCACAAACAGAATGTCTCTCGTTTGCCAATCGTCAGCGGCCTGAATACCGCACGAAAACTCATAAATATCGCCCTACACGTCAATTTTTCCACAATACACTGACAGATAAATAATTCACGGCGCGCCCGTGGCTGTCACATTGTTGTAGTGTACACCGGGAGACCGCAGCGAACTCTGCTGTTGGGTTTTTCACTCTGTTGTAATTATTCATTATTGCCGCAACAATACACACCGCCGTTTTGACAAGCGCAATGTTATTTGTCACCGAGAAACACTGCTGCAGCGCCGGCCAATCAGAGTCAGTTGAATAACAACAAATAAAACAACGTTCTGCTGTGAGTTATATATTCTACACGGACTTTACTGTAAAGTTATATTTTCTTTGTTTACGCGTAAAGATATGATGTATTATTCCCAATTCTTTTAAATTTGAAGCCCTCATGAGTGAAACGTATATTTTCATTCTACGCATTGATTGTAACCTGTATAGCTTTATCCACGAGAGTGTTTCAAATGCCTGAACAGGAGTAAATATATATTAACATTTGTATTTCTTTTATGAATTTGCTAACTGCTATAATTTTTTATTGTTTGACTAAGCTTTTCGTCATTACTGACATCTTCAGGTCTTAAACAACATATTCAGTCTTAAAAACTCTTCGTTGTTTAAGACCTGAAGATGTCAGTAATGACGAAAAGCTTAGTCAAACAATAAAAAATTATAGCAGTTAGCAAATTCATAAAAGAAATAGTAAGGATGGCTGCTAATTTAAACAATACGAAGAATATTAACATTTGGTTGCAAGTAGTTAGTTTGTCATCACAATCTCAAAAAATAATTAAACCACAAATGGTTTGTTCCGCAATATCATTTAGTTTTCTCCTGTTTTACTTCCATGTTCCATAAGGAAATGGAGTATGGACATGGTGAAAAAATCGTGTTCGAGATAACGGGTGATTCTGATTGTACTACCCTCAAAACATGAAGAAAAGTAATTTTCCGAAAGGTGTCTGTGTGTGTCTGTCTGTCTATCCATCTGTGTGTGTGTGTAGAATTTTTTCTATAGCAAACGATAACAGACGCAAATTCAAACAGAATCAAACAGTGTTTTGCATACAGCTCTGAATTGTAGAGTCCTCAAGGCCTATTGTTTTTGGTGAAGATCGGTTAAGGGAAAGGGGTAGTTTACCAGCAACGTTTTATGTTTTAATAAGGGTAATTTTTTCTATGACGAATGAAAACTGCCGCACTTTCAAACAGAATCAAATAATTTTTTCCATACGTTCCTGAATTATAAAGGATTCAAGGCCTGTTGATTTTGGTGAAGGTCGGTTAAGGGAAAGGGGTAGTTTACCAGCAACATTTTATGTTTTAACAAGGGTAAATTTTTTTTATGACAAACGATAACTGCCTTAAATTCAAACAGAATAAAATAATATTTTACATATGTGCCTGAGTTGTAGTGGACTCAAAGCCTATTGATTTTGGTGAAGATCGGTTACGGGGAAAGGGTAGTCTACCAGCAACATTTTATGTTTTAACAAGAGTAAAGTACTTAATTTTGATAAATAAAGTATCCTGATAAGAATATAATAATAATCCACTGTAGAAACGTAGACGAAATATCTATAAATGAAGAGGCCTGATGAACAGGGTGGGGGTAATTTTCTATAAATGAAAATGATAGTTCAAGTGGGAGGGGATAATTTTTTATATGTGTACTACGTTATCATAGTATCATATCATAGTACGGATTATAAATAGCCCACAACAGCCGTTTTTTTTCCAGTTATTATCAAGCGATTTACACAGTGCGTCTCAAGTGGTGCATTAGTGAAAGGTGATTATAGTGTAAAATTCTTTACAGTTGACATTATTATTTGTGTGGAGAGATTAACTTAATTTATTGTACGAATATAATCTTGTTGAATAACTTGTTGATTACAAACTGTTAATTGTGATAATTAAAGCTGATTTTTAGTGACTTTATTCTTGTCTTGTATTTTGTTTTCCACTGTACCATGCGACGATCAGTTAGACCGTCGTAACAATAGCTTTGACGCTGTAAGACGAGCTAGAGAAGCGTGGATTTCTGGTGCTCAATGCTGCATTCAACAAAATGAAGATCATTTGAAAAAACCTACATAATCTGTTTCTAATATTAAATCATTAACGACAAATATCTTAGTAATAAACCATCTTGAGGCAATGTTTGTACACTATGCATGTTCATAGCGGTATTTAAGCCACTTGTATGAAGAGACAAAGTAACCTTTCTAATCCGCCTGGTGACTTATTTTTATATGTATATGACGCGTTTATTTTATCATCGGATCATAAAATATCCCTCGTAGAAGGTCGTCATTAATTAAAAATTCAATATCATTGGGCACCTAAACAATTAAAAAATCTTAACTCCGTCAACATAAAGACTAACTGTACTCGCTATTTAGCCTCACGCGACCATAGTTACACGGATTTCATAGTAGAGGCAAAATAACACCAAAAAATACCGAAAAAGGATGTTTATCCTCCGTCCAATGTTTTACTGGAATAGGTTAAGTAAGCAAAAGTAAGTGTACAGTTAAACTTTTTACGAAATCCTGCTTGTGCGTCACGAGATAAGTGCATTTTGTGCATTTTTGGTGCATTTTTGGTGCGTAGTATAAGTGTATCTTCCATAACTTCGGTTCTATTGGACGTATCGAGACCAAAAAAAATTCAGCATACTCGTTATGAATTAACAAATCAAGCTGGGGTAGTAGTGCTACATAAAAAGGCCAACATAACCTCGAAAAAAAATTAAACTTCATTATAATGCAATTTTCTTTTAAAATTCAATTTCTCTTGAATAGAAAAAGATAAAATCAATTTCTTTGAACCAAAATATTTGTTTTTATTGTAGAAACTTAAAAAAAATTTTGAAACAAAATTTAATTTTTCTAGCTAAAATCTCCAAATTTTAAAAAATTTTGATTTGCTCGCCATTTTATGAGAGATGATGATAGTAAGGTTTTTTGTTTTTCAAATTGTCGATTTTTTTATGTACTTAATTGCTATTATGATTAAAAAATTTTTAATTTTTTTTAACCTATTTTATGGCAATTTATATATATATACGTACCGGTTTCCAAGGTTATTTCTGTATGTTACAATGTAACCGGGTTGGGCACCTAAACAATTAAAACATCTTAACTCCGTCAACATAAAGACTAACTATGCTCGCCATTTAGCCTCACGCGACCATAGTTACAAGGATTTCAAGTATAACTTGCAGCCACTATATATTTGTGAAACTAGGTCGAATCAGAAATGCCTTGTAGGAGTTTAAAATTCACAGAGCATACACAAGCATAAACAGTCGCGGGCTCGTATAGAATGACCATCTGAACTTTAACTCCAGTGCGCTGTACGATACCGCCTTGAACCTGCTGTATCAGACAGAGACGAACAACCGCTGAGTGGTCGACCAAACGTGAATAGGTGCGCACCACTGACGCTTATACAGTGAATCATGATATTGCATTTTGGAACTAATGACGAACTCTTACGAGGGGTATTGTATGATCTGCTGATAAAGCATATCCTTTGAAACGCGTCATCTATATATTCTTACGCCATTAGAGAATTTTCTAAGTTTTTCTCGGCTATTCCAGTGGAAGCCGGTTATAATGTGTGTGTGGGTACATATTGCTGCTACTTTGAGATGAAGGACAATTACTTGACACTTGTCACGCGTGCGTAGCTGAGACTGATCCAGATTTCACCAGTCCGCGCACACTGTGTTCAAGGCGGCAAGCAATTACCTCTAGTGTTTCTAGTAGCATTGTTGACGCGTAGTATGGATTATTCTGGAAAAAACTTGTGATATCTAGTTAAACAACGATAGCTGCGCGTAGCAGTCAGTTTCAGTAGCGATTTATTACCAGTGCGGTTCGAAGTATTGTGGCGAAGCGTTGTGTTTTTTTTATAATTGTGCGAGACTCTATTAGTTGACATTTTTATTGCGTGTGGACAATCTTTATTTGACTTGTTATAAGAGACTCTCTTCTTGATTACAAACTGTTTAATTGTGATAATTAAAGCGCGTGATTAGTGACTTAATTTGGTGTCTTGTATTTTGTTTTCCACTGTACCATACGACAATCAGTTAGACCGTCGTAACAATACAGAAGAGAAGTCACAAGGCGGGTTGAAAAAGGTTTAGTTTGTCTAATGTTTGTACAGGTTTGTTTCCTTA
Source organism: Magicicada septendecula (assembly GCA_034769895.1). Classification (NCBI taxonomy): domain Eukaryota; kingdom Metazoa; phylum Arthropoda; class Insecta; order Hemiptera; family Cicadidae; genus Magicicada; species Magicicada septendecula. The sequence continues at coordinate 1,429,092,732 of CM068367.1, read as the reverse complement.
TTTCATTCTCTACAACACGGTTCAGAAATTCGCTGTATAATTCTTTTTTATATTTTCACTCTGTCTTAGTATTTATCTGACCTTTACATATAAAAACGAATTAAAACAACAAAAAATGCTTATCGAAAGGAGTAGAACATATTTTAAATTGTCTCAGTGAACGCACAGGGAAAAGTATCATTACCTACGAATGTCAGGAGAGGGACGATGTACAACAGCAAAAACAACAACAGCAGGACCAGCGGCAACGGAATGAGGTAAATGGTGTGTGTATAAGTGGGCAAGGTTGTTGGAGCCGTTTGCCTGCCCTGCCTATTGCCTACGCCGCCCCTTCACAGTGGAGAAAAACACAACACAAAACACAATAAGCAGGGGATACGCACAGAAAGAAGGTTTTTGCTGTCTCAGTAAAAACTATTATTTATTTAATATAGTCAAAGTAATATTTGTCTTGTTCTAAAATCCATTGTCACAACGACAAAATGTAAAAGCGTTATATATAATCTGATGTTTTATTAACACTAATAAATCTCTCCCAAATATTATAGAAAAGCTTATAAATGTCCAAACATGTCTGCTGTTGCCACATTCAACCACCCACACGGTACAAACCGAATGCAATCAAACGCGTCAACTTATCACCTAAGCATAATGACTCCCTTCCTGCGTAGTCGGGTGGTAATTTTTACTTCCATATTCCGTATAGAAATAGAAGTATGGTGATCGCAAAAAAAATTGTGTTCGAGATAAGGGCTAATTCTGATTGTTGTTCCCTTAAAACATGAAGAAAAAAGTCATTTGCCGTAAAGTGGCTGTGTAATCTGTAGTAGAATTTTTTGTATGCCGAACGGTAACTGCCGCAAATTCAAATAGAATCAAAAAATATTTTTGTAAATGTTCCCGACTTGTATAGGACTCAACGCATATTGATTTTGGTGAAGATTGGTTAAGGGACAGACAGTTTACGTGCAACGTTTTATATTTTCACAAGAGTAAACTACTTAAATTTAATAATTAAAGTATCCTGAAAATAAGGTCACAATAATTCACTATAGTAAGGTAGATGAAATATCTATAAATGATGATGGTAGTTAAAGGTGGAGGGGGTAATTTTTGGAAAACTACATTTATGAAGTCGAATAATTTACTTCAATTGGTTAAGGAGGAGGGATGATCAGTTCAGTTTCAGAGGATCTGTGTAGTTAACGAAACCCTCTCGAACAATCGAGAGTGTCGTCCTAAACGTTTCTCGGCTAGACGAGCAGGTGCGTATCTATGTCAAGGCCGTGTACAAAGTACTCTCTAGACTTTTCGAGTAATTGCTAACAACGCCAATTACGGAAAATTATTCTGGAACTTCTGCAGGCTGAATATAAGAAACAGCTGCCGCTTAGAGTTGCGTTCCGTTGGGCGATTAGATTCAGTGATTTGATTCTTACATTCACTTTTGTTAAGTGTCTATAAAGTTTGTAAACTGATTTAGCGATGCTACGTTAACACAGAGTCGAACCTACGTTATTTTTGTTATCACATAAAGGAGATAACACAACTTCTCAGAACATATTATAATAATCTATTGTGAAACGTGTACAGGGAAAAGCACTCTACTCAGTGTCAAACTATTGGAAAATATTCTATACTTGTATTCATACTGCTTGCTGGTAACTGGGGTAATGCATACTGTCTCAGTAGCAGCAGGTGACTTTATACTACAATCGCTATACCAATAGTAACTCTCTATACATGTTGTACACGATAATATTTAAATGTTTCATATTGGACAGAAATATGTGCGGGACCATTAGGCGAACCCTTAAGTCAGCAAGTAAAGGGACACGCCTAAAAGTCTACAAGGTGATGATGGCTCTTGCCACACTTCTTTACGGGTCTGAGAATTGGACTTTAACAAAGCGCCAGACCAGTCATATCCAAGCGGCGGAATATTAGGAGTATACTAGACAGGATTGCCCAGTATCGGCTGAATTGGTGGGAACATCTTTGCCGAATGGTGGGAACAACTGCCGCATCCCCAAACAATTATGGAACTATAAGCCGAGGGGACGGAGAGGTGTGGGACGTCCGAGGAAGCTCTGGAGTGACCAGCTGTAATATTTGCCTGTTTGATACCGGAATACATAATCCTTGGTTTAATACTTGAAGTTGATGACGATGTAGATGATACTGGATAGAAGTATAGCAAAAATTACTAGATAAAGTGTGATTGTATTGCTTAAATATTTTTAAGCTGAAGTGCACTTATTTAAAAGTGTGCCTTTTTATGTTTGCACACGCGAGCGTGAATAAGTGGGAGACGGTAGAGAAAGGGAGAGGGTGAGAGAACGGAAAGAGGAAGTGACGTGTGAGGAAAGCAACATTCAACCATTATTGTCATCATTATATACTATACATACAAAACGCTTTGCATTGGATAAAAGTATACTAAATCACTTCAAATGTATGCTGGTACAGCTTAAAATATTATTTGTTTAAGTTCAATTGCGCATATTTGTAATTGTGCGTTTGTGTGTGTGCACGCACGCACGCAAATAAAAAAAGAGAAAGAACGAGAGAGAGAGTTGATAAAGGCAAGGAAAGAGACAGAGCAAGAGAGAAAGGAAGAGAGAATGTATAGAGAAAGACAAAGAGAGGGAGACAAGAAAAGGAGAACTGAGTTACGTAATGGTCAACTCAAGTTATTTACGTGCATGTATTAAGCACGCGTGCATAAGAAAGAGAAAGCAGAGTAAGAGAGAAACTGCGAGGGGGGAGATAGTGCTATATATATATAGCACAAAAACTGAAAAGTAACCATCTAACAATTAATTATTACAACATAAAAAGTACGTAGGGAACAATAGAAAAACTAAAGGTAATAAATATAGATAAAAATACATTTTTCACATCATATGACATCACAAATATATACACCAACATTCCAGTTGATGAAACAATATACATAATAATAAACAAACTTAAAGAACAAAATGAAGACACAAAATATATAACTGAAATAGCCTCCAACTAATACTGAAACAAAATTATTTTGAAATAAATAGCAAAATTTATCAACAACAAGAAGGATTGGCAATGGGATCTCCATTACCTAGCATAATAGCAGAAATATTCTTACAACATATAGACACCAAAATTAAAAATATTATAAATTCCTTTGATCCAAATGGCATTTGGGTAAGATATGTAGATGATGGGCTATATGTATCAAGTAACAAAAAAAAACAAATAAAGATAACATATTAAAAAAATCAATAACATACATCCAAAAATAAAATTCACAGAAGAAAAACAACTATTTAGACATAACCGTCACAAGATACCATAACCACCTACAATATGCAATATACAGAAAACCAACTTCCACTAACATCATTATACCTAACCATTCTGACCACTCACCACAACATAAAATGGCAGCATTCTATTCACTATTTAACAGAATGTACAAAATTCCCCTAAAAAAACAAGAAACAGACAAAGAAAGAAATATAATATACGAAATTGCTCATGAAAATTGATACAATAAAAATACGGTAAACAAAATAGAAAATAAAATCAAATATAAAATAAAAACTGAACAATTAAGAATTAATCAAAATGAACAACACATAAATAATAACAATAATAAAAAATGGCCCACATTCATATACATAAATAATAAAATGACAAAGCTAACAAAACTGTTTAAAAAAGACATTAAAATAGCATACAAAACAACAAAAATTATCTACAAAAATTAAATAACCCACACAACAAAGATAATACAACAACCAATGGTATATACAAAATTGAATGCCAAGATTGCAATAAATGTTACATAGGACAAACAAAAAAACAACTGAGAAAACGTTATTTTGAACACCTAAACGCATACAAAAAAACCAGAAATATACAAATCTAATTTGGCCACACATGCAATAAACACTGGACATGAATTCCCAGACATAACCAACATGACACTAATAAAACACACACCACACAAAGGCACCATAATAAACATTTGGGAAAATTTACAAATATACAAACATAAAACACAAAACAAACTAATACCTGAACAAATAGAAATCAATACAAAACATGACACAATTTTCAAAGCACTCAACATCGAAAATACACAAAATACCAATACATACACCACAATCACACACAATAATACCAATTTAAAGTGCCAGAGGCCAACAGGAAACCACAATAACAACCATCCAACACACAAGTACTTCACCAGACTCAAAATGACGAAGGCTGAGGATGGGAACACAATGGTTCCCGAAACATGTTCCTAATAAGGGAACAAAAATACCTTGAGGTAAATTCATTATAAATATTAAATATAATATATAAATATATATATGAACAGAGAGAGAGAGAGGGGGGGAGAGAGGGACGGAGAAAAGATGAGCAGTAAATGACGTATGAGGTTAACAACAAGCAAGTAGTTATACCAGTTAGAATACTAGCAACAGCGGGCTATTAGAGGCACTACCCATCCTGTTTAACTCCATTATTAAATTTAACGGAGTCAAGCAGGATGATGACTTATCAGCCATCCCCTTTATTATTGCGTCATATTATGCAAATACATATATCAGCGAGGAACAATTATAAATAGGATAATTTCTCGTCAATAATAAATAATTGATTATTAATAATTAATTTCTTCTGTCCTTTCCCCATGGGAGTTAAATTGGCATCCTAAGTTAACAAAGTTGTTAACTTGTTCAATGGAACAGATCCCAATTCGGATATGCTCTCCTTCTTTAGTTTCCTGTCCTGTGACTATATAACTTGTCTAGCTTTTATTTATTTTAAGTTCCAACCTCCTTGCAAGAAAGCTTCAAGCTTCAAGTTTCAAGAGCAAGAAAGGCCTCAGTGACTGTTTGAAGGGACCTCCTACTTCACCGGCATATTCTAGGATCTGCGCCAACCTGCTGAATACAGTCCTGGAGGAATCTATTCCAGCGTCTCTCATAGCTTTTTGTAAGGCAAGAATGAAGAGGAGGCAAGCAAGAACATAGCCTTGGAGGACTCTCTTTCCATAGTCAAACCCTCGTACGACGTATTTATGGCCCGGTTAAAGAAGATGACGAATGAAGAATCAGAAATAACCAGGAGATAGATGAGCTATTTAATCACGAGGAGGACATTGTAAGGTTCACAAAGGCTTAATGAATAGTAGACGAAGTCGTAGTAATGAATGGTTAGGTGACGTAGAGCGGATGGATGATCAGCGTAAGCGAAAGAAAATACTGAGGGCACAGATGTGTAAAAGTAAAAAGAGGGTTTGGCCTAGGACAAGATGGTTGGATGATGTGCTAGAAGATCTCAGGAAAATGGAAGTGATTGGTTGTACTGAGACGGCAATGGACGGGAGACGTTGAAGAAGATTGCTGCTGGAAGCCAGTGCTCACGTTAGGCTGTAATGCTGAAGAAGAAGAAGAAGAAGAGAAGAAGAAGAAGAAGAAGAAGAAGAAGAAGAAGAAGAAGAAGAAGAAGAAGAAGAAGAAGAAGAAGAAGAAGAAGAAGAAGAAGAAGAAGAAGAAGAAGAAGAAGAAGAAGAAGAAGAAGAAGAAGACCAATTGTGTAGACAGTCATAAACAATGTTTACAGATTCGGTTTATGTTAGACAAATCTAAAAAAAATCTAATACGCCTGTTGCTATCGACCGAATAACCCGCTACAATATTTCTAACACGACCCATTCATCTGTTTCCATATTCCAGACTTGTCGTGGTAATATTCGTTAGCGCGCGCGCGCGCCCGCCAACAAAAGACAAATGGATTATATCTGTCGTGAATATAAAACTCCTTATCTCATGTCGCCTTACATTTGTTTCATCGTCGACGCTGGAGAATACTAAAGATAATGAGACAAGGAGAAGAGTGGTGACAAATATGTTCCTGCCAGTCTTTCTCAAGCTGAATACAAATGAGCCGCAGAACAACGTGTTTTTATAAAATCAAATTCAGACAGTCTTTTCCATCATATCGTAAACTCTTTGTCTCGTTCACATGCCACCTAATCTGCAATATTCTCTACTCAACCTCTGTTCTCTGTCTTGCTCAAAACTTCGACCTCATATAAACCTCGCTAGCGATTCTATATACTCGTCTATTCTTTTGCCTATCCTACTTTTATGTCAAATCACATTGCAGTACGTATTTCGCACGGAACCCGTGTCTCTCTCTTTTTTCCTGACAGCACGATCTAATATGATTTGATCTTATCTGGTTTTGATATTTTTGTATTTTTGAACCTTTGGTTTCGATTTTTCTACAACGTAACGTCAGAAATACATGTCGTCATCTTGTCTAACTTTCTGACATTTGTTTTTAGGTACTATTGATCTGGTATTATTCTTCGTATTGTTTAAATTAGCAGCCATCCTTACTATTTCTTTTATGAATTTGCTAACTGCTATAATTTTTTTATTGTTCGACTAAGCTTTTCGTCATTACTGACATCTTCAGGTCTTAAACAACCTAGGTCGTTGTTTAAGACCTTAAGATGTCAGTAATGACGAAAAGCTTAGTCGAACAATAAAAAAATTATAGCAGTTAGCAAATTCATAAAAGAAATAGTAATTGATCTGGTATTAGTTTATAGGTTTCAGAAAACCTAATTTTTTTTAATTATACGTAGGTACAGTTGTCATCGAATCTGTATTTCATTAACAGAATATTAACAACCGATTTCCGAGACTGGTATGTGTTCTGTAAGTATTTATAATTTTACTTAAGCAGGTTACTGGCTTGCTGTAAAACCCCCAACCTGGAGGACAAGAAACTTTAATTTCGGGCTGTTCTTTCCCTAAAGAGTTGCTTTCACCTCAGCTGACGAGTTCTCACTGCTCGATCGCAGTAGTCTAACTAGCTTAGCCCATGTGTGAAGCCGTTGGCCTACTATAGACTCCTCCGGCTCCACACGAGAGGCACATCTTACTGCCGATGTGTACGATCCTGCCAGACCAGGACTCAGGATACCCCCAGGTTGCCATGACAGAACCCAAATCTCTTGTTTGCTTATCGATCCACTACTCCGAAGGGAAGGGATTCGCATCTGTGGAACGATTCATAGGTACCTGAAAAGTAAAACACGGAAGTATACACGAACGAAACCTTGTAAAACTGTGGCTGTCCCCCACATTCCTCTATGCTAGTGAGACATGGACTTTTCGAAAAAAGGGACGAGAGTGTGGATTCAGGCAGCCAAAATGAAATTTCTGAGAATGACGCAATGTTGTTCTCTCTTAGATCGGAAAAGGAACGAGAATATAGACGCGATTTAAACATTGTAGCATTGCACTAGAAGATTGAAGACCACAGACGGAGGTGGTGTGAATACTTGAATCGCATGCCTGATATCCGTCTACCCGTGGCTGCTTTGGTTTATCACCCTACTGGGAAGAGAGATGTCGCTAGACCGAGGAGGAGATGGGTTCACGGAACAGGTCTAAGGCATAGTCCTTGGAGTGGTGATGATGATTACCTCTGGTTTGAGTTTTCTGCAGTTTAACACCCGAAATACATGTCGTCACGGTATATGAGTTTACTGACTTTGGTTTTAGGTATTATTGATTGGTATTGGTTTGGAGACTCCAGGAAACTTACATGTTTTCCATAATATGTAGGTATAATATCAAGTTGAAATAAAGCCGGGCTGTTAGTCCGTGGTAGGTTGCAGATGACTAGCGACATAGTATGCTTACGTTTCAATCACCCCCCCCCCGGGTATCTTCTTCAAAGCCGCAAAGCGACAGAGAACACACGTAATGCAGAGCTTAGCTGAATAATACCCAAAAACATTTATCGGGTATGAGCAGCGCGGTTACTTACTGTGTAGTTTACTGGGTTGCTCATATGCCTTATATTTCGCTAGCGATTCTGCCTATTATTTTTTCTGTCTTTTCCTGAATTTTTATATAGAATCCCATTCCAAAACGCCTTTCGGTACTCGTATTCCTCTCCCTTTTTCCCTGAGAGTACGAGCTAATGTGAATTGTTCTTATCTCGTTCCGACGTTTGTGTGTTTTGTGTGCCCTACCACATCTGGTTTCGATTTACTGCCGCTGAACGCAATAAATATATGTCGTCACCTTGTCTAACTTTACTGACCTCATTTTTGTCTTAAGCTCACACGGCCGGTGTCAAAATATTGTTACGACATCACAGAAAAATCTACGTGTTTATCGAATGTTCCAGAAGGATCCGGAATGTAATGCGTGCGGCGTACGTGATTCTAGACGCATTAGGTAGACTGTACCAGAAGGCGAGCGGACTGTGTCAAGGCCGCAATTAATTACGTTGTAGGTAGAGATAACGCGTAGTTTTGGAATGTTCTGGTCTGTTAGCGGGGGGTATAAATACAAGGTAGCAGCGGTCTTAGTTTCAATTATATTTGCGATATATGTACGTGCGGTTCGAGTTATTTGTCGGGCGATTACAAGTGATTACTGTTTGAGTTCAACTGGTTATTAGTGAAGTGTTGTGTTTTATAATCGGGCGGAATAATTGTAATACAATTGTGTTTTATAGTAGTTGACATTTTATTGCGTGAGAACAATTTATATTTGATTTGTTGTAAGAAACAGTGTTGTCAATTACGAACTGTTTAACTGTGAAAAATTAAAGCTGGTGGTTAGTGACTTAATTGGTGTCTTGCGTTTTGTTTTCCACTGTACCTACGACGATCAAGTAAACCGTCGTAACAATGTCATCAAAATGATTAAAAACCGGTCTGATAGGCCGTGGTCGGTTGTTATATATAACAGCGACATAGTCGGCAACGTTTCGAATCCCACCCTTGGTGGTCTTCTTGAGGCCACAATAAGCAGCAGAGTGTTAAGAAACGGTTGCTGCAAATCGGGCAGGTTGTTAACAACAGTTAAGGAAAACACAACTGGGGGTTGCGCGGCCCGCGAGAAGCGCGGGTCGCGAGTAGTGCAGTGTCCCGAGTCTCAGAAAGGACTCCTGCCACTGGCCACACAACTGGGGGTTGCGCGGCCCGCGCGAAGCGCGGGTCGCGAGTAGTGCAGTGTCCCGAGTCTCAGAAAGGACTCCTGCCACTGGGTCTGGTAGAGTTCGTTATATACTTTTTATCTACTTATGGGGGGGGGGGTCTGAAGCGACCTGCGATTGGTGGATTATACCACCGGGACTAGCAAACGAGGTCGCTTCCAGGACTCACCTGGTCGCGGGGTGTATTTACCAAGTCCGGCAATGAGGGAATTGTGGGTCACTCTGTCGGAACGAACATAGAATCGTCGCGCCAGGCGTCTCACGGTGTCATCAAGAGAGCGGACACCGAGTCCTCTCCTCAAAAGACGAGAAGAGTGCCTCCGGGGGACTTTGCACGCGAGCTTCAGTCCCCGGTCGAGTACGCGCTGGAGCGTGATTCTATGACCACGAGCCAGGTATCCCCAAACAGGACAGGCGTAGGTAATCACCGGCAACACGTACGTGTTGACTATGAGCTTACCTAGCCGGGGGGTCATTGCCGGATTAGATAGCACGGGCCAGAGTCTACTGAGTTGCGCCGAAGCGCGTTGTCTGATGTAATTTGCATGGGTTCGCCAGGTGAGTCGGGAATCCACGTGGAGCCCGAGGTACTTGACGCTGTTGGTCCAGGGCACCTCGACGGGGCCTACTTTAAGCGGCCGAGGCCGCTTGCGTTTTCGCGAGAATATTAACGCGGCGCTCTAGGAAGCGTTAACGGCAACTCTCCAGTCATCGGTCCACCCGACATACGCGTCGAGTTGGCGCTGGAGCTTAACTGCCGCATAACTCGCGTTCGGCTCTGAGGCAAAAGCCGCAGTGTCGTCCGCGAACAGCGACAGTTTCACTCCAGGAACTCGGGGCGTGTCGTTGACAAACAACGAGAACAGGAGAGGCCCAAGGACACTTCCCTGAGGGACACCAGCGGTAATACGCCTCTCCGAAGAGAGAGCGTGGTCTACTCTCACTCGGAAGCTACGGTCTCGCAGAAAGCTGCCGATCAAGTGAACGTAGCAGTCTGGGAGAAGGACTTCCGTTAGTTTGTAAAGGACACCCTCGTGCCACACGCGGTCAAAGGCTTTCTCTACGTCTAGGAAGATCGCAGCCGTCTGTTTGCCCTGGCAGCCAGCCTCGGTTATGCATTCCACGAGTCTCATCAGCTGATGAGTCGAGGAGTGCAGCTCACGAAAGCCGAACTGTTCGGGGATCAGCACGTCTAGTCTTTCTAGATGGTCGCGGATCCTACGCTGGATCAGACGCTCAAAAACCTTGGACGTCGCGGACAAGAGGCTGATGGGCCTGAGGTTTTCCACGCGAGAAGAATTCTTTCCCGGCTTGGGTATCACGATGACGGTAGCCGTTTTCCATTTCACCGGAAAATAGGCCAGTCTGAGGCATGAATTGAACAGGTCAGTGAGGAACTGGGTTCCTCGCTCCGGAAGGCGATGGAGGGCGGAATTCATGACTCCGTCCGGGCCAGGCGCCTTCCGGAGCTTGAGCTGAACAATCCTCTCAGAGACCTCCTCCGGGGAGATGGGCTCCGGCTGGACTGTGATATCGGCCGAAAGAAAGCGCTCTACCTCGCGGCAGATTTGCTCAGTGAAGGCCGGGTTCTTGGATGGGTTGGGAGCGAACTGACGCTCAAAACTGTCAGCCAAGAACTCTGCCTTCTCGAGGGGGCGGCCAAGGGGTTGACCGCCGGGTCCGGCCAGTGCGGGGAGAGGCGCGCGTTTGCGCTTTCCCGTTAGGGCACTGGGAATCCGCCAGACATTACGGTCCTCGGCAGGGCCATCCATCTGTGTTACAGCTAGCTCCCAGTTGCGTCTACGGAACGCCAGCATGTCGCGACGCAACTTGCCGGACGCTCTGTTGAACGCAGCCTTGTCAGCCGGGTCACGAGTCCTCTGCCAGCTTCTCCGGAGGCGATTCCTCTCGCAAGCGAGCTGAGACACCTCGTCGGGGATCCGCTGATAGCCGGGCGTGAGCCCCGGCTTCATCCGGGAGGACACGTCAACCGCCGAGACTACGGCTGTGTCGAATACAGCAACTGCCTCATCGACATGCTGGGTAGTGTCGAGCGGGATATGCTCTGGTAGGCGGCGACTGAACGCCGGACCAAAGCGGTCCCACTCGATTACCCGCCGCTCGTCGCGGACGGTGGCGTGCTGGGTAGCTATATGCACACTGATAGGGCAATGGTCCGAGGACAGTTCCGAAATGACGGAGACGTGGACCGGGCAATAAACGCCCCTGACCGCGGCAATGTCCAGTACGTCAGGGCGGGAGTTAGCCCTAGAGGGATAGTACGTAGGCCCGGTAGGACCCATGACTGTGACCCGAGCCGCATCAGCATACCTGCGTAAGCGGGTCCCGTTTGGGTTCGCCAAGCGGCTCCCCCAATCGGGGTGCTTACAGTTCAGGTCGCCCGCCAGGACTACCCTCCTGTGTGCTCCAAAGACGGCCTCCAGATCGTTCGACAGGAGCTCCGTGTGTGGAGGCTTGTAGGCGGAAACCACGAGTAGACCGCCGAGAGCACCATGGAGCTCGACCGCGGTGCACTCGAGGTTCCGCCGCTGAGGCAGGACAACGCGGTGATGGCGAAGACTCGCCTTCACCGCGATGGCAGTGCCCCCTCCTGCGCGACCCGACCGGTCGTCCCGGTGGCACACGTAGTTGGGTAGTCGGAAACGACGATGCGGGGTCAGGTGCGTCTCGCCAAGAAGAAGCACGTCGGGCTTGTGACGGGCAACGAACTCTAAGAGCTCAGAATGCCGGGAAGCGAGGCCGTTGGCGTTCCACGCCACGAGCTCGAGGTCTCGCTTGAGGGATTGCCGTGGTTGTCCGTTCATAACAGACCTGTTACACGGCAGGCTTCCACCAAGAGGAGGAACTTGTCCTGGGGCGAGGCTGTTGCCAAGCGTTCCTTGATTTTAAGGAAAGTCTGAGCTACTTTCTGCAAGTCGTAGCTTGCCAGAAAGTCTGAAACGACGGCGAGATCATCGGAAGATGAGGCCGGGGGAGAACGCTTGGCGGCAGCTGCATAGCTGCGGCGGGGCGAGACGGTGGAAGCCTTGGGGGCTGGTACTGGAGCGGGTGGCCGCTCTGGCTTTTGGTGGACGGGCTTGGGTCCAGTGGCAAGTGGTTTAGGCTGGCCCGTGTTCTTGGCCTGGTTCCTAACTTTCTTGCCCGATCTGGGGAATCTAGGCTTGGGTGGCGGCGGCAATGGAGGATCAATTTCCTCGTCGTCCGGCAGCGGGACTTGTGTATAGTGGGGGACTTCGCGTTCCGGTTCCGGGGGCGCGATGTTTGGTTTGGGCTTTGGAGCTTCGCTCGGGCTCACTGCACTGCTGGGTTTCGGAACCGGAGCAGACCTAGGGGCTGGTTTCCGAACCACAGGTTCAGCGGCTTTGGCCGGTTTGACTGGTTGTCTGACATCATGTCGAGGCTTAGGCTGGACGGGTTTCTTCAACTTGTCCAGCTGCTCGCTATAGACTGGGCAGCGCCTGTTATTAGCAGCATGGGCGCCGCCACAGTTTATACAATATCGGTGGTTGGCCGGGACAGCGCAGGCCTGCGTCAAGTGGTCATTTCCACAGCGGACGCAGGTCGGCGCGTTCCGACAACCGAAGCTGCTATGGCCGAACCGCTGGCACCTGTGGCACTGGGAAAGTCGCCCGGTCTGACGGCAGGGCTCTACGCTTACGCAGAGCCCGAAAAGCCGTTTCAACTCTAATAAGGCCTGGGAGGAGTCGCCCTTCTCCACCAGGAGTCTGATTAATGGGAGTGGTCGACGCGAGCCATAAGTGGTGTACAGCCGAGAGGCTCCCACAACCTTATACCCCGCGTCGCGCAGTTCGTCTGCGACGACCTGCGGATCCGCCTGTATGTCCAGGCCCCGAAGGACGAGGGCTACAGGCTTGACTCTGTTCATAGTGTAGGTGTGGAACTGGAACGATTCACGTTCCAGCCACTGGACCACTCCGAAATGCTCCGATGCGCTGCGGCAGGCAACGCGCACAGTCTCGCTCGCAAGGAGCTTGACAGATACGTTGTCTGCCAGCGCAACGGTCTTACGGAGTCGGCGAACGAAGCCGATTACGTCCCTGACGTTCGTAACGAACACCGGCGGGACCCTTCCTTCGGAGGTGCGACTAGGCGCAACCTCAGCGGAGGCTTGGAGTGCCGCCGAGTCCGTGGCCGAACTCAAGGAGGTCAGGGAGGGAGACTTTCGCGGCTTGCCACCGCGCCCTACTGCCACCCAGTCGGTGGAAGCCGAGGTCTCCATATATGGGGAGTCAGACTCCGGCAGAGGAGTTGGGCTACTTGGCCTACTAGCGGCCGTGCAGCCGGAAGGTCCGGCCTTAGCGGGCTTGGTCGGCCCTAATAAGGACCGATTTTGCTCACGAACTTGCGCGGGTTCAGCAGGGCTTCCCGCGCGAGTCGTAGGGTTCCCGGCTGGCACAAGTGGCCGGCCGGGTGGCTCGTTGCTGCCGCACAGTGCTTTAGGGGCACTAGGAGCTGGGCTACTGCCGACTAACTCGGCTCTTTGTCCAGCGGGTACCCGGGGGCCGAACTGCGACACCGTCACAGTGGCGGCGCAACCCGCATCTCTATTCGTCAGTCCTACTCTCGGACTCCCCGGGTTTCGCTGGACAGCGCTACCTACAACACTTACCGGCACTGCGCGGCAGGTCCCAGTTGTGTGCTGCTGTTTCTGGTCTTCGTCTTGCTGGCAAGGCGGCTGGTCCACTTCCATCGCTTGATGTTGGCGCTGGCGAGGTGGTTTCTGTTGTTGTTTTTCCGGCGGCTTCTTCTTGGCGGCCTCCGTCGGTTGTTGGCCGAGCCTCTTCATTGCAGTTGAGGTCGAGGCTGTCCTCTGCTGCGTTGTTCCGTATTAGCTGTGTACAACCTTCTTCTTCGAGTGAGAGCAGTCGAATGTGTCAATCTCGTCACCGTCACTCTCCTCCTGCCACTGGGTCTGTTGGAGTTCAATATATACTTTTTATCTACTTATGGGGGGGGGGGTCTGAAGCGACCTCCGATTGGTGGATTATACCACCGGGACTAGCAAACGAGGTCGCTTCCAGGACTCACCTGGTCGCGGGGTGTATTTACCAAGTCCGGCAATGAGGGAATTGTGGGTCACTCTGTCGGAACGAACATAGAATCGTCGCGCCAGGCGTCTCACGGTGTCATCAAGAGAGCGGACAACGAGTCCTCTCCTCAAAAGACGAGAAGAGTACCTCCGGGGGACTTTGCACGCGAGCTTCAGTCCCCGGTCGAGTACGCGCTGGAGCGTGATTCTATGACCACGAGCCAGGTATCCCCAAACAGGACAGGCGTAGGTAATCACCGGCAACACGTACGTGTTGACTATGAGCTTACCTAGCCGGGGGGTCATTGCCGGATTAGATAGCACGGGCCAGAGTCTACTGAGTTGCGCCGAAGCGCGTTGCCTGATGTAGTTTGTATGGGTTCGCCAGGTGAGTCGGGAATCCACGTGGAGCCCGAGGTACTTGACGCTGTTGGTCCAGGGCACCTCGACGGGGCCTACTTTAAGCGGCCGAGGCCGCTTGCGTTTTCGCGAGAATATTACCGCGGCGCTCTTGGAAGCGTTAACGGCAACTCTCCAGTCATCGGTCCACCCGACATACGCGTCGAGTTGGCGCTGGAGCTTAACTGCCGCATAACTCGCGTTCGGCTCTGAGGCAAAAGCCGCAGTGTCGTCCGCGAACAGCGACAATTTCACTCCAGGAACTCGGGGCGTGTCGTTGACAAACAACGAGAACAGGAGAGGCCCAAGGACACTTCCCTGAGGGACATCGGCGGTAATACGCCTCTCCGAAGAGAGAGCGTGGTCTACTCTCACTCGGAACAGTTAAGAAAAAGTGGTCAGAGCTGGTGGGTTGAGCGTCGTGAGACGACCCAATGGTTTCCTAGTACCGAGCCTCCGGTAGGGGCTCCTGCCTAGTGGTCCTGTCCAGACGGAATATTGTTAATTAATTTTTAATGGTCGCTACAACGACATGCTCGTACTAGGTCGACTAGTACAGTATGTGTCGAGGCCGTTTCCAAGATTCACCTGGACGTATTCGGTACTTGCCAAGGCCAGCTATGAGTGGGTTTGTCTGGGTCCTCGCAGCTCGGACGTAAAATTTACGTGCAAGTCGCCTTGCGGTGTCATCCAAGGAGCGGACACCGAGTCCTCTTCTCAGGAGACGAGAAGAAAACCGATAGGGGACTTTGGCCGCTAGCCGAAGCCCTCTATCGAGAACGCTTTGCAACCTTCTTTTATGAACGGTTGCGAGGTAACCCCAGACGGGAAGAGCGTAGGTAATGATCGGCAACAGGTACGCGTTGACAATCAACTTACCCAGCTTGCGGGTCATAGCCTTGTTGGCAAGTAGCGGAAACAGTTGCGCGAGACGAGCGGACGCTTTCTTTCGCATCGTCTCAGCGTGGGTACGCCAGGTGAGCCGACGATCTAGGTGGACACCGAGGTACTTAACTTCCCTCGACCAGGGCAGGTACGTTCTACCGAGTCTCACTCGGCCTCGTGGTTCTTTCCGGCGCTTTGTGAATAGCACCGCGGAGCTCTTGGTTTCGTTGACGGCAACTTTCCAGCTTTCCGTCCACGTCGAATACGCATCGAGTGCGCGCTGAAGTCGTGGGATAGCAAAGTCTGCGTTCCGATCGGCGGTATAGACCGCCGTGTCGTCGGCAAACAAAGCCATCTGGACTCCAGGCTCTCTGGGTGCGTCGTTGACATACACGGAGAACAGGAGAGGCCCTAGCACGCTACCTTGAGGTACCCCGGCTGTGATACGTCTCTCGGAAGAGACGTGGTCGTCTATTCGCACGCAGAAAGTCCTCTCCGTCAGAAAGCTAGCAATCAAGCGAAGGTAGCAATCAGGGAGCTGGATTTCCCGGAGCTTGAACAAGAGCCCGTCGTGCCAGACACTATCAAAGGCCTTTTCCACATCTAGGAAACAGGCGACAGTCTGCTCTTTCCGACACCCGGCGTCCGTGATGTATTCCACCAGTCTCATCAGTTGATGAGTGGTGGAATGCCCCACACGAAAGCCGAAATGTTCGGGGACCAGTACATCGAAATTTCTTAGATGATCTAGTACTCTCCGTTGTACAAGACGTTCGAGGACCTTTGACGTGGCTGACAGTAGACTAATGGGCCGGAGGTTGCCGGGACGGGAAGCGTCCTTTCCCTGCTTCGGGATCACTATAACCGTTGCCTTACGCCATTTCTGGGGCAATTGGCCAGTCTAAGACACGCGTTGAACAGCGCGACCAAGAAAAGTACTCCTCGCTCCGGGAGTCGAGTAAGAGCGGCGTTCGAGACGCCGTCCGGGCCAGGAGCTTTTCTCGGCACGAGTTCAACGAGCCGATCTGTGACCTCTTCCCTAGTAATGGGTTCGGGCTCCGTAGTGATCGGAAGAGACAGAAAGTCTTCCACTTCGTTCTCGACTTCTTCATCGAAGTCCCAGTCCATGGGCGGGTTAGGTGCGAACTGTCGCTCAAAACACGCGCCCAGGTACTCGGCCTTCGCCTCCGGGCGAGCCAGGATGTGACCGAAAGGTCCAGCAATGGCCGGGATGCGAGGCCAGTTAAGGAAAACGTTGTTCGGTCGCAGTTATGTAGCCGTTCGGGTGCGTGTCGCTATCTGATTGGCCAACAGCTTGGCCAATCCCGTTTCCCGCCTGTGTCCACAACGAAGTTAGACGTGTTAGTCATTTAGTTGCCAGAGGAGCAGAACAGGAGAGCACCGAGGTTGACTGCCGCAGAACCACAGCCCAAAAGAGGCCGGAAAATAATTTTACCTAACTTAACTGCGGCAAAGAAGTCTTTAGTCTTATGAAATGTATAAGAATTGTTTCCTGAAAAGTTTGTCGAATGTGACAAAACTGTTTGCCACTCCATCTGTTGAACGTCATCCATCTCGAGCGTTATTTTATATAAAACGTTTGGAAAACATCATGCAAAATAATGGTCTGTATCGCAATTTATAAAATGCAATATTTTGAACAAATATACAACATATACAGATGTAAAATGTGTTGTGATACAGTTACGGGAGTTCTTGGCAGAAAGATATCCGACAATTTTTTCTTGGCAGAAAGATATCAGACAATTTTTTCAGTTAGAAGCAACAGTCGACCGGTAACATGAGGTTGCATATACGACAAGTTTTTTTTCCGGGTAGTTGCTCTTACGAGCTTTCGGTTATAAGAAAATCAGTAGGATCTATACAGTATAATCAACAGCGGCCTGCTTATAAGTTAGTTACACCTGGCGGTGCTGTAGAGTGTGGATTAAGTGATTGTTGCGGGTTAGTGGACGTGATTATTCTCGTATAATTAGCGCAGAAATCTATTAGTTTACATTGTTATTGCGTGTGGACAAATTTAACTAGAATTATTGTATTTAATATTCATGTTTAATCTGGTATCCAAGACACTTGATCGAATTAATAAATTATTTTATCTGTATGACGCGTTTCGGAGACTATGCTTCATAATCAAATATTAAAATAATAACTAAAACTATATCACTCTTTCGAGATCGTTACATAATAAAAATGTCAAATTTGCATATGAACTGTACGCGACTCTGTAGTGCATACGCAAACCTAAGCAGTCGCGATTTCCTGTTAAATGACCAACTGAACTTTGGATCCAACCGCTTGTACGATACCGCCTTGAGTGTGCTCGCTAAGACTACGATAAAGTAACAACCGCTCAGTAGCAGATTGAGCTTGAACGGGCGCGCACCCAAATTCGCGTACAGTTCATACGCAAATTTGACATTTTTATTATGTAACGATCTCGAAAGAGTGCTATAGTTTTTTTTTTTTTTTTTTTTTTTTTTTTTTTTTTTTTTTTTTTTTTTTTTTTTATCTGATGATGGAGCATAGTCTCCGAAACGCGTCATAGACGAGATTTACAAGAAGTCACAAGGCGGTTAATTAAAGGTAAAATAATTTATTAAAATTATTGTATGAAAGTACCTTTCGAGTTGTTATTTGTGACTAATAGCTGGTAATTAGTGACTTCATTGGTGTCTGTATTTTGTTTCCACTGGACGATACGACGATCCGAGAGACCGCCATTTGAGTTTCTAGCTGTTAGTTGGTGTCATGTGCCATGAATTAGGAAGCCATAGAGCATATTCTACTTAATTATCTACAACGTCACCCCGGTCATTTCCATATTTGTTAATAATTTCGACTTCCTATTTCGGCATCCTAAACGAACAGACCCAATTTAAATGACTTATACTGTTTGAACATACTGCATAACACACATAAACACCAAACGATGTTTTGAAAGACGACGCCGTCACCAAAAGCTGGACGGATAGCCCTCCTAGCGGCAGGCTCTGACGGAGCTCTATCCGTTCCGTGTCAGTAGTGTTCTATATAATTAAGTAGGAACGTACTAATTAGGAGAATAAGATACCGACGCGATAAGAACTAGTAAAAGTATTAAAGCGTAATCTTATTCTATACGCTGGAAGATGTCGCCTTAAAAGTAATACGTATTTTCTGGCGTTTAGCTGCCAGACGGTGCCAGGAAACAGGAATCGCATAGCATATCCTATTTAATTATTTATAACGACATTCTATTTAATTATTCTATGCTTGTTAATTATTTCGACTTCATTTGTGACATCGTCAGCAACAATGTTATAACTACTATTCTGTTATATATATATATATATATTTTTTTTTTTTTTTTTTTTTTTTAAACAACTGATTTATCTTGGCGACTCGGCGGCAAGCGTCCGTCTGCTTCACTTGTTGTTACGCGCGGTTAAAAAATTCAGTGATTCGAACGAGACAAGAGGGTGTCGGCAGGACGAGACTGATAACAGTTTATCCACTCCATTTGGACGCAACGCCCGCGCCACGCCGCGCACGCCAGTCGGCTCTCGTTATAACGGCAGCAGTCAAGTACGTGTTTAATTCACACAAGTGTAGTACGACGTCAATTTGAACCCCTCCCCCCACACACACATCTCGCAGACTGCCTCGTGTAGTAGGCTATACGCTATCGTTGTTCCTAATGTAATAAAAAGAAAATGAAAATCACGACAACAAAAAACGGTTTAAGGCGAGTTACTGGTACTCCGTCTGCTTGATTCTTTCTCGTCTGTCAACGAGAAATTCTTCTTCTTCTTCTTCTTCTTCTTCTTCTTCTTCTTCTTCTTCTTCTTCTTCTTCTTCTTCTTCTTCTTCTTCTTCTTCTTCTTCTTCTTCTTCTTCTTCTTCCTTCTTCTTCTTCACTTCAGGATTAGGCGACATCACTTGTTCCAGAATCTATTTTCAAGCCATCTTTTGCATAGGACATTTTTTTTTCTTCTTCTTCATTCCAGGATTAGGCAATATCACCTCTTCCGGTCTCTACTTTCAAGCTATCGTTTGCGTGGCACATCTTTTTATTCTTCTTCTTTTTCATCATCATCATCATCATCATCATCATCATCATCATCATCATCATCATCATCATCATCATCATCATCATCATCATCGTCATCTTCTTCTTCTTCTTCTTCTTCTTCTTCTTCTTCTTCTTCTTCTTCTTCTTCTTCTTCTTCTTCTTCTTCGTTCTAGGATTAGGCGACATCACATGTTCCGGTCTCTATTTTCAAGCCGTCTTATACGTGGTCTTCCCACATTACTTTTTGTTGCATTGTATTGTATACGACATTTCACATATTGGGAAACTTGTTGTAGCAGCCTTTTCGCTTTCATTCTACCAACAAGTTCAGTCCATCTCAGCTTACATTCCTCGATTCTTGCATTTACAGAGAATACACCCAATATTGTCTAAATTATACGTTATATTCCCACTTTCAATACGTAGGATGTGGTATCACATATCAATTTGACGAGAGAAAAAGTAAACATATTTCTGTCAACTTCTGGCACTATTAAAAGACTTTTAGGGAGTAAAACAAAACACAAAACGCAAGTGAATTTCTATAAGGTTATAGCTGTTTACACCCTTTTATACGGTTCCGAAACCCGTGTATTATCTAACAAATTCACAGGCATTGTACAAATGTAATGCACAGAGAAGGGCATTGAAAATGCTTCAATAAATCTAAAAAATATATATATTTATGTTCATTCACCAATCAATGAATTCATTCTTCATTTACCAATGTACAGATTATAAATTAAATGTAGTCGCATTCATAAGCGAAGTTTTATATGTGTACTACGTTATTGACAACAAAGAAGTAGTTTCTATGGAAACTCACCGGCTCCCATTTTCGATCACGCACCAGCGACCGGCCGCAAATCTGCGACACGTCCTTATAAACATTTTCAATGTCAAAAGATACAAGTCAGATATACAGGGTGTAGAGATGAATTTCTTGAGATGCGTAAAGGGATATTGTCTACAATATACTTTATATTGCCGTGTCAGGTGCAGCCCTCCGCCAAACCCACTTACCTTCTTACTTCACCCTCAGAGAACCGCGACTCGCTACAAAAATTCTCCTCCTTTTGACTCTGTTTCCTGCCCAACGCTTACATTCATGCACTCCTATCTTGATCTGAAAACTCATTACGGAGTCTATCACTCCACCTCTTCCTCGGTATGCTCCCGGTAGGGATCTTCTTCTACCGGGAGGGACACCTAACGTCAATGAGAGCCCATCATCGCCTCATGTCCAACCCATTGAATTCTTCTAGTAGACAATATAATCTTACAATGTTTCCATTGCTGTAAATTTATTTCAAGTTGTATCAAATGATCCATTTGACCGTTACTGAATTCAATATTAAGCCAATTTTTTGCAAGACTTTTTGTACGAAACATGTAGTTTGTTGAAGTATTGTTCCCTGACTCACAACGTCTCACGTCCGTACAGTACAATCGGTCTTGTACAACTGGATCTTGAACTCTTTTCATCAGACTTCGGGACTAAAAGGTTGATTCATAGCTAATAACAGCGACTCTTTGCCTAGATTCGTAGTTTGGTCTCTATTCTGCACGGGATGCATCTTCCGATATTTTCTCGCCAAGTTATTTAAAGCCACAAACTCTCTTTTGCATACGGTTCACAGCGAAGAAACGCCAATCTAGAATTACTATATGAGAAGTCAGACCCTGAATGCCACAAGCTAGGAAAAGATGGTATCGAGTGATAGTAAACTAACACCTTAAAAGAAATCAGGACCCAGCTGGCTCGTAGTAACCTGTGAGGGTTGGCTCGTTCCTAGGGTGGCTGCAGAGTTTTGTTAACAGGTTTCAAAAATCAGAAAAGATATTGTGCCCCAACCGTAGAAAAGCGGTAATATAATTCCATTAGGAGAACTTTGGAAGAAGCCTAGTGCCTTGTGGGGAAGAGGGATCTTCAAAGTCAAAGGGTGTCTCGCTGACCAAAAAGTCGGCTATCCTGAGACTTGTGAGAGCAAAAGAGCAGGTTTGGCAAAGCCCGCTCTCTGTGTTGTAAGAATACAGTTACGATAGTCTCACAGATCGTCGTATAGTACAGTGGAAACAAAATACAGACACAAATGAAGTCACTAATTACCAGATTTAATTAACCACAAATAACGTTTTGAAATTAACAAGGTATTGTCATAGAATAATTCAAATTAAATTGGTCCACACGCAATAATAACATCAACTATTAAAGTTACGCACTAATTACAACGCACTATTTACTTTCCCCTAGTCCGCAACAATCATTTGATCTGCACTATAAAATATCGCCAGTTGAAACTAACTAAGCTGGCCGCTGTTGCTTATATGGGTCTCGCAGATGTTCCAGAATAATTTCCAATACTTTTGGCGGTGTGCCAGCATAATTAGCATAGTTACAAGCACTCAAACAATCTAGAGCTTACTCTACTGCGCGGCCTTGACACAGACACTGCGCCTGCTCGGTTAGCCGAGAAACGTGTAGAACTATTACGTAACTGCACCTGCCGAGTTTTCGACACCGTAACGTGATTGCCGTAGCATACTTTGGTATAAACACTAGAAGGAAACCATGGGCGCAAACAAACATACAATAAATGTACAATGTAAACAAAAAGACGTGCGACTAATTCTAATGGATTATCGTCTACTAGGTTACTAAATACAGTAGTCATAACAGTCTGGGCGCCCGCCAACATATGAGAGGAATTACTAATATACTTCTATAACTTTCTGTATGGCTTAATTATGATTAGTCTACCACTTTTTCCTGTATGACAATTTTCGCGATCGATTTCTTCTCTTTCCCATTTTTCCGAAACATGTCGATTTCCCGTTGTAAAGAAAATTTATTAATATAATATTTTTTCCAATTGTAAACAATAGATAATTGAACTAAACTCGCGAAAAAAAATGTTGTCGGATAAAAATTTTGATTTGTAAAGGGCTGTCTACCACCCTAAACATTTTATAACAAAAAAGGCCAAAAAAAAAGGTTATTAATAAATACCGTGACGTCATGGCTGCGACGACTTTCAGGCGTCGAACTGAAAAATCGGAAAATATATTTTGTTCGACAATGTCATTTTTCAATTTTACATACTTTTAATAACCGATTCTGAAAAAATGAGCTGAATATCAATAAATCTTAAAAATTCGTCATTTTGACATGTTTAGGGTGGTAGACACCCTTCACAAATCAAAATTTTTGTCCGACAATTTTTTTTCTCGAGTTTAGTTCAATTATCTATTGTTTACAATTAGATAAAAATTATATTAATAAATTTTCTTTACAACGGGAAATCGACATGTTTCGGAAAAGTGAGAAAGAGAAGAAATCGATCGCGAAAATTGTCATAGAGGAAAAAGTGGTAGACTAATCATAATTAAGCCATACAGAAAGTTATAGAAGTATATTAATAATTCCTCTCATATGTTGGCGGGTCCCCAGATTATAAACTTTGGTTGATCATTTCTTTATGTTTTTTTTTTCGTATCGGCCATTTAAGGCCCACATGCCAATTTCAATTCTTTACTCTTTGTTCTTTGCTTTTTTTCCAGTATTCTTTCATCTTCTCACTGTGTCTCTTCTTCCTGTTTTCAGTCCACTTTGAACCTGCGTTTTTCTCTCTCCTACACTGGACTCCTTCCATTTTTAACACTTTTGACCGAAAAACTTCTCCTTCAATTGTTTCTTCTGCATGTATATTATTTTTTAATATAATTTGTTTAAAAAATATGTTTCGTATTTCTTTATGTTTAATTTTGATCAAATTCAATTCGCCTAACTTTGGCAGTCTTTATTTCTATTATGTAACCTTCAAAACAAATCTATACAAACATTTCAGATCTCGTATTTAGAAAAAGAGTATTTTAGTTATTATGTAGGTAATACGTATTAAATAATGAATAGCTTTTTAAACGTATGTCATAAATTACGTTCTATACATAATTATTATAGTTGTCTATTAATATAGCTACTAAATTGACTAAATGAAGTTATTTTCCTGTTACAGTAATTGTAAGGCTTCTAAGAATACATAAATAAACGTTCATACTTTTATATTCGTTTTTATACGCCTTTATTTAAAACGTGTGTTTTTTAATATATATGTTTTTAAACGACTGCAAAAAAATAAACCCTATATAAAAGGGAACGAATATTTATTATCGAGTTGTTGAAAAACGACTAGATAAAAGTGAGTAATCAAACTTTCCACTCAAACAACGAGGCAAAAACGAGTATAGACTATATATATTCGAGCGAGCGCGCGGGCGTGTCTGCGTGCTAGCTCAAATCAATACTTTATATAACACATCCAGGTTAGACAAACACACAGAGCAGAGAGCCGAGCCTACAGCAGCGTTGATGTACCCGTAGTTTAATATCCACACGTATGAGGGCGCTAGTGCGGTATGGTATTTTGTTTATTCCCACACAAAACTATTCCCATTTAACCAAACACACTGCATTGCTTTGGTTGCTACACCTGGATTTTGTTGCTGTATTTAAATATAGAAAACGGCGCAGTTGCCACCGAATTATTTAAAAAAAAACTCAGTTTGGTTTATGTACTGTGGAAGTAATACAACATAACAAATAAGTAATCAAATAATATTATTTTATTAAGCATACTAGAGGGACAAAATTTTTTACTTCCATGTTCCGTAAGTAAATGGAAATATGGTGATCGGAGAAAAAAACTCTTGTTTGAGATAAAGTTTCATTCTGATTGTACTGCCCTCAAACATGAAGAAAAGTCATTTTCCGAAAAGTGTCTGTGTGAAGAATGTTTTATTTGGCGAACAATAACTGCCGCAAATTCAAACAGAATCAAATAATTTTTCCATAAATTACCGAGTTATAGAGGACTCAAGGGCTATTGATTTGGGTGAAGATCAGTTAAGGGAGAAGGGTAGTTTAACTGCAACGTTTTATGTTTTAACAAGGGTAAAGTACGTAATTTTGTTTAATAAATTATCCTGAAAAGTAGGTGATGATAATCCACTGTAGAAAGGTGTATGAAATATCTATATAAAAAAGGTAGGTTAAGGGGGGGGGAATTTTCTATAAATGAAAATGATAGTTGAAAGGGATCGGATAATTTGTTATATGTGTACTACGTTATCGGCAACAAAGAAGTAGTTTGTTGTTAAAATTCCTTCCCGATCTGTTTGGCCTTTGTTCAATGTTCTCTGCAAACCAGAGGTTTCGGCAGCGCCATCGACTGCCATCATCAGTGAAAATCGAGTGCGCTACCTTGAAATGGTACAGGTTAGTGACCACAGTATTGTGGTTAGGGCTAAAGAAAGAAGTAGTTTCTTTGGAAATATTTCATTTCGAAAATGATTTACATATAAATCTTAGAACATGGAACTCATTTATTTTTCTCCATACCTATATTTTTGTATTTAAATATGGAAAACGACGCAGCCGCCAACGAATTATTTTTAAAAAGCACAGTTTTTTATGTACTATGAAAACAGTACAACGTAACAAATAAGTAATCAAGTAAGAATAGTTTTATGAAGCCCACTTGAAGGACGGACTTTTGACGTGAATACGTCTTTAAATTTGCTTCCATATTGGGAGGCAATTCAGAAAACTGATGATAACAAAATCGGGGGATACAGTTTGGTGTTGCAGCTACATATCTATCATCTACATCCAAAATTTAATTACACCACTCGATAGCTAAAGGATCAAAGAATTCGTTACGTTGAGTGAGGACTGTGACGCATCGCGCGCGGCGGAGGGGGAAGCGCCGCCATTTTGAGGTCGTTTCGCTGCGTCACATAATGTCCGTTTAGTATAAATTTTGACTCGGAGAAGCTAGGACGTTCGTTTGAGTTTCAATCGTCAGCTCTCGTCAAGATCTATCGATTGCGTAAATAAAACATTAGTGTAAAATAGCTATAGTGAATATATATGGTGTTAAAGTAAAAAATTAAAATAAATAATGCAATGTCGGCCGATACTCGTCAAAAAGCCAAATCAAAATATAGAGATCGTATACGGTTGGAAAGGGCTTCTCAAGAGCAATCCTGTGATACCCGTAAAACACCATATGACAGAGTGACTCGGTGCCGGGAACGTAAAAGAATGAAGGCGTCCGAGCGAATCAACGACGGCGCCAGTACATCTGCAGCTGGGGCGCCCGAGCATATGCAAGTGGATGATGTAATCGCTTCTATATCAACGCCGGACTGTATAGACATCGATTGTGTTCGATCGCCGATTATGAAGACACATTGGGCAGCAGCTAGTGCACGTTTCACTACTACGTTTGTCAACAATCCATTTGGACATAAGTGTGATGTGTGTGACCGTCTATGGTTTCTGCGCTCATTGAAGCCACCAAAGGAAAAACACTTACCGCTGCTTAGTAATACTTTCCCAGAAGAGGCAGTGGCTGACTTTAAACTGTGCGGTAAGTGTAGGAAATCACTGGACTCGGACAAAGTGCCCACGTTGTCACGTTCGAACGGATTTGTGTATCCACCTAAGCGACATGGGTTGCCCGCATTAGATCCGATCAGTGCACGTCTAGTATCACCGCGTCTGCCATTCATGCAGATACGTCGGTTGCGTTACGACGGCAGCTACGGCATCATCGGACAAGTCATTAATGTACCCGTCGATGTGGACACAATGGTGCAACATCTACCGCTCAAAGAAAATATTACCCGTTACGTACACGTATTCACGTACAACACACGGCCGTGTCAACGACACAGCCACACCCCGTAAATTTTTTATATAAAGCTACGTTTCGGCTATTCAACAAATCTGTAGCAGTTTCCCTTTTTCCTATTGGCTTGCGTTTCGTAATTCTTTTTGCCGTACGTTCGTCATTCATTCCCTCAACGTGCTCTGCCCATCTTAGTCTATTATCTTTGGCAAATCGGACAACTGTAATGTCATTGTACTTAGCATAAAATTCATTATTATTTTTCTTTCTCCAGACTCTGTCCTGTTATATAAATCCTTCTCGGTATCTTACTTTCAAACACTGCCAGCCTCTGTTCATCATTTTTCTTGAGTACTCAGCACTCGGACCCGTATGTCAATACAGGCCTTACCAATGGCTTGTACACTATAATAGAAGACTGAAAAGTGTTTAGTTATCCTTTAAACGGAAGAAGATAAAATTCTATAAGTTTATATACACATCGATTATACTGATCTATGTTAATTTTTGATACTGACAGGGGTGGAGGGAAACTTATAGAATCGTTATAAATACTTTAGCAACAACTTTGAGGACAGAACTGTAGTCTGCTAAAACAAAAAATTTACTGCACAGATTGACAAACGTGGATATACGAGAACTGCTGCGAATCACGAGCATCTTGAACGATACTTCAACATAACGCAGAGAATTGAGACAATATAATAGAGCGTTCCTCCCTCTTGAATGAATTTGAAATCATATACGGAAAAGAAATGATGAACGAATTTAGAAGAGATGGAAAGACAGTTTAAATTCAAAACCTTGTATTCCCTAAAGGTGTAGAAGAAAAATAAGCTTACATTAAAAATTACGTACATTCCTAGGGATGAGTGGCAAAACTATCCAAGTCCGTTTATGTGAGTTTAAGGAAAACTGAAGTTAAAAGTTTGAAAGTGCAATAATAAGTCATCAGATGAATTGAAATGTTAATTTTTATTATTAACAGACATTTATATTAACTACATAACTGTTAAAACATAAAAAGGAAGAGAGAAATGCAAAACAAGATTTTGAAACATTTTGAAACATAATTAAATCTTGAACTTGGGTCGTTTTACCACTAACCCTTTTAATTGTATGTACACATACATATGCTACACAAATGTATTACGCGATTACACTTTTAATCGCCACTATGTAGTGGAGTATTTGAACTGACACAGGTAGTAAATTGAACCGTTGTTCAGCTCAAAAATTTAAAATTATAATCATTAATTAGTTCATATATTTATTATTTTCATACCAAACAAAGATGTTGAAAGCATAAACTTACTTTTATGGAACTTGTGTATATATAGCAAGATTTATTGTGTCTATAGCCTCCCGTTTTTATGGTTTAATCTCCACCAGTTTGTCATAATTTTCAAGGTACGCGAGGGAATTTTTCTTTTGTTTCAGCTGCACAAAAACAACGTATTATATATTCAGGGAAGAAAACAAACACTCAACGGCAAGTGACTGGGGAGGGGGAAGGTAAAAACCGATTAACATTCAATGGTCGACACACTCACGCACTAACTAACATAACGAACGATTACGATCGATATTGTTTTTTATGCCAGGAAAAGGGAAACTTAATCAGGAGAAATAGTAAAGACTGAAATTTTACGACTTACGTACATTATAAGTAAAGAAATAGTTACGAAGCCATGAAGGAAATAATTATTCCGGGGAATAATAATAAACTCACAATCTTAATCTGTGACTTTTCCATATCTCGATAAATGTTCTTTCGTTTCCAACTCAAATTAATTTTGTCGAACACACACACACACACACACACACACACACACACACACACACACACACACACACACACATATAATGAATTAATATTACAGCATAGAAAACACACAAAATACTAATATAAACACCACATTCACACACAATAATACCAATTTAAAGTGCCAAAGCTCAACAGGAAACTATAACAACAACCAACCAACACACAAGTACTTCACAAGATTCCTAATTAGGGAGGCTGAGGATGGGAACTGAAAGTGTCCCGAAACATGTTACAAATAAGGAAAAAAGATCTTGAGGTAAAGTTGTTATGAATATTAAATATTATATATATATATATAATATTTAGCTTTTCACATATAAACAAAGGTAACTATGTACATGTATACAAAGGGATGTCCGCTTTTCATTCTCTCTAGCACATTCGTATACTACATTTTCAAGTATTTACTTACATATTTTCTTGCCTATTATGGCATTAATTATTTAAATACAGCTGCACTGGTCACACTCTTTTCTTAACCATGGCGTATATTTCGACCGTAACACAATTTAAAATTATTTTTCTATTATGCATCCCCTTTCCTTGGATATCTGCCTCAGGCCTCCTGCCTAATTTTCTATTCTATACTCACATCGTCATTCGTTAGCTCGATAATATTTATCCACAATTCAGTTTCTACTTAGTTCTT
The DNA here is from genome assembly GCA_034769895.1 of Magicicada septendecula. Classification (NCBI taxonomy): domain Eukaryota; kingdom Metazoa; phylum Arthropoda; class Insecta; order Hemiptera; family Cicadidae; genus Magicicada; species Magicicada septendecula. The sequence goes on along the minus strand of CM068367.1, from coordinate 1,429,064,103 downwards.
AGAAAAACGTTGCCTTGATATTTTTTCATTGCGCGTACAATACTTAATCCATATCTGCGCTACATAAACAACTTATATATTGAATAAATCATGACATCATTACAATATATTACAAGACATCATTGTAACCTGCTACAAGAAGGTGCTACAAAATCTAAATCACAGAAATAATCATTGAAGAATATTGAAGATCTTTGGATGGATAAGCAGTAGTAGAAAATGAGAAATCACTTCTGTTATCTTTAGTCCCGGAAAATGTGAAAAGTTTACAGGCGGAATAAATAATAATACATAAATAATCATATAATCGTATTAAACAGTTGATGTATTTATTAAAATACAAAATTTGTTTCTACTGACAATCTAAAGACCAGCCACAATTGATGGGTTGCATGAAATAAGGGCTTGTAGGAGGTTAGGCCTTTTTTGTGTTATCAATTCTTTGTTCCTTTGTAAGTATGCCTACATATGTTCATGTCAGTACTTCTCCACTTATTCAGTTTATTCAATTCTCTATTCGTTTGTATGCCTACCGATTTTCATGTCAATATCCTCCTACCACCCGTGTTCAGGATATGGAACAATATGTCACCTCTTGCGCAGATTTTGTTAATTTCAAACCTCGGGAGGAATCCTTTACTTACTTTTAATCCTTTACTCGCAGACCGATTTGTCATCTACTACATTCAAGAGTCCTTATCTTATCGTCCTTTACAGTATATAAAAAAACAACCCATTTCTGCTACGTATTACCTTTGTCACCATGCGCAACTTTTGGCATTAAAACAGCGAAAGAAAAAAAAAACATTTGAAGTTTGTTTCACTTCCTTGACAAGTCTCTCAGAAGTATTAAGATCATGTTATTAATAAGGCTCTATAGTTACAAAATATTAATACCGAAGATGAGGGATGTGACAAAAGTGAAGAACGTGAAGATATTGTTACGACACTGTCGTAGGTACAGTGGAAAACTGAATAAAAGACACCAATTAAGTCACTAATCACCACCTTTAATTATCACAATTAAAAAGTTTGTAATTAACAAGACAGTCTCTTACAATAAATCAAATAAAAATTTTTCACACGCAATAAAAAAATGTCAACTAATATAAAACACAATTGTACTACAATTGTCCCGTGCAATTATAAAAACACATAACACTTCGCCACAATATTACGAACCGCACTAATAACCACTTGAACGCACAGAGTAATATCACCCGATAATAACTGAGCTAAGGCCGCTGACGCCCAGTATTTATACTCCCGCTCACAAACCAGAACATTCCACACTACGCGTTATCTCTACACTACGACGTAATTAATTGCGGCCTTGGCACAGTCAGCGTGGCTGGCGGCGTCCAGAAAAGTCTCCCAAGCGCATGTTGAAATAACGTACGCCACAACATTCAGCCGGATTCCAAGGGATCGTTCGAGAAACAAGTAGATTGTTCTGTGATGTCGTAAAAATATTTAAAGTGAATTGTAAGTATAGCCAAATTGAATACGGAATGTTACATAAATGTGATAAATTACATTAACAAACGATATATTACAAAACAATTTTTTAAAAATAATGTTACTAACAAAAAGGAAAATATGTGTGCAACATGCTTTCTTGTAATACAGCTTTAAAATCAAACAAAATATACTCAAATATTTTTGACAATAAAATTAACTTAATAGATATATGGACAATTAAACGTAAATCCGACAATTATGAGCGAACCTACTACAATTATACGGACTAATATAAAAATTGTAAAGTACATACCTACATGCGCGTACAAATAGGTTATGTTGTTCTCGCATAGTTATAATAGACCAGTTTCAAGCAACACTTACCACCTGAAACAAACAAGGTACACATATTTATTACATTGGCGACATGTATTAAAAATAAAAAATTGTTTAAATTTATTATATATTGGTTACCAAATATTTGTAAGCTAGTGAAGGATTCGCTATTTTATAAAGCATGCAATTCCTTAAGTCGATGTTTGCAAGCTTAATTTCAAAACAAAATTTGTAAGGGATCAAATTGTTACTAAAGAGTAAACTCTCATTATTAAAGATGGGAGTTAGTACAGATTACTTATTATGTTCTACAACAATGTGTATGTTGCAAAGGGGATTACTAACAAATACAGATGTTCAATTTAGTAAAACCGCTTAACACAATAATAGACAGACACACAAGTGGTTTTTGTTTCTTGACGTGAAGAAGACCTACAACAATAACAACAAATCAGCTAATCAAATCAGGCATTTATATTCCATCCATTTGACAGAACAACAAACATAAACCCCTGTAAGGTTAAATGATAGGGTTTCACACGGGCGTCTTTCCCACATATGAGTAAGAAGGTGTTTGTGTGTGTGTGTGTGTGTGTGTGTGTGTGTGTGTGTGTGTGTGTGTGTGTGTGTGTGTGTGTACGGTCATATATATAAAAGGGACAGAGTCATTGTACAGTACAAACTCGATTTTATGTATTAACGGAGGTTACAAAGACTCTGCAGACATGAGTCGACGGATGAGAAGAAATCCTCTTTGCACCCAATGTAGCCCTTTAAAATACTAAAATTTGTATCTTTTAAATGAAAGATAAATAATTTTAGTGTATTGTATTGAATAGTTTACAAAATAATACAGACAGAAAATTACATTAATACACAATATTGGAACGACGACCGTGTCGAATCGCCTAGAACAGCCGAGAGCTTCTTTCTACCCCCCCCCCCCAACAGAGCGTGTGGCAAGTGTTGTCTCAGTCAAGGCTGCGTAAAAGTATGTTCCAGATTCTTCAAGAGCACACTTGAAATACGCATTAGCGTCAGCAATTAAGTTGAGAATGGAAAATTTCTAGAAAGCGTGCAAATTTCTATGGCCTGACAAAAGGCCATAGCAGCCGGCTTGTCAGTCAATTGTGTTGAGCAATTTTCTTTAGCACGGATCGAGTATTTGTAGAAGTGTTATAGCGAAGTGTTGTTGTGTTATAATTAGTGCGGAATTCTTTATAGTGACATTATTATTGGATGTGGACAAATTTTACTTAAATTGTTGTTAAGAGACTATCTTGTTGAGTACACATTGTTAATTGTGATAATTAAAGATGGTTAATAGTGACTTTATTGATGTCTTGTATTTGTTTTCCACTGTACCATACGTCGATCAGTGAGACTGTCTTAACAATACTATAAAATCTACACAGAGAGATTGATTACAATCGTAGAAGATATTATACAATCTTATAATCTTACATATAGTAGCTTATGGGAAAATAAAAGAAAGTTAAGTGTTCAGGTTTAAGTTACATTATTAGTTTTAGAGAAAAGCCTGTCACATTTTTGTAACTTATACATTTTAAGAATTTTTAACATAAATATTGCGGATCTTGGATAAGGAGTATAGCAACTTACCTAGAAAAAGTTGTCTAATAGGTTTATTGATTTTGTCTAATTTTATTACAGAATTTAATGTTGGTGCACAACGATTATCCATTTTTATATTTAAAAGATTATTTGGATTAATGATTTGAGTACTATTTTTTAGTATATTTGTTATTTGCGTTTGATATTTACTTGTAGGACCTTTATTTAATGCTGTGCTATTATTTCCAATTATAAATTATCAATTATAAATGCATTTTAACAACATTCCTTTCACTTCACTATGACTCGAAGTATAATGTACGAAGTATATGAAGTACAAATACTACGAAGTATATGTGACTTAGCTATACAATCTATAAGAATATTTCAGTAACCAGATTGAATTTTCTACAAAAGGCCGACCATTTTAACAGTCTCACGGCTAACAGAAACTGACAGTTTTAACACAGACGGATAGTAGAGACATTTACAATAAGTAGTAAGCTCTTTAAACTACACAAGTTGCTCATAGTTTAAAAAAAATGTATTTATTGTAAAATGTAATTAAACTAAAAAATTTTAATTTGCTGAGAACAAGGAAGTGATAAATTTAGTGAACACGTAAAGGCAGTGAATGGTACATAATTAGAGTAAGCAGAAAAGAGTTTTATTGAACAAACGATTACGCTGATAAACGGACTTGATATTAAATTCTTGTTTCAGCAAAGAAACGAAAAACAAAAATTGAAATATTTTTTTGGTAACCTATGCATGCAGGCTTACTACATGCGGTGTCTGTTTCAAGCTCACTTCATATATCATTTGTAATTTCGTTTTATCTTTGTTTAACAGAAATATGTGGTGGTTTTGAAAAATTATATTCGCATCTTGACTCAAAGCGAAGTGTGTCCGTTCTGTTGTAACAGAAGTTGTCGGCCAAATGCAATTCAGGTCAATAAGAAACCTTTACAGACTAACTTTGCTGAACCTCGAAGTTCGTATTGTGCGATTTTATAGGTCAGCAGAAAGTGACGCTTCCACCTCTCCCAATAAGAACGTTTCTAATAGATTTTATAATAATATTATTGTGTAATCCGACGTAACAGATGTATCGGCCATCTGAGGACCACACGTCAATTTGAATTATTTATTCCTTGTCCTTTTCTTTTTCTCCAATATTCTTTCATCTTTTTAATATGCCTCTTCTTCCTGTCTTCAGTCCACTTTGAACCTGCGTTGTCTTCTCTCCTACCCTGGACTCCTTCCATTTTTAACATTTTTACCCGAAAACCAAACTTCTTGTGTTAACCAAATTATATGGCTCACTATGTAATTTAAATCAAAAATACACTTTTACAAAATATTATTTTTACACAAAAATAATGCAAAAATCTGATATGTTATTGTATGTATTTTATTGTACGTGGAGAGCCGAACGTACTCCTAACCGGGGTTAAAGCAATCATCTCGAGGTTTAGCATCCAAATATAATTGCAACGAACGACATAATAGGCCTTGAGCATTATACTTGCAGAGACAAAGAAGAAGAAGAAGAAGAAGAAGAAGAAGAAGAAGAAGAAGAAGAAGAAGAAGAAGAAGAAGAAGAAGAAGAAGAAGAAGAAGAAGAAGAAGAAGAATATTTTATATGTTGAAGAAATATATTTTATATGAAGAAGAAGAAATATTTTATATGTTCGTATATTTTATTTCGGTTTACTGGATGTGACAAATTTATATCTATAAACAGACTCCTTCTTGGGTACCCATTGTCTGTAACCACAGGTTTCAAAGCGTTCATCTGTCGTAAACTGATTTATATATTGTATGGTGGCAAATATACGTATAAACTGGCTGGTACAGAAGTAAAGAACATAAACACAAAGCGTTATGGTAGAACCAAACAGCACCAACAATCACATAATATACCGCGCAGTAGCCTTCACACATTAAACAGCAGTAAACACCATCGAGCTCGCATGTTAAACAAACTGTGACCGTTTTGTGGTTGTTGTGCTGTGTAGAGGTCGCTGTGTGCGCGTTTGTCTATGTAAATGATTTGTTTTAACATCAAAGTGATCGCTGTGTCCATAACCGCTGGCTGTCATTATTACTATTATTATTATTATTATTATTGTTAACGACTCCATTTTGAAGGTGAGATTCGTTTGTTCAATACTACGGTTTCACTGAACCATACACACTTATTTTACCGTTAAATACACACACACGATGTTTCGCTGAATTGACACCAAAGCTGTAAAACAAACACAAAACTACACGACCGTGCAGTAATTTAGTCAATATAATTATTATTGAGCAGACAATACGCGTTTTGTTTTGTTTGTGAACTGAACCGGAAATACACAAGCAACTTAATTTATGGATGGTTTAAGAGTACGTTCTTTCTGTGTCAGATACACAAGAAAATTTGCACTTAAAAAGAAAATGGCATTAATAATTATTACGTCTATTATTTGGACACCCCCTGTCATTGATAACATAATTACCACAAAACATTTTGAAGTTTTCAAACTTGGGTTGTTTGAAACTTCTTGTTCTTGCTCTTGCTCTTAGTCTTACACTCGCTCTCGCTCTCGCTCCCGTTCTTCTTCTTCTTCTTCTTCTTCTTATTCTTCTTCTTCTTCTTCTTCTTCTTCTTCTTCTTCTTCTTCTTCTTCTTCTTCTTCTTCTTCTTCTTCTTCTTCTTCTTCTCCTCCTCCTCCTCCTCCTCCTCCTCCTCCTCCTCCTCCTCCTCCTCCTCCTCCTCCTCCTCCTCCTCCTCCTCCTCCTCCTCCTCCTCCTCCTCCTCCTTCTTCTTCTTCTTCTTCTTATTCTTCTTCTTCTTCTTCTTCTTCTTCTGTATAATGCTCAAGGCCTATTACGTCCTTCTTTGTAATTATATTTGGATGGCAAACTTCGAGATGATTGCTTTTACCTCGGTTAGGGGTACGCTCGGCTCTCCACCCTTTTTTCGAACACTTAATAAACTGTTTTTGATGTAGAATACGTCTTACCTTTCAGGCCAGCAATAGGACCCCCCAACCAGAAAATCGAGCGTTACGTTTTCACGTCACGTTTGAAATTGAAATATTATCTAAACGACAAAAGATTCACGCTTATATGAGGTACCATTCGACAGATAAAGGAACAGAGATAGTAAATAGCACAATTTAAGCGGGCTTATAGCATTATCCATCGCGGGGTAAGCGGGGGGAGAAATATAAATGTTTTGCGCCGCTCGGAGCGTACTAAAATTAATATTTCTCCGGTTTCGGATGCGATAGAACGTTGAGTGAGGTGTCTTTAAAATTGTCTCATAGAGTACTATCTACATACTGTACCGTAATAGCGGTGATATTAATAAGAGGTTTGAATAATCGTAATCTAATTTGTAATAATCGTGTGTTCGGACAAAATGTCGCGGTACATGGATTCTAAACGTGCTCAATAGTATCGTAAACGCATACAGGAGAGTAGAGATAATCATGGGGAATTCAAAAAACCCAAAATGACTAATGCCAAACGTCAGAGTATTTACCGACAACGCTTAAAAGACAAGGAAATAAATACTGAAGTCGAGTCAACACCATGGAGACCAGAATTAATTACCATAGTAACAAGTAAATAAACAAATGATATTTAGCGGCATCGGAACTATACCTTTATCCGTTCCTGCAGTTTTTAAAGTTTTTACTATCTGATTGTATTAATATACTTTTTAATTTTTTATACAGCTAGGTCTATATATTTTTTAATTGTCTTAAGCGATTATAAAATATATGTTGATACGTATTTCTGATGATGCCACAGACTACGCTGTGTTAACACCACCATCGATTTAACTTTCACCAGAAACATCAGCGTTGATATCTTTCCTTATATCAGCTACTTCTCCTATCATAGGCTCATTATAAATAAAGTCTTGCTTGAACCAACTAATTAACTCATATGATGATTTTGCAAATAAAATTTTCTACTTTGTAAAACTAAATATGTTGTGTTTGTTCATTTTATTCATAACACATTAGCAATCCTAAAGCACAGACGTATTCTACGCTCTGAAGATTTGCGGCCGTGGCTCCGACACAGCCCCCGCCGTTTTTTTCGACTGAAGAAAGCCTACGGTAGGGGTCCGAAATGTTTAGATAACGACAGAACAAAGCAATTGACCACAGCCAAACAGCCCGGATAAAAATAATCCTTTTATCAATGACTCCCCCTGTGATAGCCTGCACAATTTACTTAATCTATTCATTGAAATCTAATATTTTATTTTACGTGGTTTTGACAAAACTATACTTTCAAATACTTAATGTAAATTTTCAAATCCAAAAATTTTGAAATACAATCCGATGTTGATAACATTTTTATTTTACTCTATTTTGAACTTAATTTAATTAACTGCTTATAAAAAACTTGTATTTAATTTGAGATAAACGAATGTATAAGAAAATTAATGTCATCAGACATCGTGTAATAATATTACAAAAGCCACGGTCATTCACATCGTCTGTGGGAAAAATTGTGTCGTAACTACTGCCTGCTGGAAACATAAATAAATTAAGAAATTACTTTGCCGAAGTCGTGAACGCCAAGCAAACGTATTCCTTTTTGGCTGGCATTATTATACACAAAGCCGCTACTAAATATTTATAACTCCCGGCGTAACACAAAACAAAACTGTAGTATAAAAGCACGCAACGCTACTTTTGGCAGCGTAGAATATTAACAAGGTAAAGATATTTTGAAAAAAATTACAAATTTGTTTTTGTTTCGGTTTAAAAAATTTCTTAACTTTACGTAACAAATTTTATGTCTCCTTGGTCGGGTAATAATGCGAGTTGTAATGAGACAGCTCAAATTTATCGATTGGAAATAACAATGGTAATATTCCCATATAAAATTGACTCATCTTTTTAAGAGTAGCAGTTAGATAAGCAGACTGCGAATTTAAACCTTACATTATATTACAGCCTATATTACTCACTTGTCAAGGTTTAATTTTTATTGTATCAAAAAGTTCGTGCACTTTCCCAGTGTCCACCGCTACAAGTGTTCGATTAAAAAAACTATTATTACCTGATGTTGCTACACACGTTAGTGACAATCGTCTAAAATGTTAGCCCTGTTTGATGCATAGTTTAGATTTCGCAACTTATTGAGTCAGTCAACTTTAGGTGTATGAGACGATTTTTTCTCATTCTACAATGCAAGATTCAAGAAGATGGACTAAATTTTGTGTAAACTGTGAGATGAATTGCTTTGTCCTGGTAAACCTGTTTATAAGACTTCTGGCGAGACTGATGTGCGTGAACAAGCGGTTTACAAGCTTCAAAGGCTGCCGTAAATGACTGTAAAAGACTCCCGTAAGTTAGCGGTTGTCAGAAGGAGATTATGATTTTGTGCTCCATGAAATTTCATGGCTAGGCGCAGTGGTAAATAAAGAATACTGTTCGGACGTTTTATGCCATTTGTACGACTACTATTCGTATAAAAACGGCCAGATCTACGAAAGAATTATTTATGAAATTTACAGCCAAATAATGCCCCTGGACGCACGTCATTACTTGTTGAGAATTTTGCCACGCTAGGCAGAAGAAAACGGCATAATGATTACAGGCCTAGTGCAGGGTAACTATTATCTAGTCAACTCACTCTAACTGTACAACGAAAGAAAACAATTTAGCAAGTCGGGGATTCCTTTAGGTTAACGGGAAAATGTTGCTAATCTATCATCCTTGTTCAACCAACAAAATGTATTATGGCAAGAAGTAGGCGTTTTAAAAAGCATGATTTTATTTTAATTTTAAATTATAAATCACTGAAGCAAAATATGAGATAATAGAATTCTAAAATACTTGCGATTAATGTAATTTATTCAAGAAATAATTTTTTTTGAATAAATATTTTACCGAGCTAGGTACCACTGAACAGTAGTTTACCGAAAATACAACATAAAACAAATAAAAAATTATCTATTACTTTTATGAAATTGCTAACTGCTATAATTTTTATTGTTCAGACAAAGCTTTTCGTCATCACTGACATCATCAGGTCTAAAACAACCCAGGTTGTTTTAGACCTGATGATGTCAGTGATGACGAAAAGCTTTGTCTGAATAATAAAAATTATAGCAGTTAGCAATTTCATAAAAGTAATAGTAAGGATGGCTGCTAATTTAAACAATACGAAAAAAAAATTATCTGGTGCAAAACTATTTAATTAATGTCACATATAATAATTCTGGCTTATGTACGGGCACCGGTCTTTAGATGGAAGCCACCCGTGAAGAATTTTAAGGCCCTACGTGAGCTCTTCCAAATAAAGATATTGTAATAAGTCTACAATGTTTTTAATAGTTGAAGATCTGTAAGGAAAACGTTTTGTAAAATCATCGTTTGTTTCCCACGTAACATTAAAAGAAAAATCTCACTTGTTGTTCACCTAGGTACGTGAAAAATGGCTGCACTACATTATTAAACATACATATTGTTATTGGTATTCAAGTTATTTCGTTATATAAAAATCAATAAATTACCATAGATCTGTCGTGTGACTTCGTTTTTTATTTAAAATGACGCGTTTCGGAACATATGTTCCATCTTCAGATTAATTCACTCAGTTGAGGTTGTTAAATGTTAAAATCAATTAAACTTTATAAATTTAGATGTTAATATCACAATAATTTGTACTTAAAAATTTTAATTGATATTACATTTAACGACCTCAACTGAGTAAATTAATCTGAAGCTGGAACATATTTTCCGAAACGCGTCATTTTAAATAAAAAACGAAGTTACACGATGGATCTACGGTTAATAGATTATCTTAGATCCATCGTGTGACTTCGTTTTTTATTTAAAATGACGTGTTTCGGAACATATGTTCCATCTTCAGATTAATTCACTCAGTTGAGGTCGCTAAATGTTAAAATCAATTAAACTTTGTAAATTTAGATGTTAATATCACAATAATTTGTACTTAAAAATTTTAATTGATATTAACATTTAACGACCTTAACTGAGTAAATTAATGTGAAGCTGGAACATATGTTCCCAAACGCGTCATTTTAAATAAAAAACGAAGTCACACGATGGATCTAAGTTAATTTATTAAATTGGTAATTTATAAAAAAGTTAAACAATTACTGGAAATAAAAATCAGTGGCTTAGAGAGAAGGAGAAAGAGATTAAAGGTACGTGAATTTGTGAGAAGGGAGTACGGTTGAACGTCCAACGAGGAGCGAGGCACGACCGGAACAGCAGGCGAGGCGAGTACAGTAAACAGCAATATCCGCGAGGCGGCAGCCGCCTATGTGCAAACCTTGAGGCAACGGCAAGCACTTACATTCCACCGTCCGTTTGATCGTTCGTTCGTTGCACTAATTCCCACAGACACTATTGCTTCCTTATTACCGTCTCGTCTTGTTGACGTCATATAAGATTATGTGTTGTATGTAACTTGACATAAGATACTTGAATTTATATCCGGTCAGAAGCTGTGAGTGGCGGTTGAAAGATCTATCCCACCTAATTTCAACAGGATCTTTTAATCGCCACACACAGCTACTGAGGATGACCCCAGTTTGCAAAGATCAAAATAATTAATGCTTGATGCCTTTACTTGGTGAAAATCCATTGTAAATTATAGTAAAAAGTAAAACAATAAAATAGTTTTAGTAATTTTCACTCGTCATTTATTAAAATTATGTATCCACGACAGCTGTTTCGGCAGCACAGTGCCTTCATCAGATGGTGTAAGCTGACTAATTTTCGTACAACATAATACAGAATTAAAAATATAATGCAAGTGCTATTGTTTAGAGAGCGATAGTAATCTCGTGTCAATAAGATTTAATACACATTACACAAACATATAATATAACATAAACCAAGTCTATTTATACAAATTAAGCAGAGGCGAGTTATTTAGATCTAACTGATCATTTAATAATACATTTAAATATTTGTGTTTATTAATTTCAAGGGTTTCTAATAAATCAAGCTTTGGACCTTTATCAGATAAATGTAAAATTTTAAAATTGTCATTATAACTATGGTCTTTTTCTAACAGGTGATTTGCATAATTTGATTTGCCATCATTATATCTAAAACTATAATTGTGACCATACATTCTTTTTTCGAAAGATCGACCTGTTTGTCCAATATAAACTTTATTACAAGACCCACAGGATAATTTGTATACACCAGACTTTTGCAGTTTATCTGTTTTACTCTTATTATTTTTAATATATTTTCCCAATGAAGACTGCGTCTTAAAAGCTATATTTACATTCTTTTGTGTGAAATATTTACCAATCTTATCAGAAGCAGAACCTATGTAATTGAGAGTGAGATATCTTTTAAAATTAAAAGAGTGGGATAATATTAAAATTAGTCAGCTTACACCACCTGATGAAAGCACTGTGCTGCCAAAACAGCTGTCATGGATACATAATTTTAATAAATGACGAGTGAAAATTACTGAAACTATTTTATTGTTTTATTTTTTACTATAAGATCAAAATAAATAACATATCAATCAAAAGGAAGGAAACCTGCACATTACATTGACGATAATTCTCCAAAATTAGCAAACATTTGCAAATTACGACTATCAATTAGCGTTCAGAACAACCAATGACATCTACAACAATCTGAAAATAAGCAATACAAAAAAGAATAGCATTCATGAAAAAGCTCGAGTCTACCAATATCAATGTCAGCCTGCTAATTCGACAGAATGTGATGTACAGTGCAACACAAAATACATAGGATTCACTTCAAGATCATTTAACCACAGATATATTGACCATACCAAACATTCTCAGCACTCAAATCCGAACTCAACATTAGCCAAACACATAAAACAACAGTCTTGTGAATATGGTCCAATATAGCAATAAAACAACAGTCTTGTGAATATGGTCCAATATAGCAACATTAACCGTACTCAGAACATGCAGTGATGAAATGAAATCCAATATATATGAACAATACCGAATATACAAACATGTAAAAGAAGAGGGCCATGAAAATCTATTGAACATCGTGACAGACTTCAAAAATCGTATCACATTTGAAATATTGCGGCAAAATGAAAATCAACATTCAGTAATCAGCTGATATAATGTATAGAACGGAATGTAAACATGAACACTCTGTAACAAGATTAGTTCTCGGGAAACTTTGGACAACGACGTACGTATCAAGTTCATTAATCAATGTCTACGAATTCGTTTTTGTAAATAGTGAATGTTTTAATATATTGTGAACGCAAATGTGCTGTGTATGACCTGACGAAGGTCTGTGACCGAAATCGATCGTTTTTAATAATGTGAGTAATAAAAAATATTTATTGCAAATCGTATGTAAGGTACCTTTAGGGTATGAACAATAAATACAATACAAGAGAAAATTGAGATTATAGGTACCGTTGGTAAACAATAAGTGTGTATATTATAAATACATCACATTATCATTAAAGATCTAAACGTCAAGCGACAGAATACATCACGATTGAAGATAGAGGATTTATCCGTAAGAAATCACCTATCGCTTAGAGGTTTTGAAGTAAAAAATTACTTTGTACTTTTGCAATTATTCGGAGCTTGACTTTAACGTAATTAGAATATCGACACATAACAAAACTATATTTTATTCGTAATTTTTGTTATTACGAAATACACAATCTAAAAGCATTATATCGTTTTCTTTTTCTTTACTCTTAATTTTTCCTTTCAATGCAAGTGATGTTGAAAAATGTATACGTGGAAGCAGATCAATGTAATCACATACGGAGCAGGAAGAGAAACGATGTAAAACGGAAAGGTAGACAAAGATAATGCGATCGAGACAGATGAGGATGAGAAAAAGAGATGAGGCAAATGGTAAAAATATTTATCGTCGTCGTCATCGGCTTCTCCGTCATCATCGTCGCTAAAAAACCACCAACACCACCGCCGCCGCCATCACCATAATCATTACAATCATAACTGTCTTCCTAACTCTCCGCGCCACCTGGCCAGATCCGGACGTTGATACCTTAGTCCCAATTCTTAGGGATCTCCTTCGAATTTCTAATACTAAAACTACCTCTGACCTCCTCCAGTGAAACTTAGTTTCAGTTGGCCTTTCTTTAGTTTTTAAACTTTGTCGTGCTTACTTGCTTAACTGCTACCTGTCATGCTCTGGACGAGGCTTTCAGTTTCTCCCCTGAGTCCGTATTCAATGTCAGTTTTCAATGGTGGAGTCCCTGAAAGGCTTCGTCCGGAGCACGGCAGGTAGCAGTTCAGCGGGTCGTAGTTTTGGACTTGATAATGGTGGAGACACTGAAATTAGTGTGTTGTTCATGATTACGGTTAAGCTGTGGGGACTCCTTTGCTAAATTAAAACTTCATATATATTTATGATGACCGAATTTTCCTATATTTTTTTATTAATATTAGAAATACTTATTTCATTATTACTTATTATTTTTTAATTATTGGCAACAGGTATGACAACGAATACCTTAGTTTTGAACCTTAGTTACAATTAATTAATAGTGTATATAGGCCTAGATGTATATTTAGTAATATTATATTGGTTTTATTTGTAATAAAACTTTAAAGTAAAATACTAAGTATTTTCGTTTCTATTTAATACAATATGTAGATAGTTGTACACTAGCAACATTAACAGAAATAATTACTATTAGTAGCAAGTAGCAAGACACAGATAATCCTATCTATCGAACACAATAGTTCCGATCGGAGGAAAGTAATAAGTTTTGATAGTTCCTTATAAATGAACGAACGCTTAAACCCTCCCTTTCAGGCAAAACGCTCATTTCCGCCATTAGCGCCGCTGCGTTTGTATTCACGAAATTGGTTTACATCGATCTCCCCGTGTTCATTATGTTCTGATTATATTGGACTTCATTCCACTGAGAGAGACGGTACTTTGTAATACATTTTGAGACGACGAATCAGATTGGAATTTCAATTAATTTAGTATTAAATTAGTACAAACTTTCTTCCATTATTATATCGTTATTTTTACAAATTTTGCTTCACAGTTTGCTTTATAACACGATATTTACTGACTATTTTTAATTTTACATTTTTAATAGTACTTGAAACGGAATTGAAGCCGGGTTTTTCCATGTCGTCGTTTATATTAAACTGTAAATTTAGCTCCTCGTCTGTGTGTGTGTGTGGGGGGGGGTGTGGTAATTATTATACCTTAAACGAAAACGTGCAACTCTTTTCAGTTTTTTAACAGTAACTGAAAGAGTGTTCTCATGGTCTCCTGTAAGTTAAACGCTCAAAATACATGTAGAATTTCATCTTTTAACGGCAGAAGATTGCAATGCTGCTTTCAACTGCCATATACGCGTAATACAATAAAATAATATTTTATGTTATGTATATTGTGATATTACAAGACGTAATGAATCTGTCGCGAAAATTCCGGAAGGAAAAATCTGAGGACGGGAAAGACGAGAAAGGATCTGTAAAATGCCAAGGTAGGATTATGAGATGAGCATAAACATGAAATAACATAAGACATCAGGAAGTGATTGTACGCAATTGGCGGAGGTAGAAGACACTGCCTGCAGACACAGTACTATAAGACAATAAAATGAATAAACGTATTATACTATTAGAACAACAGAATATACATATGAAGAAAATATTCTTCATCCCTAACGCGTAATTGTGTTAACAATTCTGCACAATGTACAAATTATTCTATAGCCTTAGTTATGAGCATTGTTAAAAAAATAATATAATAAATTACAATTTTACTCCATTCTTGTCTTTTATTATTGTTTTCAAACGTTATTGTTGAGTGCTAACAATCAACGATTTCCATTTTCAAGAGACGAGGGAATCGTTGATCTAGTGATCAATAACAACGTTTTTTGTAAACAGTTTAGATGTATTACTTGAAATTAGAAATTTAGACATGCAGAAGAATCCATTGCCAAATTTTGAGACGCAAGTTTAAATTTTTCCTGAAGGTCAAAATTTCGGAACGGAGTCATAATCAAGACATGCACGGTTTTCCAGTAATACGTTATACCAATTGTGTTAGACTTCGCTGGAGCAGATATATTACCCTAATAAGTAAATAAAAACAATAACTCCATATGATATTGGTGATGACTGTGAGAAACATTAGAGTCAAAGTAAGAAAGCAAGAAAAAAAAATTTGTGTACGAGGGTCAATTGAAAATTTCGCGGAGCGACAACTTAGCTTAGCGGTAACAAGAATTTCGTGTGCTGCAAAGATTTGTATTTTGTGTGAACTCCTGTTAATTTTCAAATATACCTATTAATTTATACATTGTTTAGAAGCTGTTTAATATTGACAAGTCACGCGTGTTTTGAAAAACTGACAAAATCAAACATCGTGATGTTGATTCTTTGTTAAAAATTGTTTAGCACCAATGAAAATTCAAAACAAAGTTGTAAATATGTCAGGAAATGGTTTGACCTTCAAAACCAATTGTTTGTAAGTAGGCACTTGAGTTGGTCGTACTAGCATTGAAGATGATCCCCCTCGCACTGGACCCCAAAAAATGCAACAACTCCAGATGCGGCAACCATCTTGCACACGCTTTTTCACACGAAGTTCTTGAGTTAAACTATGACGCACACGCTTATATGATATGCCTATGATTTCAGCAACGTCGTCCACTCATCAATCGGCGGTCTTCTAACACTCTATGAAATTTTTTCTGTAGTGCTATTTTTTGTTTTTGCACTGTTTGGACATCCACTGCTGGGATCGTCTTCAGCGCTTGTACAACCACATTTAAACTAGAATGTGCCACACTTACCGTTGTTTCTAAAGACACAGCGTCTTCTAACGCATTAAAAATTTTGTTTTGATTTTTGTTTTGTTTTAAAAGCGTTAAAACGTTTTTAACAAAAAATGCATATTAAAACAACGTTTGACTTTGTGTGTTTTAAAAACACGCGTGAAAGAAAAATTTCAAACAACAGGTAAAAAGTGAATAAATTAACAGATATATGTGTGGAAATTCTCAGGTATTTACGCGAAATATACGTCTTCCAGCACACGAAAGAGTTTAGTTCTATTACTGAGCTACAGATGTCGCTCTGCGAGTTTTTCAACTGACCCTCGTAAACTATATAGGAAATTTAAAATTAACCCAAATATACAGACCCAATATAAAACAACAGTGTAGATAAATAGCGTTTAATGACTTACTGTGCATAGTAAATAAATAAAATAAAATCAAACTCTGTTGGTTAAAAATATGCGAACAATGTATACAACACACTTGTTAAATGCCACTAAATATCAAACAGATAAATCAAACTACAATTTAGTTCAGACTAACAACATGTGGCTGTGTTTATGTGCGGATTAAATGATTTATTCTAACTGGCGAATTCAATAATGGCGAATTGAAGGGGCCATTACGTACATCGGCAATATCGATTATTATTATTGTTACCATTCTGCGCGTGACAGCCATTGTAATTGTTTATCTGTTCCGGATGGCTTTATTAAAACTCACATACACGCTTGTAGTTTATTGTCAAGCATGCACATAGTAATGTTTTTCTGCATAACGGCTATAAAATAAACAAAACTATGTGAACAAAATATAAATTTATGGACTCTTTACTGAATACAAAGAGTGTTTTTGATGTTTTGTATCACATAATTGCTTCAAAACAAAGCTAAACATTTGTAGGTTCATGTAATATTTTAAAACATAGGTTTACACAGTCGGTGTTAACATTATTAAGTTGAAATAAAGCCGAGCAATTAGGACGTGGTGGTCGGTCGCTGGTGACATAGGCGGCTAACGTTTGAATCCCGCCGTTGGAGATCTTTGTTAGAGTCGCAAAGCGATAGAGAACAATAGTACGACGAATCTTAGCACAACAATACCCGACTACTTTTACCGGGTATGAACAACAGGCGGGCGGTAATACTATCCTTGCGTTTACAGAGGGTCGGTTGAGATATATCGACATTTCTGGCAGTCAATTACTGGTTGCATTGCATCGAGGGTGCGGGGTGACTTTACACCGCATGGCTTGACTGCAGCATCTGGATCGAGTCCAATGGCTGCCAGTAGATATACATAGTCTGGTTCTAGTCGACTGGTGGCCTGAAACTGGAGAAGTAAACCGCCAACAAGTTGACTCAGAAGGCGGGGGAGAAAGAAAACTTTATTTTTGTAGCACTGCCGCTGGTACCGATTCGAGCAACAGACGTTGCCCGTCTCAAGTCCAGCCAGTAGACACCTTAAGGCGTCGGTCGCTCCCAGCGGGGCGGAGAGCTTCAGTGCCGGTGATCAAGGTAGCAGTTGACTCAGCGTAATAGGAGGCGGTCAGGAAGGAAGTTAAGGACAGTTTTATTAGAGAACTCATGGTCTGCGGAGTGATGTTTTAACGAGGATGGCTTTATGGCGGGTCACCAAGAATCGCCCGACGGCGCTTGACCCGGATAGGCGGTGGTAGTTCTGACGCGCTGATAGTACTCAGGTATGGGAAAGTTGAGCTCGAGGCTGCAGCAAAGAGAGTTACAGCCAGCGACCGGACAAAGGCAGACAAGGTAGGAACACGAAGATCCATTCGAATCACGTCGTCCCTCACAAACCAAGGGGACCCCGACAAGGATCGGAGAGTTCAGTCAATGGTGTGGTAAAAGCCTATCATTAAATAAGATATGGCGTTGAGTCCTCGACGAAGGTTTGGAACGCGACCAAGTCGAGGCGCTGTGATTGGCAAAGACTCGGAAGTCGAGGTTATATCGGTAAACTTGTGTTACAGGCCGCCTGTTGCTCTTACCCGGTAACGTACTCGGGTATTGTTCGGCTATGGTCGGCCCTAGTTTTCTGTCGCTTTGCGGCTCTGATGAAAATTCCCGAGGGCGAGATTTTAACGTTAACCGAATATGTCGCTATTTATCAGCAACCGATCACGATCTAACACCACGGCTTCATTTCAAAATCCATTTACTATTAACATTCTAGGTAAACACACACACACACACACACACACACACACACACACACACACACACACACACACACACACACACACACACACACACACACACACACACACACACACACACACACACACACACACACACACACACACACACACACACACACACACACACAGACACACACACACATAACACCCTTAGACTTTCCCGATTACCACATGGGTGTTCTTTTTTGGAGGTTGTCTCCTCGTGTTATGTTTTGCTCCATCCTAAAAGTTTCAGTAAATTCAAAACTGACACCTGAGACTGATTTCTCCTTCTCGATGACTCATAACGGCCTGACATGTCATCAAGGGGAACCTACCTCAAGATGGGAGAGAAAAATGTGCCGAAATGTTGCTTGCAATCCTTCAGGTAAAAAAGGCTAACCACACGTGAAGATACTGTGTGTCATCTGGTTGGTTGTGCAAACGTTAAACGCCTCTGAACTCGCGGTTGTGAAAATTCGTGTTCGCAAAAGTGACTCCGTTTATCAACATTAAAATGTCGTTAGCCATTTTTTTTTATTTAGTACTTATATGTATGTACCTACAGGTAAATATTTTACATTAAAATGTACGTACCTGTATCAAGTTCAAATTTTTACCCTAGAAGGTCTATTCTCTATAAAAGTACAGTATGTACAGTGTGTATATCCCGTAAAATTTTGTAAAGATACTGAAAGGTTATAAAACCCGGCAAATATAACACTTCTTGCTGATGCTACGTAAAACGTACAACGAGCTGATCAAAAAGCTGGAGAAGATCACAAAGTACGAAAATGGCAGACATTTTTAAACAACAAATAAAACAAATATTTTGTGTAAGTTAAATTAAGAACCGTCATCCTTTCATTCTTTCTTGTCATAATCTAGTACGCTGTATAATAACATAAGCACATATTTCTGTTAGTTGGGAATACGTTATGGCAGCAGTTGGCAACCATGCAGCCGTCGATAAGGTGTGACGCGCCCGCGAACCAATTTCTAATTTTATTTACTTTTTAAGAAAGAAACGCAACCGCATTGTATCTACTTTGAAGTATTGTATTATAAAACAGTACAAGCCATATACTGAACAGCACTAGGTCTTCCACCAATACGATTGTCGAGCTTGTCGCTTAGACCCTGTAAACACCTTCTCCCCAAAGTGATTTTTTCAAGTTTTACATTTCTCTGCACTTTATAAAAATAAATAGTGTTATTGTGGTAAGTTATTTAATTTTATTTTATTAAAACGATTTCCTGTTTAACCATTTTAGTCGTTTAAAATTTTGGTTAGTTTCATCGTGCGTGTGCGTGATAACAAATTGTTGATGACCTACTCCTTATGTCAAAATGTTTTACAAATTTACATGAGAGATACTGCAAATTATATTTTTTTTTGATTCGGTGTTTCACGTCGCAAAATATAATGTACTATAAAGCGACAGTTAATGATTGTAACGTCCGGCTACTGAACTCTGCACCATTTCATTTTCCAGTTGATATAACTGGTCTTCAGTTATATATGCGCCTCTATAAATTCAAAGTTGGCCTATGACTGCGTTATGGTATAGCTATTTCATCTGTTTGGTTGAGGTAACAAAAAGCAATTCCTTTATACAGTCTTTATTTTTTATTTATTTTAAAATAAGAATTTCACTTAGAACTACGGTCTTTTTCTGACCGATAATAAAATATATATATTTAAGGCTACACCCGATTGAGAATCTAACACTTCTCTCATGTAAAACAGTTACAATTGTTGTACGATAAAACTACTTAGGATGTATTGTGTCGCCTGTTTGTAGTAGTTTTGGTAGTGGTGTTAATGAGGGAGCGGTTGTGGTAGGGTAGTGATAAGCCAGTCGCACTAGTTACAGTGAACCTCTATAAGTGTAGTCGCGAAAAGAGAAATGTTATCGCTGTCGTAAAACAAATCGAAAATTCATCTCTGTGGCTAATCCTATCCATCGTTGCCCACCCACCCTGAAATTGTAGCCACCATAAACTGTCGCCTGCTTTTATATTCCAGCCTTGTCCGTGTAATATTCGTTAGCGCGCCAACGAAAGACAAATGGATTACGTGTGGCGTGAATATAAAACCCCTTATATTTTGTCGTAGCCTTATTCTTGACTCATCGTCAAAGATTGGGGTACTGTAGGTAATGATAGACGGAAACAGAGAACGGAAAACGTCTTCGTGCCTGTCTCAAGAAGAATACTAACGAGCGAACACAAAATATTTTTATCAAAACTAATGGAGGTGTATTTGACGTCTGTTATTTGACGTAGTTATCTTACTGATTTTACCATAATTTTAGAAGCTTTTGTACCCGCTTTTTTATAAAAAAATTGTAAATTTTAGTTTAACACATTTTAGTTACAATATTGCATATCACACAATATGAAAATCTTCACTATATAAACATAAAAAAAGATAATGGGTTTTCGAGGCAAGGAGCCAATAAAAACAAATATAGTGATTAATGATCTAATTCTAAAAGATGTAAGTCATTTTAATTAATTGAAAAATGATACTACCTATGGCATTATGATATAAAAACTGGAATTATGATATTGATATTAAGTTATGTAAACTCCAGACGATCTGTGAGAAAATCAACCGTATTTTCAGAAACAAGGTACGTCGCGATACAAAATTAAAGGCCTATAAAATTTATGGCAGTTCCTGAATTATGAATTATAGACACCAACAAAGAAACATAACAGTAAAATACACGCCTTGGAAATGGCGTTCTTATAAGGAGTTAAAAGGTGTTCTAAACTTGACCGTATAAAGAATGAAGCCCTAAAACAATGTTTACTAGTTTTTAACTTGAATGAAATATTAAAAGATTACAAAAAAAAACGGTAGAAAAAACACTTAGAAAGAATTTCAGATTCCAGACTGGCCAAACAAGTCTGGCAATACAAACCTATAGGACACAGGTGTGTGGGTAGACCCAGGAAGAAATGGCTGGATGATCTTTAAAGGCGGAACAAGCAGCACCTTGCCTATCACATAATGTGAAGATAAGGATGATGATAATCTTGACGCACATTTCAGAACTATTTGAGTGCTGTATACATTCTTCTGGAGGTCCTGGTCTCTGTCCGCAGACATTATCCTCGCCTTTACCGAGAGTCGGTTGAGATATATTATAAGTATTCTGGGCAGTCAATAAACTGCCGTGGCAAAAGCCTGACATTCAATAGAATGTGGCATGGTGTTCTTGACAATCCTATTGGGACGCGACCAAGTCTTGCCGCCGCTGTGACGGACCGAGACTTGGGACCCGAGGTTATATAGGTAACCTCGTGTTACCAGCCGCCTTTTGCTCTTACCCACAAAAAAAGTTGTCGATTATTTCGGCCAAGATTTGTCGTAAATGTTTCACATCATTCTGTTGCTTTGTGGCCTGAAGAAGATACCCGAGGGTAGGATTGAAGCGTTGTGCCGATGATGTTGCTAGTAAATAGCAACCGACCACGGCCTAGGGTTTGTTCTGCATCTAAATTTATTGACACCGGCCGTGTAAGTTTACGATACGAATTAAGAATTTAATGTTTTCAGTTTAAAATAAAAAAAAAAATGTCAGAAGTGTTTACACAAAACCAGAATATACGAGGGTAAGTCAAAAAGTAAAGGCAAATTTTTAAAAAGGAACTTTTTATTGTGAAAACAAGATGACAAGTAACATCATTTCTCTACATAATCTCCCTCAACTTCTATGCACTTGGTCCATCTCTTGACAAGCTTCGTAATTCCGTCCTGGAAGAAGGTCTGTGGCATCGTGCACAGCCACTCGCGCACCGCCTCCACAACCTCGTCATCCGACGAAAACTTGGATTCACGCAGGTACTCCTTCATCGGACCAAAAAGGTGAAAATCACTTGGAGCTAGGTCAGAACTGTACGGCGGATGCTCCAGCAGCTCAAAACCAAGATCTTGAATGCACTGGATCGTTGTCCCCGCAGTATGAGGACGGGCATTGTCCTGAAGCAAAAGCACACCTTTTGAAAATTTCCTCGCCTCTTTGTTTTGATTTTGGGTTTCAGATCTCGCAGTAGCTCACAGTAGCTGTTACTATTCACTGTTTGACCTTTAGGAGTGTAATGAATTAGAAGTGGACCTTTCATATCCCAAAACACTGTCATCATCAACTTTCCTGCAGAAACTTGTCTTTTGAACTTTTTTGCTGTAGGCGAGGATGGATGTTTCCACACTCTGCCGCTTACTCTGTGGTTCGAAGTGATGGACCCACGTCACATCAACGGTTACTACGCGACTGATAAACTCTTCTTCTTCCTCTTCTAAACGCCTTAAATGTGATTTCGAAATTTCCAAACGTTTCTGTTTGTGCTGGCCTGTCAGTCGATGTGGTACCCAACGAGCACACACTTTGCGATAATTTAGTGATTCGTGGATGATTGCAACTGCTGAACCGTGGCTAATGTTCAAAGCATGCGCAATATCATCAATTTTGACACGTCGATCATCATGAATCATTCGCTCAACTGTCTCGATGTTCTTGTCCGTCTTCGAAGTTGATGCCCTACCTGAACGCTCTTCATCGCAGATAGATACACGACCATTTTTAAAGCGATTTATCCACTCATAAATTTTGCGTTCACTAAGACAGCTCTCACCGTACTGCTGCTGCATTCTGCGAATAATCTCCGCAGGTTTAGTCCCTTCAGAGTGCATAAAACGTACCACTCCCCTCATTTCTTCCTTGGTGCACACGGGCAACGGGGCACTTATAATAAAATGCCCTGAAATCACTACGAATGGAGCTGAGCACTGAAACAACACAGCTAAAGAACAAAAAAACTTTGAGGTTATGATATGTCATTGTTCAGTCAGTGCTGCCATCCATTGCAGCAGTGAAAATAAAACTTGCCTTTACTTTTTGACTTACCCTGTAACTGTCTCAACGCAATTTGATAATTTTTATTTGACAATTTTGCCTAAATTAAGTAAATCTAAGGCTACAAACTTTCTACGAAAGCAATCTGTTATAAACAATTCCCGTATATTATCCTTCTCTCTTTCGCTCCAGTGTTTTCTCGTTGGCTGAGATAGAACACGTTGTACAAACTAATACAGTATCAACAAAAGCAATTTACTACGTACTGTATGCGTACATTCAGAGGGAAAAACAAACACTGCAGGCTGCAGATATGACTAAGGTAAAAGCCTATTAATATTCAATTGCCGACTCGCACGCATTTCCATTTTTACAACGGTCACGATTTCTATCATTTTATTTGATACGAAAAGCCACCACCCAGTATAGCAGTAGCAATTATTTATCTTTACATAAAGAAATGAAATTAAATGGGAAGAGAATTACGACGAAAACTGTTATGGTAGTGATTAAGGGGGGAAAATAAGGTGCCGTGGTTCCAGCGCTTTGATATTTATGTATCTCTTTTAATGTCTCTTGTTTCAAAAAAAAAAAGGAGTATTATTATTTTTCAGAATTATCTGTCCTATACTCTCTTACCAGGGCTGGTTATGATAACACAAAGCAAATAATGAAACCCAGTTATTGGCATTATACGAATGAATGAGTATGCGGAAAATGATCCATGCCACGGGAATCGGGTTTGTGAGTTTCGTTGGTGAGGTTCTGACAAACCGAATGAATGTGGTCTCCCCTGTGGCGAACAGAATTTCCCCCTCCCATCCTTTTGCAAAACTTTTAATTTTTTATGGATTATAATTATTATTAATACTCGTATATTAATAATTGTAATATTATTATATTATTATTATTGTTCTTAGTAGTAGTAGTAGTAGTAGTAGTAGTAGTAGTAGTAGTAGTAGTAGTAGTAGTAGCAGCAGCAGCAGTGGTGGGGGTGTTGTCGGTACTTCTACTAGTAGTTGTAGAATCGATTTAACTCAATTTACTTTTAATTTACTGATTTCTTAATAACATACTGTTCCTTCCTACGTATGCAAACGCGATGCTGTAGTCAAATTGCCTACATGTGCCGTATTTAATATTAAAGGCTCTGTATGTACACAAAAATCGGAAGCAGTGTACTATAGTAGTAGTCGTCGTCGTAATAGTAGTAGTAGTAGTAGTAGTAGTAGTAGTAGTAGTAGTAGTTGTTGCTGTTGTTGTAGCTACAGTTGCAACGTGGATAACAACAGTAGCAAGATTAATAATTGTTTTATTCAGTAATGTGGAGGGCAATGTACAAGTATCTAATTGGACATAAATTAACTTACGTACCTGTAACGAAAAAATATAGGAGTGAATTCTCCGACGCCGATAAAAAGAATAACACAGGTAAAGGAGGACAGTGCAGGACTGGAGAGGTAAGAGAGGTAATGACGGTAAAAATGCGAGAGCGCCGTAAGTGGTAGCACTTGCACTTAGTATTAATAGTATTATACTTATGTCTTTTATATTCAGTTACAAACTTCTGTCTTCCCTGAGGTGCGTGTTCATATACCTACTTGGAAGTATATCCTAAGAATACTCTCTGTTATAACTGAACAACCTGCAGGTATATAGTAACATTCGAATAGGTGTTAAATTTACAGGACTTTATTCGAATTTTGTTTCGTACTTTAGTTATAAGCGCACGTTTTTCTTTACAAAACTATTATGAACAAGTTTAAAGATACAAAATAAGTAACATATCTACTAAGACTCCCACCACTAGCGTCAACATCGTTGAAAATAAAATCCGGGCTATTGAGCTGTGATCTTGTACTAAAGTTGTTATTTTTTTTTAACGTTTTGGCCTCACATTTGCACGCCATTTTTAGTGATAAAACGATTCTACACAACTGAAGAAGAAAACAAATCATTTCTTGCCACAGTACTGTGGTTACTGATGAACACCGTGTCAGTTGTGTAGAATCGTTTTATCACTAAAGATAGCTTGCCGAGGTGAGGCCGAAACGGCTGAAAATAACATCTTTGAAGATAACAATAACTTTAGTAGTCCACGGCTCGATAGACCGGATATTGTCAACAGGCCGAAACGTCTGAAAATAACATCTTTGAAGATAACAATAACTTTAGTAGTCCACGGCTTGATAGACCGGATATTTTCAACAGGCCGAAACGTCTGAAAATAACATCTTTGAAGACAATAACTTTAGTAGTCCACGGCTCGATAGACCGGATGTATTGTCAACAATACAAAATAAATGTTTACAGAATTTGGTAGTTTTACGAAATTACTTCATCATCGTCATCATCACCACTCCAAGGACTAGGCCTTAGACCTGTTCCGGAACCCACCTCTTCCTCGGTATACCAAAATCACTCTTCCCAGTAGGGCATTAACCCAAGGCAGCCGCAGGTAGACGGATATCAGGCACGCGGTTCAAGTGTTCACACCATTTGCTCCTGCGGTCTTCAATCGTCTGGTGCAATGATACATTGTTTAAATCGCGTCTAATATCCTCGTTTCTTCTCCGATCCAAGTGAGAACAATCTTGCGTTCCTCTTAGCAATTTAATTTCGGCTGCCTGAATCCTCTCTCTGCACGTCGCTTTTACCAAGAGTCCATGTCTCACTAGGATACAGGACTGTGGGGACAACCACAGTTTTATAAAATTTCATATATACATATTTGTCAGTAATATATTAAATGGAAACATACATATTAGGTTTATCGTTAAATATTATACGCTTTTGTGTTTCACTTTTAATGTAAAACTGAATAATTAACGTTATTCTCTAATAACGTATGTAATGTAACAACATATACGCGTAAAAGTTAACATTAATTTAAAAGTGACACCCGACTTTTCAACACACACACAAATTACCTTCATAAAACTATATATATATATATATATATATATATTTAATTAACGTAGTTGTTGTAATACTGTCAAAACACTGTCATCATTGTTTTAATTTTAATTTCATTAATTATTTATTGTGCAAAATGTTTGTTTAGAAATAACTGTCATTACATAAATAATAAGTATTTTAATTAATGATATCCGTAATTTTATAGTAAAATTAAATTATGACATTTAGTTTTCAGACAAAGATGTTGGTACGCAATGTACAAATTGTATCGGTTAATTAACATACATTGACGTAATAGGCAACATGAACAGATGTCAGATTTAATTAAGAGATTTTGTCTGTAATATAATTCTTGTTTACTACTTTGTTCCAATACACTGGCTGGCAGAGGTCTTTTTCTCCTCCATCTTGTATACAAGTTTATGTTGTCAATCGTTATTTACCATGCTTTGAACACAATGCATTCAGAAACATACAGTTCTTCTTCTTCTTTTTCTTATAGGTTATACAGGCCTATAACTGTTTCGGAACCCATCTCATCCTCGGCCGACCCACGTCTATTCTACTAATGGCTTTATAGTTCAGTTTCGCTTTTGGCAATCGATCCTAAGTCATCATCATCTCCTGTAAATTGAAGTTAATTCATGCATGTCCTTTACTTTGTGTTCTGCTCTGATATCTTTATTTCTTATTCTATCTTGCGATTATAATTTAAAGTATTTTGAAGAAACGTAATTACCATATCGTTATTTACCATACTTCGCATTCAATTTTTTTGTTACCAATAAACGGTAAATGTAAATAAATATTTATATTTATTTTCATAGCCTCATAGCTTTTCCATGCCTCCGCCAACATTGATCACTTTATTAAACTTTCACGGCCGGCGACAACATCATTGAAAGTGCCGTTACGTCGCCTGTTAGGTAATGATACATAGCTGTCCTTGTTGACGACACCATTGAATGTGCCGTTACGTCACCTGTTAGGTAATGATACATAGCTGTCCTTGTTGACGACATCATTGAAAATGCCGTTACGTCGCCTGTTAGGTAATGATACATAGCTGTCCTTGTTGACGACACCATTGAAAGTGCCGTTACGTCACCTGTTAGGTAATGATACATAGCTGTCCTTGTTGACGACATCATTGAAAATGCCGTTACGTCGCCTGTTAGGTAATGATACATAGCTGTCCTTGTTGACGACATCATTGAAATGCCGTTACGTCGCCTGTTAGGTAATGATACATAGCTGTCCTTGTTGACGACATCATTGAAAGTGCCGTTACGTCGCCTGTTAGGTAATGATACGTAGCGGTCCTTGTTGACGACATCATTGAAAGTGCCGTTACGTCACCTGTTAGGTAATGATACATAGCTGTCCTTGTTGACGACATCATTGAAATGCCGTTACGTCGCCTGTTAGGTAATGATGCATAGCTGTCCTTGTTGACGACATCATTGAAAGTGCCGTTACGTCGCCTGTTAGGTAATGATACGTAGCGGTCCTTGTTGACGACATCATTAAAAGTGCCGTTACGTCGCCTGTTAGGTAATTATACACAGCTGTCCTTGTTGACGACATCATTGAAAGGGCCGTTAGGTAATGATACATAGCTGTCCTTGTCTGAGACGATTGGTACGGTGTCCGCCAATTCACCCCCGTGACGAGGTGGAGACTATACGTTTTGTCTGCGGTCATTTTCGTAAACTTTTATATCAGCACAATCTAAGCTGGAAAGCAGCATCAAGTGCTATCTGAATGGCTTGAGAGCGCAGTACGCCAAATCCTATTCAATAGGAGGCTCTCTCTCTCTTTTGATTCACAACGGCTGAACCATATTTGAAGATTTCATGTGCAGCCGAGGCTAGTAGGCACTCACTGAGGGGAAAGGAACTTGGCCAATTGCAATTTAACAGAATAATTTTATCTCTAAGTAGTTCGTCTAGCTTGTTAACTGTGTAAATATAGCTGAGGAAATAATAGTAATAATATTGTTGGCAGCATGTTGCAGCTCATATACCAATGTACTATCCCATCCATTCGCAGAGTAGAACTCTCATTGTGCCAAAATACTACTCCAGATTTTGAAAATTTATTTTAAATTTAAGGAATAAAAATAGGATAATTTCGCTGTCGATATAAGGTATAGGATGTACATTTATTTTTTTTTAAAGAAGCGTTTATGTAACATACATATAGTTAAGGGAACACGAACTAAGGTTTTCTCCACGGGAAGGTACTGATTTGTAATAAGTTCCGTTGAAATCTAAAACGTTAATATGGAAGATAGTGTTCTTTCCGAATCACCTTATATACCTCGTATTTTCCACATCCAGAGGACGAAATTTCACGTTCAAAGTGTGATCAAAAGGTTTGTGCAGTAGTTCTTGTTTAGTTTTAAAATTATCCCTTTATTCAGCGACACTTATACTGCCCCCTTCAAAGTAGTCTCAGTCGAATGTAACACGATTAAGCCGGCAGCCGTTTTGCAGTCACCAAAATTATTTCAAGCGTGCACTTTTTAGTATAACATTGAGCTTGCTTAGCGAGTTTTGTTTTACGTCCTTAACGGTCGCAAAACGTTCTCCTTTCGTGGAAATTATCACTATTGGGAGGAGGAAAGATGCCGTTGGGACCCACCTGGTCAATACGGCTTTTGCCATGTTGTCATTATGATGTTTTCTTTTGTCTAGTCTGACAAAACTCTTAACAAGCAATAACATGCATGCTGGCGCATTATCGGGCTACAATTTTCATAGATTATTCTTCTGTAAATCTGGCGGTTTTCCACAAATAGCTTCATACAAAAAAAGCGTATAATATTCTAATAGTACTCTTTATTTACCACTGCGCTTAGCGATGCAAATTAGTCGATCACAAAAACATAATTTTGATCTGTCAATTATAAAGTTCAACTCATTACGACAGTCTTTGAAGGTTGTAAACCGCTTGTTCACGCACAGGAGTCTCGCCAGAACAAGCCTTTTAACAAGCTTATCAGAACAGGCCAGTTGTCTCACAGTTTACACAAAATTTACTCCATGTCCTTTGATCTTGCATTGTAAAATGACAAAAAACAGCCTAATACACTTAAGGACGACTTATTTAATTAACTGTGAAATCTAAACTATGCATCAAATAGGTCTAAAATGTTAGACAATTTTCAGGAAAATGTGTACCAACGTCACATAAAAGCAGTTTTCTTTTAAAAGAAACACTTGTAGCAGTGGAAATTGTTGAAAAATTGCACGAAATGTTTCATCAAACCTCCCATGTCTCCAGTAAAACACAGTTGACGTCGATAGTAAACTGTCATTGACAGAAAGTTATAACATACCAGTCTTTATACAAGCAATTTTCAATATCCTACAATACCATACATTTCTCAGTGTTCTGTTTCTAGATTGTATCCTGTTTTGTGATTTTGAGCACACATTATATATCTACAACCGCAGCAGAGAAGCTTTACATTTTATACAAAATTAACGTTCACCTATTATTCACTGGCGTCGCGTTTTCGATCCTAGTGCTTCGTGAGTACAATAACAACAACAATAACACGTCGTGTTTCAATATTATATGCGCCGCATCACCGTTGACATCGTCAGTTCAATAGCGGCAAACACACAAGAGGCGCTGTGATTTATACGGCTGTGAAAAGGCATTCGGCGGCAAACACATGTGACGCTGCCGCGGGGCTGTAAGTGGCGCAAAATTAGCGTGAGCTGAGCGTAACGTAGCGTAAACAGTCACTCAGCCTGTTACACTCAGTCGTGCTTTTAGGGAAGAGGGTAAAATAAATACTGTATAAAATTTGTTTAATTTTGTTATTTCATATATTTTCGACATATGAGTTCTTCCGTATGAGATTCACTTTGTATATTCCGTGTTGGGAGGGTGAATATTTTATCCGTTTCGATTCACAGTATTTTGTTTTAATATTTTTAACGTTATCTCACTCTGTAAGCTATAACAGAAATGTCTGTTCATATTTATTTGACAGTCCTGATTGTTACGTTCCTTTTTTCAATTAGGGTATATAAGTTGTGTTTTTGGTTGTTTATATTTTAATTCCATTATTATTTTTATTAGTTTATATCACCGTTAGTTTTTCGAAAGCTTAAAATAAAATTAGCCTTGTCAATTGTAATCCTGATTTCTTCCTCATTTTAATATCCCAATCACAAACATATGCAGAATTTAATTACAAGTTGCGATTGAACAAAAATAGAAGGAATAAATATTATCAGCATACATATCATAAAACATTTCTCTTTGTCTGTCTCTCTCTCTCTGTCTCTCTCTCTCTCTCTCCACGCACGCGCACACACTGATATAATAAATTACTACATCTTATTATAAAATAAAATGTATACCCATTTAAAATCAAAAGTAAACGTGATAGATGCAGTCAACAGTTAAATACTGTATTAGATATTTTTGTCATTTGGAAATTTTCTATTTTTCGTATTGTTTGAATTAGCACCCATCCTTACTATTTCTTTATGAAATTGCTAATCTGCTACAATTTTTATTGTTCAGACAAAGCTTTTCGTCATCACTGACAGTCAGTGATGACGAAAAGCTTTGTCTGAACAATAAAAATTTTAGCAGATTAGCAATTTTATAAAGAAATAGAAAATTTTCTAGTCATTAATTCCGATGTCAGATTTTAACTATTGATTAAAGACAGTACGTCAATTGAACAGGTTGATAAATTTAAATACCTAGGGTTGCTATTAACACGGGAAGGCCTAGGAAAACCCGAAATCAAAAAACGAATAGAACAGAGCAGCAAAGTTCTAGGAAGCTTGAACTCTATTTGGTGGGACAAACATATTTCGAGAGCCACAAAGTTTCATATAGGAAAAGCTTTTGTTGAATCAGTTCTGTCTTACGGCTGTGAGGTATACACGTTGAGTATGGAAATTATACGACAATTGAATGCCGTGGAAATGGATTATCTCCGTCGAAGTGCCGGAGTGTCAAGAAGGGAGATAATAACCAGCGAGGAGATCGGAAGAAGGATGCATGCAGAAGACAGAATTATTAACAGAGTAGAACGAAGAGGCATAAAGTGGTTCGGTCACTTACTCCGAATGGATGAACAGACATGGCCGAGGAAAATATTTCAGTGGAGGCCCCCAGGCAGAGGAAAAAGAGGCAGACCTAGACTGTCCTGGTATAAAAAAATGAGGACGGCCATGGAACATCATAACTTGGCAGAAGAAGATGCACAGGACAGAAATAGATGGCGGTTAGGTGTGGGTATGCGGCAGTAGCCGATAAAAATCCCTTTGAGGAAAAGGATATTTTCAAGGGTTTCTATGTCTAATACTTCTTCCTAAACACCCAAATTAAGAAATATACTACTCACTGTGTGAGTCATGTCAGTCAGGAAAAGACACTGAAAACAATTGATGAACAGTTTTTGTTTATAAGCTGCTAAACTTGCAACAAAGGAAAAGAAAAAATTAAAAACTTTTTTGGAAAAAGACTGCAGACGATATTAGAGATTTGCAAAAAAAAAAAAAAAGAAACGTAAAAATAAAAAATTAAAATTCTGTTAAAAAAATGTTTACTGTAATTTTCCAGAAGACACTTTTGTTTAAACTATTATTTATAAACTGTAACTAAATCGCAAAATGATTATCAAGACCTTTTAATGGAATACTTACCACAGGAAACAAAGGAAGAAGACCTTTGTTATTAAGAGGAAACAACGTTATACAAATTTTAAAAATTGTAGGGAGTTAGAAATTGTAATCGTAGGATGATATGACACCTTTATTATGTACCAGCGCACCCGATTCCGGAGAAACTTTGAAGGAACGTTTTACACATTTTTACCATTTTAGCAGTCAAATATTTGTTAGAGTTTATCTTAACTTATTTCCTTTGGAAAAATATTTTATTCAGTAAAGACCGCTCTTCATTGTAGTCAAACGCAATTTCAATTGATCTGACTACTAATTTAGCAAATTACATGGTTGTTACTCTTTTTTGAATATTCACGCGACGTTGAAGATTTGGGTGGTTCGTGTCGTCTCATGTGCAACTGGTATAACTCTATTAATTAGGCCTGTAGTTTTACTAATCTAATGGGAAAGTGCATGTATTGGAAATCGTTAATAGCAACAAGCTTGTCGTCAATAGTTATACTAACTTTTGCTGAACATCTGCGTCATTGCTGGAGTGCGGCTTTTCTATTTCATATGCAGAGCTCAGCAAATGGAAGTGTCGAGGAAAATCCTGAGAAAACTAAGGCCCACGTTGGGCTGTGAAGCTACAGATGACGATGCAAACCAAAGATTTAGGCCTCTAAACACATGGAGACATTAAAGTAACCCTAAAGGCATAGTTCATAGTGTTACTGTGGTCTCTCGGATCGTCGTATGACACAATGGAAACAAAATAAAGACACCAATGAAGTCACTAATTACCAGCTTTAATGAGCAAAAATAACAATATACGAGGGACATTCAATAATTAAAGAGTCAAATTGATCTAGAGAAAAAACGGTTGGCAGGAAAAATTAGGTACTTTTAGGACTTCATGTTGGCATCCCTGGGAGGTTCTCTGAGCAGCTGTTTCATGAAAATTGTTTTGCTTATAACCTCAAAATCTCATTTAACAATGACAAGTCCGCTAGAAGTTTCCACATTAGTAGAACAAACGTTCAATGTTCGATTTTTATTTTCTGAAGGTGAAAAACCCTCTAATGTCTATTCTAGAATGACTAAACAGCATGGTGAAAGTTCCATGAATCGCGGAAATTTTTATAAGTGGGTGTATCAGTTCAAAAACGGTCGAACCTCAGTGACAGACGAACAGCGATCTAGACGTCCAAAGGAAGTTTCAACTCCTGCGC
The DNA here is from genome assembly GCA_034769895.1 of Magicicada septendecula. NCBI lineage: Eukaryota > Metazoa > Arthropoda > Insecta > Hemiptera > Cicadidae > Magicicada > Magicicada septendecula. Next base: position 1,429,031,057 of record CM068367.1, on the reverse strand, counting down.
TTGAATCTCGAATAGACAATATGATTCGTGAAGACCGTCGTGTTACAGTTGAACAAATGGCTGAAAATTTGCAAGTAAGTGTTGGTACAGTTTATAGCATTATCAGTGACAAGCTTAGGTACCGCAAAACAAGTGCAAGATGGGTTCCAAAAGAGTTAACGCAACAACACAAGGATAACAGACTCAGAGTGTGCACAGAGCTGAAGCAACGCTATTGGCTGGGAGACACCACCACACTCCCCGTATAGCCCAGACTTGGCACCATCAGATTTCCACCTGTTTGGCCCACTCAAGGAATCGCTACGTGGTAAGAAATTCAACAACAACGAAGAAGTCAAAAAATTTGTGGGAGACTGGTTCAAACGTCAAGATAAAGAATTCTTTGCTGCAGGCATAAAAAAGCTGATTCATCGTTGGGACAAGTTTATTAGTGTTGGGGGGGGGGGGGGATTGTGTTGAAAAATAGGAAAATTGTCATTTTGTAAAAATACACCATTTTTTTCTCAAGATCAGTTTGTCTCTTTAATTATTGAATGTCCCTCGTAGAATCAACTAGATACTCGCATACAGTAATTCAAGTTACCTTTGTTCACACACAATAATTATGTCAACTGTTACAGTTCCGCACTAACTTCTTCTATGGCGTCACAGTTCGAAGTCGAACCTTATCCTCCATAATCATCCGCCTCCATATTTTCCTGTTTTTGGCGATCGATGTCCATCGTTTTATTTTAAGTAAATTATCAGCATCCCTCGCCACTGCGTCAATCCAGCGTTTCTTGGGCCTTCTGACAAGCCTTCTACCCTCGATTTGACTAAACAGTATCTTCCTATGTGTTCGGTTGTCCCTTTCATCCTAATGATGTGTGCTACCCATTGCAAAATATGCAGTTGGATGGTAGTGGACAGATCATTGTCTTTATACCGTTTGTATAGTTCTTCATTGTAACGCATTCACCATATCCCATTGACTTGGATTGGTTCATATATTCTCCTCAAAACTCTCCTTCCCAAATTATTTATTATGTTAGCTCCTCGTTTGTCCAGGGTCCAAGTCTCGCTGCCATATGTTATCACCGGTCTAATCATAACTTTATACAGTGTGACCTTGCACTGATGGTGGATATTCTTTGTCTTGAATATAGATATCAACGAATCATATGCTCTATTTGCGGCCTGTATCCTTTCCCTTATTTTATTTACTTCTTCATTGTCTTCTGCAATGAAACATCCTACATATTTAAACTGATTGCTATTTCCAGATTTAGTGGTTCGATTTCAAACTGTTCAGGTTTCCTGGTTTTCTTTCGAGTGGTGATCATAACCTTTTTTAAATATAAATTTCATTTAATCCGCACTAACTATAACACAATAATCACTTTCTACTCTAATCCGTAACAACCACTTGATCCGCACTCTACAATATCGCCAGCAGTGGTTACAAATAACTTTTAAACCGGCCGCGGATGCTTGTATATGTCCCGCAGATGTTCCAGAATAATTTTCCATTCTTTTGGCGAGCGTGCCGGTGTAATTCGCATAGTTAAGAGTGTTCGAACAGTCTGGTAGGTACTTTTGTACACGACCTTGACAGAGACAGTGCTCCTGCTCGGCTGGCCGACAAACGTGTAGTAATTTTAAGTAACTAAATCTGCCGACTTTGTTGGAGGGTTACGTAATTTTCGGAGCAATATGCAAAGCAAAGATTTTGGCCTTCTCTAGATTCTATAATAGAATCAAATAAACACAGCATAAAATCAAAAAGTCACCCTAAAGACCTAAGTGCACACATAAAACAAAATCTTTCGGAAAACCAGTATGGGTAATGTGTGCCAGTAGAAAAGGGGTAAACATCGATCGTTTGATCGCATTACGTATTCCAAGCGTTAAACAGCATGGAGCAACAACACCCATTCAGAGATGACTTTACTGTGGCAATATACAAAGTACAGTATATGTATGTGTGTTTGTGCAAAGTAAATGATTTATACCAGTAACAAAGTGATCACCGCTATATTTGCAAACGCTGTAGCGTAGTACGTCGTTATTACTTTTATTGACGCCACTTTGGTGGTGGTGACAACCATTGGCTCTCAGTTTATCCGCAGTACTACGGCTCATCGACAACACGCGCCCGTGCTCGCAGTTTATTGTCAAACGTATATAGCTGTACTAACAGCTAACAGCTGTAAAACAAAAGTACACAACACAGCCAATACGATAATTTAGTTAATAGTTATTGAGCTGGAAGCGTGTGTTTGTGCAGCATTTGATGTTTTGTTTGTATTGAAAACTCACACAGACTGTCGCACACAATTCAGACACTTTGTGAATACAAATTGTGTACAATCGTGTGTCATAATCCCGACGGTCTTATACCTGCAGTGGACACGTGGATAATGAAGCGTTTACAAATAAGTCTCTTGTGTATCACTGTAGCCTGCAGATAAAATTCTGCAATTTTGTAAAGTTTAATCACCTGCCTATTAATCGTTATTTGATGCAAACCTTATATTATCTCCTTTTATCTTCTTTGCATAATGGATAATAAATAATAAATAATTAATGGTGGTAGTAGTAGTAGTAGTAGTACTACTAGTAGTAGTAGCAGTAGTGGTGGTGGCAGTGGTAGTGGTAGTAGTAGTAGTAGTAGTAGTAGTAGTAGTAGTAGTAGTAGTAGTAGTAGTAGTAGTAGTAGTAGTAGTAGTAGTAGTAGGTAGTAATAGAAGTAGTACTAGTAGTAGTAGCAGTAGTGGTGGTGGTAGTGGTAGTAGTAGTAGTAGTAGTAGTAGTAGTAGTAGTAGTAGTAGTAGTAGTAGTAGTAGTAGTAGTAATAGTAGTAGTAGTAGTAGTAGTAGTAGTAGTAGTAGTAGTAGTAGTAGTAGTAGTAGTAGTAGTAGTAGTAGTAGTAGTAGTACCTGTGATAGATGGAAAGAAGAGAGGCAAAAACTGGAAATATATAGTGGGACAGATCTCATCTGAAAATATAATCCTGGAGAGCGAACACTATTGCGAGCATGTAGCAGCTTACATAGAGAAGGTACTAAGTACTAAGACGAAAGAAGGAAGCCGAAGATGATCTTCCTAGGGCCGCTAACAGAATAGCAGAAAACAGGTAACGTGGACCCGCTGAAGGTTTGAAGCAGATGAACGTCCACAGGACGAAGTACAAGTGGCACCACCTTGAAGTATTGCGAAAGCTGAGTCCCGAGGTGGATCGATGCCGTGGACGACAGGGTTTGTGGTTTTGGTGGGTGCGAGTCTCACACACCGTATGAGTGCGGACCCTTCTGCGGCGAACATAAGTTTTCCACAGTCTCCCTCGTAAAATAAAAAATAGTAGTAATAGTAGTATTAGTTATAGTAGTAGTAGTAGTAGTACTAGTAGTAATAGAAACTATTATAATATAATAATAATAAGTAATAATATATGAAGTAATAATATTATAATATATTTATTTCCATTTTTTTAATATTTACAAAGCTCATTACATTCACGGCACTAGGAATTACCTGCTCACCACATACTGTCAGCAATAACAATTTAAGGTTCATTAATGTTCTTGCTATATATTTAATTCAACAGATAACAATCTTTCGTAAGTCCGATTAATTTTTAGGATTAATATCGTACAGTCACTGAAACCTTATACAGATTATACGAAATAATGACATATACTAGAAATTAGATTATTAATATTTCAAAATTAACTTTAACTGAAATAATCCTTTTCAATCGTAATTCACATCAAAGATTAAAAATAAGTTACAGTGTTAACTATAATAATAATAATAATAATTATTATTATTATGTTCAAGGATTAGGTTATATAAACCTGTTCCGGCACCCATCTCACCCTCGGACGACCCACGTCTCTTCTACCAATATAGAAGCTTTATAGTTCAGTGCCGTTTTCGGCAAACGATCCTCCGTCATCATTTGCAGATAATCCCACCATTGTCTTCTGTAAATTCAAATAATTTCATTTATGTTCTTTACTTCGAGTTCTGCTCTGATATCTTCATCCCTTATTCTATCTTGCAATGTATGATTTAAAGTATTTTGAAGGAACTGCATTTCAGCACTCCCACTCTTGCCGCATTCCTTTTTTGTCATGACCCACGCCTCACTCGCATATGCCAATGTGAGTATTCCAATTGTAATATACAATTTAATCCTTGTGCTGTGTCCTGTTTTATTTCTAAGATTTCTATGAATTTTACACAAATATTCCTAAATTTATTTATTTTGCCTTTTATATCATACTCAGATTCACAGCTTACAGCACAGCCGACATATTTGAAACGGCTCACTTATTACTATCGTAGTCCTCACTGGATATTTACTCTTAAGGCTACGGATTCTGTCCTTCTTACTGAAATTGTCAGTGAGTACTCTCTTGCCACTTCTTGTGATTGAAACATGGCGCTTTGTAAATCATCCTCATTTTCTTTAATAAGAAATAGGCCATCCGGGTATAGCAAGGAACCCAGAAAAATTAATTTGTTAATGTGTATTCCCGAAGTCACTCTGGATTTTCCATGCTCTCAACATGTCGTCAATGTAAATATTAAGCAAAGTTAGGGAAACACAACAAATATATTTCAAAATTTGAAATCATTAATCTATATTTGTCTATTATATAAGAGCAAGAAAAGGAAGAGGAAGAAGAGGAGGATGAGGTGAAGGAGGTGAAGAAGGAGAATGAGGAGGTGGTGGAGGAGGTGGAGGAAGAGCAGGAAGAGGAGGAGGAGAAGGAGGAGGAGGAGGAGGAGGAGGAGGAGGAGGAGGAGGAGGAGGAGGAGGAGGAGGAGGAGGAGGAGGAGGAGGAGGAGGAGCAGCAGCAGCAGCAGCAGCAGCAGCAGCAGCAGCAGCAGCAGCAGAAGAAGAAGAAGAAGAAGAAGAAGAAGAAGAAGAAGAAGAAGAAGAAGAAGAAGAAGAAGAAGAAGAACGTATAATTAGAACAGACTGGTAGAGAACTTGATATATAGAGTACACATGTTGTGTATTTATTTTTAAGCAATAGTTGATTGACATCGATGATTGACACCCATTACAATTTATGACGATACTTTGAGACTCTTCGCATATAATGGCACTACAAAAGGAAGAGGTATTTCACCGTGGAGTTGATAACAAAACAGGTTGCTCCAGGTTTAATTTTAAGTACTTAGTTCGTTGAACCCCCAAACTGCCCAACAAATCACTTTCGATTTATTACTACGACGTATTATATACCAAAACGCCGCCACTGAATATGTATAACTTCATGCGTAAAACTGTATAATCTTTGAAAAGAAATCCATTGGTCGCACGCAAGCTAACTGTTACCGTAGAAAGCTAACGTTAAGGCAAAAGATAAATATGCCGTAAAATATCTCCGTTTCGTTGTGAAATGAAACAGGAAAAAATTACTTTTAACCCCTAAGCATTAACAGTTCTGCAAACATTTGAACGCTTTACAGTTTCGCGTAAAATATTTAGGTAAAGATCAATGGCGTGGCGTGGGTACATAACAGCTGTTGCCTGTTGAGATAGGTCTAAAAAATTAATTCGATTTTTGAAGTGAAAACTTCTATAGGCACGTTGGGCGATTTTTGGGTGGGTAAAATCTTATGAGTTCGCGTCACCGACATGCTAATGCTAACATGATATCTGTAGCTATAAGTATGACGTGTTGCGCGTGGCCAGCAGTGAAAGTATAGATTATACTTGTGTGTAATACTATTATACTACAATTATATTATACAATTGTAATACTATTTATACTATTTAACACACTTTTATCGTTTACTTACTTTATTTTGGAGTTTCTTACGCTGCCGAATTTGCTATCGCGTGTTCGATCCCTAGCGCGATTTCGGCTTTCCGTATTAACAATTAACGCAATACTTATGATCTATTTTACATCTGGCTGTTAACTTAGGGGTTTTCGTCATGTCTAATGTCGAAGTATGTATTTTTAATAGTTTTTGAAGTGAAAACTTCTATAGGCACGTTGGGCGATTTTTGGATGGGTAAAATCTTATGAGTTCGCGTCACCGACATGCTAATGTTAACAGTATATCTGTAGCTATAAGTATGACGTGTTGCGCGTGGCCAGCAGTGAAAGTATAGATTATACTTGTGTGTAATACTATTATTTATACTATTTAACACACTTTTATCGTTTACGTACTTTATTTTGGAGTTTCTTGCACTGCCGAATTTGCTAACGCGTGTTCGATCCCTAGCGCGATTTTGGCTTTCCGTATTAACAATTAACGCAATACTTATGATCTATTTTACAAGATATTTACATAAATTCCAATCAAACATTTTTGTTTCCTACTTCAGTTACCATAAGCCTATTGTATCCTTTTTAGAATATAATGAAATGTTTGATAGTACGAATAACTTAAGTATTGATGAAATGAATGATAATAATGATGGAAACAATGAAAACAATGTTGAAAATTAAGTTCATTGAAATTCATGTAAATACAAATACTATGTATAAATAATATTTTGTACTGGGCTTGCGCAGTCCATCATATGTTTTGATTAATAAGTAAACCATATAAAAATGTATATAATTGTTGCTCGGAGTGCCGATAGATGTGAAAACCAGACTGATGTTAAAGTTTTTAATTTACAAAAAATTTTAATTTTTGATACTACAATTAATTTGAATATCCAAAAAAAAACACTGTTATTTCATAGTTTTAAGTTTTCACTTCTGTCGGCAGTCGTCAATGACTGCCTATTTTTAAATTTTTTTCCTAGTACCAAGTGTTTTATTAAAGTCAAAATATTCTTTTTAGAGCTAAATTATCTTTTGCTGTCAGGTAAAGAGAGGGTCCCGGTTCAACGGGATCTGACTCTATTATACTTACACAGAATAAATGAGGACACAAATAATCAAATTAATAATAATAAACTAATAAACATAAACAGAGAAACACAGAACTAAACGAACAAAACTCAAATAGGGTAGGCAGTAACTGCTGCACGTTTGTTCCGAAACGAACGCAGCTGCTAAATAAGAGTTTCCCAGTTTATACAGCGGTAGCACATTGGGTGGACGAATGTGTCCTCCTCCTGCTGTTTGTACAGTGACAACTACTCCGAAGTCAATGACAACACCGCAGTAAACATTGCCGACGTCGGAGCCGGTAACACAGGACGGTACAATTGCACATCAGGTAGAAACCAATGCTATGCTTTTCTTCAAGTTTCCCTACTAATATTGTTTGGATTTTAAATTGTTAAATAACTAAAATATTTATTCTGTGATATAATTAACATTCCGTCGGGCGCGGCTGATCTGATTGATACTCGTCTTACGTTTTTTTGTTCCATTTGTCTCTAACAGATGACAGCATCGCCTGTCTCTCAGTAGCTTAACATATTTCTACCCTTTATCTGTCAACAGCGTTTAGTATGCCAACAGCTATTGCAAGTGAAGATAGTGACTGTTTGTTCAATTTGATACACTGCGCCTGTGTGTGTTATATTTTTAAAGGTTTACAATTGTCTTGTTAAATCATTTTGATTAGTCAATTTTTGATATTTCTGCTCATATTGATTCACTGTTTCAGTCTAAAACAATTTATGTTTGTATTTCTGGAAAATGTGTTGTTTTGGCATCTAGTTTGCATGAGGATAAATCAATAGATACTGATACTGGAGATAAGCAGAAGCTGTCTGTGACAACATTTTACAATAGAACGAAAGGGGGAGTGGATACTACTGACAAATTATGTAGGCCTACATCATATAATGTAGCAAGAAATGTAAGCTGTTGGCCAATGGTCATATTTTTTGCAATGATAAACATGAGTGGTATCAACGCACAAGTTATTTATTTCGGAAATGGTTATGATGTTATTAGAATAAAAGTGTTTCTGAAGACATTATAACTCATGAATTAGTTCTGCCCCAAATCATTTGAAGGGGTACAAACACTTGTAGAATACACAAAAATCTGCAAGATAGTCTAAAACGTTGCAGACCAGAAGGCAATGAAGAAAACCAAGATGATAGCAATGACATTGAGCGAAAAAAGAAAGGTGTCAGACATGCACAACAAAGCGACGATTAACGAAGTATAATTATGTGAAATGCAAAAAACCTGTTTGTTTGATACATATAGAAAGCTACTGCATTGATTGTGCTAAATTCTTCCTGGTTTATCAGAGCATGTTTCTGATGAGGACAGTAACGAATTTCTTAGTTTTTGTGACAACTAAATTTTTTTACAAAGTATTTTTTCTGTCTATTTGTAAATTTCAAGTTATGTATTCATGTAATATCTTAGTTTTTGTGAATGTTGAACTGTTTCATAAATATTTTTTCAGTAAATTTATACATGTCAGATTATATGTTCATTAAAATGTCAGAAATAAAATATTACTTTCAGTTTGCAAATGTTACATTGGCTTCTATTTTTTTTTCAATTCACATACATATTTCAGATAATATATTCATTATAATATCAAAAATCAAATACTATTTTGCAATATTGCTAAAAAAGAAAATATAAAGCAGCCAATCAGTATGATTATCAATTTGATACACCGCGTCTGCTGTCGTGCTGTAAGGGACCGCGCCTGACGGAAGGTTAATATTATTTTCTTTAGTTTCCAGGGCTGTTGCTGCCGACAACAGCGGTACATGGACGCCACGCTGCTGAGTATAGAGCAAAAAAATAATGTCAGCGGCCGTATTTCTAATCATTCTTACGGTTTACGCTTTTATTTTGTAAGATGAATGTTTTGCACAGAAAGTATGTCAAAGTATTTATACATTTTCTGAATAGTTAATTCTTCATTCTAAAATGTAACTTACATATCGCAAAAACAGCACACTTATTATCAGTAAAATTAATTTTCGGTCTGTTGGGACGTGGACCTCTTTTTGTAGAGCCAAAGGTTTCACTACGGCTGCGGCAGCCATCTTCAGTGGTCTTCTGTTCTCCTCCTCTAGCTACTAAATAACCCCAAACCGTCGCCCTTAGTCGCTTTAGTCGTCATCTAATGACTAGAGAAGCAGACTAGAAGACCGCTGAAGATGACTGCCTCAGCCGCAGTCGAAACGGGTGGATCTACAAACTGACGACCACGGCCCCGCAGCCCCTGAAAATAATGTTACTGGAAACAACTGGAACCGTGAAAGCTGTAATGTTATTGTACAGCTATTATTGAATACGCAAGAGAAAAATCAGTCTCATCGTTGAAGTGGTTCTTGGCATGAAACACTGGACAAATGGGGAACGGTCGCCGGCCAAGTAAATAATTGATCGATGGTAAAGAGCAGACAGAAGATTGTGACGACTGTTGTCGGGAAGATGAAGAGATAAGAAACGGAAGGTTGGTTGACTTTGAAAACACTGAATTATAAAAAAAAAAAAAAATATATATATATATATATATATATATACAATATTATCTACTTGCAGAAGAAACAAATTGAAAACATCACAAATTATATATATATATATATATATATATATATTTTCAATCACTTTCTGCTACAGTTCGTTTCTTGATATATATAAAGTATTTAAATTTATAATTATATTACCTCAAGATGTTCTTTAGATCTTCAAAGAACATCATGAGGTAATATAATTATAAATTTAAATACTATATATATATATATATATACACATATATACACATAAATCAGTCAGATAGTAGCAACGAAAATGAGATCAGCCTCCCGCAGAATCATGTGCGTTGGATTGTCAGTTTCACGTCTACCTGATCCGGTTATACTCTTAGTTAAAGACATATTCTTAACCTATGCCATCAAACTTTTCTTTAACTAACAGAATTAACACTGATGGACACCACTACAGAAACATTATTCCTATTGGGGCTTACAAGCTTCACAGCTCACCATCAGATCGTAATTGCACATCTTATCATAAAATTTAATTAATAAAACTGTGTTAGCCGTAAGGTGGCAGCCCCACCATTTGTCTACTCTGCTACGCGATTGGTAACCTGCACAGAGGAATCTACTGTTTACTCCAAGTTCCCCAATTAGGCTCGGGAAAGTTGGGAACCGTAACAGGCAGAATTCCTAAAACGTGAAGTGAAGAAAAAGAAAAAGTTGTTTTAGTGGTCATCATTAAAAACAGAATTATGTGTGCAATAGTGTTAATTCTGTTTGTGATTATAACTACTAACACAACTTTATCAATTGAAATTTCCTTTAACTGTAACGCTGGCCATCGGGTGTTGTTCGCGGAAACCAAAGTCTTGTCTTCAGTCTCGCATTCACCGAGAGTCGGTTGAGATATATAGGCATTCCGAGCAGTCAATGAATCCACGTGGCAAAAGCCTGGCATAAAATAGGATATGGCATGTTGTACCTAACTAGCCTATTGGGACGCGACCAGGATAAGGCCCTATGAATGGCCGCGACCTCGTGGTCGAGGTTATGAAGGTAATCTCATGTTACCGGGCCGCCTGTTGCTCTTACCCGGAAAACGATGACGTGTATCGTTCTGTTTCCAAGATCCGCCTATCTGTTTTACATCTCTCTGTCGCTTTTTTGCGGCCCCAAGAAGATCCTCCGCTTATCCATATAAGAAGTGACTAGGTTCATAACAACATTGAGATAGAGGAGGACACAATTGAAGTGGTGGACAGTTTCACGTATCTCGGAGTGAATCTAGCAAAGACTGGATCAGAGGAGCCGGACATCCTAAGACGGACCACCATGGCTAACAAGGCATACTTCGCATTGCTGCCATCATTTAGGTCTGGGGATGTGCACAGGGAAAGAAAAATGAAAATATATAGGACTGTCATCAGACCGGTGCTATGCTACTGGTGTGAGGCATGGACAATCACACAGAAAACAGTCAACATAGTAGACACCTTTGAAAGGAAAATCCTCAGACGCATTATAGGCCCAATACAAGAAAATGGCTCATGGAGACTGAGATACAACAACGAACTGTATCAAATATATAAAGAGATACCAGTCTCAAAATTTATAAGAATATAAAAAATTGCGTTGGGCCGGAACATGTTATGAGAATGGAGGATGCCAGGAACCCCAAGAGGGCTTCGCTGGGTACATGGGAGGGAACGAGACCTAGTGGTAGACTGAGGAAGGGGTAGGAAGATGGCGTTGCAGAGGACGCGAGAGACATGGGGATAAGAAACTGGAGGAGGGTTGCATTGGATAGAGTGGATTGGAGGCGGAGATTGGTGGAGGCTAGGACTCGACTTGGGCTGTAGCGCCATAGGAGGTGGAAGAAGATCCTCCAGTGGAAGGGGGGGTGGATTCAAAACGTTTCTATATAATCACGGCCTAACAGTTCGGTTTCAGTGTGTAGGTAGGTTGACGGGTGTATACTCTTTCCGTTCTTAGTTCAATCTCGATGTAAACAAACCCACGTGGAAAATCTGAAACGCTATTGGTCAGGGGCGTTGACACTGTTCACACAGTAATATATTACGAGCATGTGCAGAATGTCTGTAGTACAGTCATGTGAGAGTCATCTTACCACTGAAATCGGGGCACGTCGTTTCAAGACTTCCTCCTTATCACTGTATTCTGAATTTTATTGAATTAATTTGGAGCCAGTTGAAAGGATATGTTCCCCAACACAACACAACATTAGCTGCTTGATATAAAACAATTTATTGAGAATGGGACAACGGCCTACAAGTGGAGTCATTGAATGCAGCATATAATCAAGGAATATGATGTTATGGCAACTGGCCCCCATTACCGACGTCATTGTGGACAATGAACAATCTTATCAACAATAACGCTGACTCAAGTGATGATACAAGTTCAGACACAGATATGGAAGGCATTGAATTACTCTCTGACAGCAACTAATAGTATTCAGTACACTGGTAATATCACAACTTTTATTTCCGTTTTAAACAAACTTTACTTCTTTATGCGTTGCGGTATTTAATCGGGTAATAAAAAAACCCATGAACTGGTGTTATAAAAATATTTCACTCTCGGTCTGACACAGACACACAAATTTTACTTTGGTCAGGACAAATTATTACAATCTACGTGTGTTTATACAGTATGAATATTATATGTACCCTGTCTCTACTCCTTCTGTCAGAGTGACACGCCTCTATTTCAAGTTTAAAAGGAATAATTCCAAATATTTAGTACCAAGCCACGTGTTGTTCAATCAAATATATTGCAACTTACCGTCTGCGGCTTCCAGAAACAACGTCTTCACAAAGTTGACATGTTTCGGGACACTTGTCCCATCATCAGAACTTAAAATAATCGTGTATCATTTAAGTTGATACATTTGTCAATTAATTAAAATATTAAAATCCAACATGAAATAATAATTTAAAACAATATGAATACTCAAATGTCTAAAAGCGAGCGCGAAGGTTTAACGATGTACATCGTACGGAGATTGACCGCGCACTGAATTACGTTTTTCTCCCACCACGAAAATAGCGCAAGGCAGTGTCGTAAAATACATTTGATTTGAAAAGCAGTTTATCATTTAAAACTTTGTGAACATGTCAAATTTGGGAAGACGTTGTTTCTGGAAGCCGCAGATGGTAAGTTGCAATATATTTGATCTCTATTTCAAGTAGCAAATAGCGTTTCAGATGTGCCACGCCTGTTTTTTTATATCAGGATTAAGTTAAGAACGGAAACAGTATATATATTAATGTGTGGGTAGACCCAGCCTGGAGGATCTTTGAAGACAGAACCGGCAGTACCTTGCCTATGCCGTATTATGATTATGACGACGACGACAACGACAACGATTGTGATGGTGATGATGAAGATGATGATGATGATGATGATGATAATTGTTTAGTGATTTTATTTCATAAAAATACTAAAACCCAATACAAACTATTGATCCCCACTTGTGTTGCCATCTATTTTATGGGGAAATTAAAATTAATTACAACAATATAGATTCAATTATAATGGAAAGTGATAAACGACAATGACATCTACTAACTAGACAACAACTGTGATCGAAAAAAGTTGGTGGAGCAATTAGCTACAGGACAGATACGATGTGTAGTAATCACCACACAGTATTACGTACTCCTCTGTACGAGCTCATTGCAATTCACTGTTCAGACAACAAAACAAGTATTAATTAACGAGAACTGCAAATATAATGTAATCTAATGATGCCTTTGTTACAGTACTAGCGTATTCAACGCAAAATTCATTAATATTACGGCCACGCATTAAGTATCAATCAAACACTATATTTCGGAGTAATAACCGGATGTCTTAAGAGTGTAGTTAAAGGGAAACAGAAAATACCAGAAACCGAGAACTTATTGTAATGGGTTATTGTTAATATAGTATGACGTTCAGTAAAGATATGAAATCTCCGCATAGACATATTGAGAGTTATTTTAAAATAAAACGGTTTAACTGAGATCTTAGTATTTACTACACTACACTAAACGAATATAATTTCTAATGATAACATAATGTATTTATAATATACACACACTAATTGTTTATTAATGGTACCTATAATCTCAATTTTCTACTTACTTACTTACTAGCCAACACCCACCCTTGGCTGTTGGGCCATTAGGCGGCGCGCTGACCAGTAGAGACGTGAGAGCCTTGCCATACCATCCTCGTCCTGGACTTCCGTGTCTGAGATCAAGGCTGGACATGCAATTAGGTGATCCGCATTCATGGAAGCGTATCCACAGAGAACACATTCAGGAGACGACAACACGCCAATGCGGTGCAGGTGGGAGGCCAGGTAGTCATGACCGGTTGTAGTTCTAAAAAGAGCAACACTAGTTGCTCGGGGTAGAGTTCTGTTGATGGGGCCGTCCGTAACCAATGTTGCCCATCTTTTTCCCACACAGGCTCTTAATTGTTTTTCTTTTAGCCATAGGCTTATTGAGGAATTTATTAGTGCTTTCGCAGATGCATATGAGCTGGGGGTCTCCGGCTGAGGTAGTGCTGCGCCCATTTTGGCGAGGATGTCGGCTTTTTCATTTCCCATGATGTTGACATGGCTGGGTACCCATTGCAGTTCAATCTGCCAGCCTAATTGTACAAGGTTCTGCAGTTCTCGCCTACACTCAATTGTCAGGGAGCAGTTTGTATCACCATTTGAGGTCACGTTTTGAATCGCTGCAGTCGAATCTATGAGGAAGACGGCTTTGTTAGGTGGTGAGATCTTGGCAAGCTCAATAGATGCTGCCTTTATGGCTGCTACCTCTCCGTCATAGTTGCTTAGCCGGCCTCCTACAGCGAGGTGGCCTTCAAATAGAGAGCTGTAGAACCCAGCCCCTGTTGCCCCTGTAGATGGTATAGAGGATCCGTCTGTGTAGATTCGTATCCACTGCTCAGCGGGAAAATGTTTTTGTACAGTGTGTAAGGCTGCTTGACGAAGCTCGGCTTCATTCGACTCAGTTTTGGTCTTATTATGGTCGAAGAGTTTCAAGTTAGCATTTGGGAGTTGGCTAAAGAATTCACGGTGATGTATAAATGGTGCTGCCTCATTTGGTTCTATGTCATATTTGCGTTGGAGTTCTTCATAGATCGCAATCGGGCATTTCTGAGTTTTCAGCCTTTCTGTCGCTGTTTTATAGTTATTCCACCGTTGTTGGTAGGCTCTTTTACATCTCTCCCAGGATATGAGGCACAGCTTTTCCCGTCTTACTTGGATAGGTTCGACTTGCAGTTGTGACTCCATGGCAAGTATAGGAGTTGATTTTGGCGCACCAGTTATCGTTCTAAGGGCTGCATTTTGGACCAAGTGAAGTTTCTGGCATGCTGCATTGGAGGCAGTAATAGTTGCTTCTGCGCCATATTCCAATAGCGGCCGAATGTAGCTCTTATATGCAGTTGTCAGAACATCTTGATTTGCTCCCCATGTAGTCGCAGTGAGTCGTTTAAGTAGCCGGCAGCGCCTGGACGCACTGTTCGCGGACTGTTCTATATGGTGCTTCCACGTCATTCTGGTGTCTATATTAACACCCAGGTATTTAGACATGTTCACCTCTTCGAGTTCCGATCCACAATAGCGCAGATTGACCGTAGGCCGCCTTGTTGATAGAGAGAAAAGTTGGTATGTCGTCTTGGTGGTATTTACCGTCATGGCATTTAGTTTGGCCCACTCTTCTAGTTTAACAAGTGCACTATTAATAGTTGCTTCAAGACCCATGATATGGCTGCTAGTTGCCCAGATGATAAGATCATCGGCATACAGGAGCGCTTGTACTCCCGGCACACACCGAACAGCCACCAGAATGTCATTGACCATAAGGTTAAATAGGCTGCAGCTGATAACGGCACCTTGGGGTAGCCCTTGGCGTTGAATTCGGTACTCTGAAAGGCAATCATTATAGCGGACACGAATTTGTCTTTGACTCAGGAAGGACGCTATCCAGTTAAAAAGGTTACCTGCGACGCCACTCAAAGCAAGTTTGTGAAGCAACATGGGTCTCCAGACTGTGTCGTACGCGTTTTTTAGGTCAACCATTACTGCCAGGGAGGACATTTTCTTGTGGTACCCATCCTTAACACTTTGTGCAAAGTAGACGACTTGGTCCATGGTGCATCGGTGCGCTCGGAAACCTGCTTGGCATTCATCAATAACCGCATTCATTTCAAAGAACTGGTTCAGACGCCGCACAACCATTCTTTCGGCAACCTTGCAGCAAGCACTTGTTAATGTGATGGGGCGGTAGCCCTCAGGTGTATCACTTGGCTTTCCTTTCTTGGTAATAGGTATAATCTCCCCTTTCCTCCATTGCTGGGGGACGCGTGTTTTCCACGTTAGATTAATGAGATTGAGCAAGGCTAGTTTCGCTGTGTTACCAAGATTTTTTAGGAGTTCTGGGTAGATTGCGTCGGCTCCTGCTGCCTTCTTGCCCTTTGTGTTTAATAGTGCAAATTCAAGTTCGGAGAGGCTAAAATCGCTTAGGCAAATTTTTTGTTCGATTTTGTTGAGGCACTGCATTAGAGGTTTTTTATTCAGGTGTCTGTGTTCGTTTCTTGTCTTTCGGGTTCGGCTTATATTTGTGTAGTACTTGCAAAAGGTGTTAGCTATTTTTTTGGGATCTGTGATAAGATTGAGTCCGTTTTTGAAAGGTTGTTGTCCTCTGGCTTCAGTGTCATTATTTAGCCTTGAGACAAAACGGTGTGCTTTTGCTCCATCACGCCGGAAATCCAGCTCCGATAAGAAGGTTTTGAAGGCCGATCTTTTAGATTGTTTAATTTCTTTACGTAGTATGGCCTGGGATTTTCGGAGTTGGATACAGTCAGATAGTTCTTTAGATTTCTCTGCTTTCCTTCTCAGAGAGTCTCTTGTTTTCTTGAGGGATGAAAGTCTTTTATTCCAGAACGGTCGAAAACCCTTTACTTGACCCCTTGGTACACATAATAGAGCAGATTTCAGTATAGCATCGTTCAGGGACTCTATAGCTGTTTCAGGTGATTTCCAATTTATTTCGTGTGGTATAATATCATTTGTTATCCTGCCGTATTCGCTCCAGTCGGCTTTTCTAAAGTTCCACCGGGGGGCACGTTTGTTAATGTATGTGGCTTTTCCTGTCGCACATTTGATGAGAATGGAGCGGTGTCCACAGCCTCCTGCGTCATCCATCAAGTGAACTTTTGTCCTCTGTGCGATGTTAGGGTATCAATTTTCTGTGCGATGTCAATTTTCTATTGTATTGTATTTATTGTTCATAGCCTAAAGGTACCATACATATGATTTGCAGTACAATTTTTATTACTCACATTCTTAAAAATGATCGATTTCGGTCACAGACATATACAGCACATTTGCGGTCACAATGTCGTAAAACAGCCACTATTTACACAAACGAATTCGTAGACATTGATTAATGAACGTGATACGTACGTCGTTGTCCAAAGTTTCCCGATTATATCAGTATTAAGCTGATATAATAGATAGAACGGAATGTAAACATAATCACTCTCGGGAAACTTTGGACAACGACGTATGTATCACGTTCATTAATCAATGTCTACGAATTCGTTTTTGTAAATAGTGGCTGCTTTACGATATTGTGACCGCAAGTGTGGTGTATATGATCTGACAATGGTCTGTGACCGAAATCGATCATTTTTAAGAATGTGAGTAATACAATTTTTATTGCAAATCGTATGTATGGTACATTTAGGCTATGAACAATAAATACAATACAATAGAAAATTGAGAATATAATTTCGTTTCTATAAAACGTAGAACGAACTTAAGAAATCTAGGTATCAGGGTGGAGGACAAGCGAAACTTACAACAAAAACCCGTCCGGGTGCGGGCTACTATCTGATTAGCAGCCACCTTGGCCAATCCCGTTGCTTGCCTGTGTGCCAACGGACGGCTATATAAATGCGACGGTTTGGAACGCGTCGGTAGCACGCCATATCAAAACTGCAAGAAGAATTGCAACCATTCTTTGAATACTGCAATACTTGGAGAATCTCCTTGTACACGGTACAAGACCCAACTATGCATCTTCAACTCAACAGGACGTAATATGAGACACTTTGTCAGCCAGTCCGTGCTGGTCCTTCTAATATCATCCAAAAGCGTGACTGAAAATATCTTGCAGTCACCCTTGACACCACTCTCACCTGGCGACAGCACGAAGAACCGCTGACAAACCCCGAGCCCGTATCCGATCGCTGCGTACGCTTAGCAGAAATGACCGCTGCTCCAGTGTGATCCTCAGCAGGATCTACACTGCATGTCTTAGACCCATCATGGTATATGCGTACCCTATCTTCCTTTCTGCAGACCCAGCTAGACTCGATCCACACAGGATCACAGAACGGCGAGCTCTACGATTAATACACCGCCGCCCTATCCGCACCAAAACCTTCAACACAGCTTCTTTATAAGCATTAAATAAATCTTTTCCTGACCTAGACACCTTTCTCAGCAAAGTAAACTGGAAGTATGCCAAAACAGCCAAAACCCGCACTGCGATACAACCCATCGCCACTCCCATCCATAGACCCATTAGAAATACAGAGCGCCCATTCTTCATCATCAACCCCCCCCCTAGCTCTTGGAAATGAGCCTCCACCCAGAAATCGACACAGAACCCGCATCATGAAAATCCCGGACCCAACGGATGAGCTACACTGGCAACAACAAGTTGAATAAAATAAAATCAACCTGCATACAACTCCCTTGCCCCGTTCACAATCCATAACGAATCCCTCCCACGGAGTAATAAAATAAAATAACTTAATTCCACAAAACCTAACTGCCTAAGACAAAACCCATATAACTTGTCCTACGCCTATTTTTGCCGCCATTAATACGCTTCCCGCCACCATTAACGTCACAGGCTGCTCGTCCCTGGTCGCCTTAGTCTTGTAGTTTTTCACTAACCCACCTACATCCTTTCCAAGAGGCTGCTACACCACATCAACAACACAGTCAAAATTGCCTTACTTTCTGGTGCCTCCGCCCTCTCAACGACCGTTCTGCACTGGCGTACGATTCCACAATTCCTTCCGAAATGGCTGAACCGGGCTTGCCCCAGAACAGCCGGAGTCTGGTCCTTACACAGACCAGCCTTGAACATATCAACAAAAAAAAAGAAAGTCGTCAGAGGAACAGAACAGAAGACCGCTGTAGCCTGCATTTGGACCTAGTAGGACCAACGTTTTTGCCTACAAAAAGAGGACCAGGCCCAACAGCTTGGAAAGTAGTTCTACTGAAGAGCCCTCATTTATCTGCAAAAACACTGAGAGGAAAATGTCACTCCTCTCAATAATACACATTCATAAACTCTACGCTTCAGGCTGTCTGTTTATTAAGACTATTTATAAATAATTGACAATGTTTGTCCTTTTCAGTCTAAACTTACTCTAGTTTTTTTTGGTAAACGTTAGCATTCTTTTTATTTTTGTACGAATAGATGTAGATGTTTGTGTTCATGGGTACAGAAAAATTCAAAACCTATTGGTTTTCACATAAAGCTTTGAGTTTATAATACAATTCTTAACAAAATATTCTTTTCCTTATCACACACAATGCGGACACCGTTGCAAAATATTCAGCGTGCATATTATGCAGACGCGAATTCAGCGGATCCTAAATAAATACATCCTATTCGCGCGCCCGCGCTCCCACAAGCCCTTGCGATTTCAGTAATGGGACTGTATAGTCTAAGCTTATTGTACATGCATGCATGGTAATGTATTCAGCCGCAGTGCTAGAGAGTGCTTACCGGGTTAAGCACATTAGCGTTCATAAATGTGATCATGTCATTTATAATGGAACAGTACGTCAAATTTATTGTACCGAATTTCAGACTAGTGTGAATACATATATACGACTGCGAGAATGAGAGACAGACAGCATGTGTTGTATTGAATTACAGCAGTACACTTAATTAGAAATAAACGAAATGAAAAAAATAAATACCTAAAACAGATAAATTGTTTCATAATTTAAATGGATTATATAAAATTGAATGCCCTGACAAATTTTATGTTGGCCAAACTAAAAAAGTTTAAAAAAAAGATATATACAGCACCGTAATTCATATTTTAAACCAGAAATATATATATATATATATATATATATATATATAATTTGTGATGTTTTCAATTTGTTTCTTCTGCAAGTAGATAATATTGTATATTCTTTTTTTAGATATTATTATTTATTTTTTTAGATTTGATTTATTTATTATTTTAGATACGTTGGTGACACTCTGTACATTTCCCAAAACAATGGTATAAATATAAATAAAATATTCAACTCCGTAAATAATTTACATTCTAAAATAAAATTCACGTTAGAAGAAGAATCTAATAATAAATTAAATTATTTAGACTTAACAATAAAGAAAAATGAAACAAATTTTGAATACGCAATATACAGGAAACCTTCTCAAACTGACTTAGTAATACCAAATACTTCTAATCATCCTCCCCAACACAAAATGGCTGTATTTAATTCCATGATTTACCGAATACTTAGGATCCCATTAAATAACACAGAAAGAAACAAAGAAAGAAAAATTATCCAACAAATAGCAGTTAAAAATGGATACAAAATAAAAACTATTAATAAATTAGAAAATAAAATTAAACATAAAATCACTAATAAAATTCCTAAAAACACTACATTTAAAAATTCATCTATTAATAATAATATAAAATATACAACCATCACTTATTACGGAAATATAACTCAAAAACTAAATAAAATATTTAAAGATACTAATTTAAAAATATCTTATAACACAGATAATATAATTTTTAATAAAATAAAACCTAAAACTAAATCCAATACTCACAATAAAAATGGAATATATAAAATAGAATGTCCAGATTGCAATAAATTTTACGTGGGCCAGACGAAGAAAAAACTACTAGATAGATTCGTTCAACACCGTAATGCATATTTAAAACCAAATATTTATAAATCTAATTTAGCCACACATTATCTAAATAATAACCACCAGTTTCCAAACATTGAAAATATAAAATTAATTAAAAACATACAAAAAGGTCAAAAAATGAATATTTGGGAAAATCTTAACATTTACAAACACAATAACAATAATTTATTAATTAAAGAACAAACCCAAATAAAAACAAAACAAGACGATCTATTTAAAATTATAAATTTACTAAAAAATAAAAATAAAAATAAAAATGAATAAAATATAAACAAAATTTCAAATATAACCGAGAAAACAGCTCCTGAAGAAAATAAACATTAAAACAATCGTTAACTAATCGACCTAAATCGATTATCAGTTATTTTATTTTACATTAAAATCAATACAAATTCTATTATTCGTTAATTTTATATTAATAGAATTATTTCGATTGTTATTAATTCACTTAGAAACCTCTGATGATACTGATATTTTTCAGTGAAACGTGCGTCAGGTGTTAAAAAGAATATACAATATTATCTACTTGCAGAAGAAACAAATTGAAAACATCACAAATTATATAATTACTGCAAGAAACATCGAGTTACTTATATAGAAAATGATATATA
Organism: Magicicada septendecula; assembly: GCA_034769895.1. Lineage (NCBI taxonomy): Eukaryota > Metazoa > Arthropoda > Insecta > Hemiptera > Cicadidae > Magicicada > Magicicada septendecula. The sequence continues at coordinate 1,429,010,049 of CM068367.1, read as the reverse complement.
TATATATATATATATATATATATAAAATTTATCTTCACACTCAACAAAAAAACAAACACATTTCCACATTTAAATAATATAATTTTCTTTAAACACGTTTCTAAAGGCTCACAAATGACCTTATAAAAAAATTTGGAATTATTTAAACACAAACAAGCAATTAATTAATACCAAAACAGATTCAAATTAATACAAAAAATTATAATATTTTTAAAATTTCTAATTTAATAAAATAAAATATATTTATATTTTTTTTACAATTAATTAAACAACAAATTTTATATACACATACTCTCATGACACTTATAACAATATTAAATTACATATAATAAGCTACATATAAAGCAGCTATTTGAAAAATAGATTCGAAATGTTTTAATTTATAATTTTTATCTGATGATGATAGTTGGATTACTATCGAAACCGTTGTAATTTACAAATTAAAAAATGTAATCTTATTAAAAGTTTTTTTATTATTAATAATAATATAAAATAAAAAGAAAAATTTTGCATATATGAATGTAAAATAAATAAAATAAAATGTCTAAATAATTAAAAATGTAATAAAACAAACTTACTAAACAAATTCCCAATAATACTACATTTAAAATCCGCCTATTGATGATAATATAAAATGTAAAGCTTTACTTATTATGGTAATACAGTATAACTAAAAAATTAAGTAAAATATTCAAAAGACACAAATTTAAAATAACCTTATAACACACAAAATCTAGTATTCTATCAAATAAAACCTAAAACTAAATCCAATATTCACAATAAAAATCGAATATACAAAATAAAATGTCCAGATTGCAATAAATTTTACCTAGCTCAAAAAAAGTAAAAAACTATTCCAATCCACGCGCAATACGCTGCTATTGTTCATCTTGTTATTTGAATTTGCAGTATCTGTGATTCCATGTTCATCTTATTATTTACAGAAACTGCCTAATTCAGATAACAAGATGTACAAAGAAAAACTACTCAATAGATCCCTTCAACATAGCATTGTACTTTTAAAACCAAATATCTATAAATCTAATTTAGCCGTGCATTGTCAAAATAATAACCACCAATTTCCAGGCACTAAAAATATGAAGTTAATTAAAAACATACAAAAAGGTAAAAAAATGAATATTTTGGAAATCTTAATACTTAAAAACACAATAAAAGTAATGCAAAAATTTACTAATTAAAAACAAATTTAAATAAATACAAAAAAAAACAAAATATATTTAAATAAATAAAATATAAATATTAAATTTTTCCAATAAAACCTAAGTAATAAATAATATTGTTGCGACGGTCTACTGATCGTCGTATGGTACAGTGGAAACAAAATACAAGACACCAATTAAGTCGCTAATCTCCAGCTTTAATTATCACAATTAAACAGTTTCCAATTAACAATATAGTCTCCTACAACAAATCAAATAAAAATTGTTTACACGCAATAGAAGTGTCTACATATAGAGTACCGCACAATTATAAAACTCATAATATTTCGCCACAATACGAGGTGCTATCAGAAAGTTCCCGCACTGTACTTGGCACGGCTGTTGGACGTGACTGTACAACATGGCGTCCCAGTGTCTGATTCCGTAATAAGTAATGAGTCAGTCTGCCGAGTTTCGTTGCATTGTGAGGTTGTGTTCGGTCTACGCGTTGCGTTTTGTAATCGTGTGTTAACGTTCATTTGCTAATTTTATGATGGCTGATAAATTCGAGCAACGCGCGTGCATTAAGTTTTGTTTTAAACTTGGTAAATCGCCTACTGAAAACTTTTGCAATGCTTCGAGAAGCTTTTGAAGAACACAGGTTTTTTAGTGGTACGCTCGTTTCAAGGCCGACAGAATGTCACTTGAAGATGATCACCGTTCAGGACGACCTTCCACGAGCAAAACTGATGAAAATGTTGAAAAAATTCGACAACTCATTCACGAAGACCGTCGTCAAACAATCCATGAGTTGTTTACAAGTGCCGGAATAAGGTATGGAAGCTGTCAAGAAATTCTAACTGAAAATTTAGGCATGCGTCATGTTGCTGCGAAATTCGTCCCTCGGCTTTTGTCTGTGGATCAGAAACAGCGCCGTGTTGATGTGTGCAGTGAACTCAGAGAAACGTCTGAAAATTACCCTACCTTCATCTCCAGGGTCATAACCGGTGATGAAAGCTGGTTTTATGGTTATGATCCAGAAACAAAACAGCAGTCGTCACAGTGGAAAAGTCCACAGTCACCGAGACCAAAAAAAGCACAGCAGGTCAGAAGTGCAACAAAAACCATGCTCATTGTGTCTTTCGACATCAAAGGCATTGTCCATCGCGAGTTCGTGCCAGCTGGTGTTACAGTGAACTCAGATTTTTATTGTGACGTTTTGAGGCGGCTGAGACAAAATGTGCGACGTAAAAGGCCCAAATTGTGGGAAGACCAAAACTGGCTGTTGCATCACGACAATGCACCTGCTCACGCTTCACTGAAAACAACAAAGTTTTTGACCAAAAACAATATGGCCACCGTCCCACACCCTCCATATTCACCAGATTTAGCCCCCTGTGATTTTCCTCTGTTCCCGAAAATAAAAATTCACATGAAAGGTCACCGTTTTGACACTGTAGAAGATGTTAAGACAAAAACGCAGGAGGTGCTTGACAGCCTTCAGCAAAAGACTTTTTTTTGACACTTTCCAGGCATGGAAACAACGCTGGATTCGTTGTATCAATTCGCAGGGAGACTACTTTGAAGGAGATGGGAGCCATTAATGGTCTAGGCAAGCTGAAAAGAATTTATTAGACCTAGTCCGGGAACTTTCTGATAGCTGTGTTACTTCAAACCGCAGTGTGTAAATCGCCACATAAACGCACTGTGTAATCGCCCGACAGTAACTCGCAACTCAAACTGACTGAGCGTCGATGAGTACTTGTATTTATTCCCCGCCGAAAATCCAGAAACATCCATACTACGCATTAACAACGCTACTACTAGAAAACATCAGAACATAATTGGTTGCGGCCTTGCACAATTTTGGCACAGTCTAGCTAACGCGTTGAGAATCACGTACGCACACTCAATACAGCCGGATTCTACTGGAACATTCGAGAAACACGTAGATAGTTCTGTAATGTCGTAACTAAATAATTAATCCAATATAAGCTAATAAAGTAAATAAACATTTTTAAAAATTGGTAATTAAATCGAATTAAATCGCATTATTTTATGTAAAATCGAAAGGAATACGAATTGGTTCTGTATTAAAACCCAGTGATTTACAAATCTCTGATGCTACTGATATAATCCGTGAAACGTAAGTCAGATGAATTTTAACGATAAAATATAACACAACTACTTGCAGAAGAAATTAGATTTGCTTAAATACACACACAAACACACACACACAAATTTATATTTACCTCACACACACACACATAAATTTATATTTACCTCAAAATATTTTCCTTTATTTAGAACATGTTTTAAGAATCCTATTGTTTCCATCCCCAGCCTTCTTAATTTTGTATCTTGTCGAATAAGTTACCTGTGTTTTTGTTGGTTGTTGGTATGGTCCCCTGTTGGTTTTTGGTATTTCGATCTGGTATTTTTGTGTGAGATTGTGGTGTAAATATCAGCTTTTGAGTATTTTTAATGTTGAGTGTTTTGAAATTTTGTGTCATGTTATTTGTGTCAAAGCGCTCAACATCGAAAATACTCAAAAAGCTAATATATACACCACAATAATACCAGATCAAAATACCAAAAACTAACAGGGAACCATACCAACAACCAACGAAATCACAAGTGCTCAACGAGATACAAAATTAAGAAGGCTGAGGATGAGAACAATAGGATTCCCTAAACACGTTCCAAATAAGGAAAAAACATTTTGCGGTAATTACGAATATTAAATAAATTATACATTTAATATTTAAAAATAAATTTACCTCAAGATATACTTTTCTCGCTTATTAGGAACATGTTTCGAGAGTTCTCATGCTCTCATCTTCAGCCTCTCGAAACATGTTCCTAATAAGGAAAAAAAGTATATCTTGAGGTAAATTTATTTATAAATATTAAATGTATTATATACATCAAGAAACGGACTGTAGCAGAAAGTGATTGAATAAATAAATTATATATGCATCAAGACACAGACGGTAGCAGAAGGTGTTATAATATATATTAGCAAATAAAGTAGCGAATATATAATATTATTAACTAGAAATGTACAAAATATGACTTAATTGTATATTAAAAATATGGTTTACACTATTTGATATGCAACTGCCGACATAAAAAAAAGATACTTCTATAGGTTTCTATTATATATTTATATCAAATTATGTTTCCGATATTAACCAAAACAATTACAGTTTCTTAAAGAGAAGAGATAGTAATCCTATCACAATTGTCCCTCCCGCTGGGATAGTAGATCTTTTGATATTACGCGATAATTGAACGAACGCTTATACAATCCTCTCCTGCTCCATTTCAGGCGAAACGCTCATTTCCACCATTAGCGCGGGCTGCGACTGTGTTCACAAATTGGCTTACAACGATCTCGCCGTTCATTATGTTCTTATTGCTATCTTTAATTCCAGTGAAAGGAGACAGTATTTTGTAGTATGGTACGTTACCAAACGCCGCCGACGACAGCGAATCACAGCGTGGAATTTCAATCAATTCAGCCTTACAGTTGGCACAAACTTTCTCCTCTTTACAACTCAAAGTCGTCACCACTTTATTTCTTCTTCTTCTTATAGTTGATAAAATAGTCGGTTATCTCCGATACTCTTGTATTATATGTCTTGTGTTAAGACTGTTTATCTGATCCTTGTATGGTACAGTGGAAAAACAAAATACAAGACTAAACTACAAATTTTATTAGTGGAAAAAAAGTTAATAGAAGAATTAGAAATTATAAAAGAAAGGGAAAAAGGTATGAATAATTTAATGAATATTAAAATAAATTTTGGAAATGAAGAAATATTTTATAATATAATAAAAAGTGAAAAGGTTGGTTCGGTAAGGAAAGAAAACATAGACATGGGTTGATGGTTCCGCCCATGTGTAGGAAGTAGTGTTGACAAGGGTGTCACCTGCGTGACGTTGACACCTTCGGTAGAGGCAGGTATATAAGGGGGTGAAGCTAGGGACGGGAATCATCATCATCATCTTCAAGTATTAAACCAGGGATGGTTTGTTCCGGTCTCAAATAGGCAAAGATTAAAGCTGGTCACTCCAGTGCTTCCTCGGACGTCCCACACCTCTCCGTCTCCTCGCGTTATAGTTCCATAGTTGTTTGGGGATGCAGCAGTCATCCATTCGGCAAAGATGTTCCCACTAATTCAGCAGATACTTCGTACGATTGTTCAAATTAAATTTGTCCACACACACACATATTAAATTAAATTTAATTCAAATTGAATTTGTCCAATCGCAATAACAATGACAACTAATAGAGTCCCGCAAAGTACTTCAAACCTCACCTGAATGAGTCGCCACTTAAACGCACTGAGTAATCGCCGGCATAAACTATACTCTAAGAGGCAACTTCTGTCTATTTATGGTCCGCATATGTTACATAATTTGCGTCAACAAGCACTCGAAAAGTCTTGAGGATACTTGAGTGCGGCCTTGGCAGCAACACACACCTGACAGGTTAGCTGAGAAACACGTAGAACTACACTCTTCATTGTTCGAGACGTTTGCCCGTTACAATATTGTGTATATTGCTATATATAGGTGTCGCACAGAATAAGAAGTCGAGGTAAAGTGTACTGAAATCAAGTGGATTTAGTAGTGATGTTATTCTTTTATAAAAATCTACTAAGCTTTTAATACAGTTTATTAAGAAAGATAATTAATCTGTTTCTGTTGTTATTTGTAAGACAAGTAAACTTTCTTTCCATACAATGAAAGAAATTACTATATAACAGTTACTTTTGTCCTATTTTCAATAAAGATTTTATTGATTCCATAAAGTCTTTTTAAAGATAATTTCCTTTGTTTTATTATACATAAGTAATATAGGTTAATTTCCCTTTTATGTCGACTGCAGATTCTTCGACGACGGGTTGATCATGGATAATCCTGTATCTGTATGAGTATGAGGTTTGAGTATATGGGTATCTTTCTGATGTCAGTGTCACTTTAGGACGAATAATTGAAGTGGCTCACCTGTTCCATAATTCGATCATTATTTATTATTTTTGTTCTTGTTAGTTCCTTACGCTGTGAATAAGTTGCATAGGTTCAAACTTATGTGCTGGAACGTCAGGCGAACCTTTAATTCAACAAGTAAATGAGCACGCCTAAAATTCTACAAGGTGATGGCCCTTCCCACACTTCTTTACGTGTCTGAGAATTGGACTTTAACGAAAGATCAGGTCAGTCGCATCCAAACGGCTGAAATGAGATTTCTCAGGCACGTGGCAGGGTATACTCTCGATGATCATATCAGAAAAACAGATATACGGCAGGAACTGAATATTATGAGGATACTCGACAGGATCGCCACGTATCAGCTGAATTGGTGGGAACATCTTTGTCGAATGGATGGCTGCCGCGTCCCTAAACAACTATGGAACTATAAGCCGAGGGGACGGAGAGGTGTGGGACGTCCGATGAAGCGCTGGAGTAACCACCTCTAATCTTTGCCTACTTGAGACCGCAACAAACCATCCTTGGTTTAATCCTTATAGATGATGATGATGATGATGATTATGATGATGATGATGATGATGATGATAAAATATTTCCTGCCCACAGGTAATAAACTTCGTATATTTCGTATTAAATGAACGATCGCTTAGCAATACTGTCTTCTGTTCCGTTCCAAGCAAAACGCTCGTTTCCGCCGTTAGCGCTTCACGAAATTGGTTTACAACGACCCCCGTGTTCATTATCTTCTGATTGCCAGCTTTCATTTCACTGAAAAGACGGTCGGTACTTTGTAATAAGTTTTGAGACGACGACAACGACGACGAATCAGAGTGGAATTTCAATTAATTCAGCATTAACTTGACACAAACTTTCTCTCTTTCAAAATACAATGCCTTCACTTCGTTACTGCTCCTTATGATCGATAACCTCGTCAGATAATTTATCTCCGATATTTATGCATTTTCAAACTCTTTTTACCATTTGCTTACTTTACCGTGTTTTGGGCAGAGATCAAATCACAAATTAAGGAACTAAAATTTTAGTATACTAAATTTATAAATAGGGAGTTTTCAAAATTACCTTATAGTTTGAAAACATTTTAACTCTACTACTATGTCTGTATGTGACGGAGAGAGAGAGAGAGAGAGAGAGAGAGAGAGAGAGAGAGAGAGAGAGGAGAGGGAGAGAGAGAGAGAGAGAGAGAGAGTGAGAGAGAGAGAGACGGTGAACTATTATCGCGTAGTCTCTCTCTCTCTTTTTCTAGACACTTACGTAGTAATTGCAACCGGGCGATATTCTTTGACGAGTTCGTCACTGTTCACACCGCTCTAGAAACGATATCAAGTTGTTCTCACTTATAAAAGTGTGTTAATTATACTCATGTATGTAGTATATAAACGTTTGACGTCACACAAAATCGCATTATACATTTAGGCTATTTAATAATTTTTTTTTGTATTGCCCGTATACAAGCCCTGATGATAAAAAAAATATTTTGCAAGGCGTCGACATAAATATTCTAAATTTGTTTCTAATTAGTGGCCGCACCTCATAAAACGTTTCACTATTAATGCTCATTTTTAGTTAAGGGTAAATTGGATAACTTATAGTCTCAAGCGAATTATGGGGTACTGCGTCTATTAACAATGTAATAGCTTCCATTATAATTTAAAAAATCAGTGGTACGAAACGTTTGAAACGTATAAATATACTATATAACTTATAACTGTTACTATATAGCAGTTTTCAAGCACATTGTCATTTTTTTTAGTTTTAAAGAAAACAATGTTTAAAACAATGGCTTATATGAAAATACATTGTTACGATTATGTCACGGATCGTCGTATTGTACAGTGGAAACAAAATACAGCCACCAATGAAATCACTAATTACCAGCTTTACCTAGTCACAAATGACAATTTGAACTCAATCATTTACTCTCCAACAAAAATTCAAGTTAAATTTGTCCACACGCAACAATAATGTCAATTATTAGATTTCACTACTTATAACACAACAATGGGTTTCCGAAAATCCGCAACAATCATTTGATTCGCATTATACCATAACGCCAGGCGCAATGAACTCCTAAGCCGGCCGTAGACACTTATATACACACCCTGAAGAAGTTTCAGAATAATTTTCCATTCGTTTCAGGGCGTGCCGGTATAATTTACATAGTGAAGGATGTTCAAACAATCTTGAAGCTACTTGAGTGCACGGCCTTGACTGAGGCACTGCACCTGCTTGGGCTAGTCGAGAAATGTGTGTAAACTTTACGTAACTACAAATGCCGACTTTCCTAAGGCGTTACATAATTGTTGTAGCAATACAAAACAAAATGAATAAATTTTAAATTATTCAGCAAATCTGTTTTCACACTTAGAAAAGATTAATTTTTCGCCGCCGATAGGGTCCAAGAACTTGAAGTGAAGTTGGTTTATTATCAACTCTGCCTCATTACTGTTTCTCTTATATTAAATTTAAAAACACACTTTTATTAACTTTGTATTTTTTATTGGCTATTAAAAACGCCTCTTAATTATTTTTCAAAAAAGTAAATTATTTCACACTCCCAGCTGTTAAAACAATGGTATGTTAACGTATCCAGCACTATGTTAGCAACAACATGTTTCATGATTTATTTATTCTCGGTAAATATAATTATACGTACGTTATCACGCAAAGAAAGATATTGCCCTATGTAAATGTGGATAGGAAACGTTTTAATAGGCCTTTCATTTAATACGTTAAATATATCATTTCTGGAATTTATTTAGACCTAGAAATACAGAAAGAGAGAGAGAGAGAGAGAGAGAGAGAGAGAGAGAGAGAGAGAGAGAGAGAGACAGAGAGAGAGAGAGAGAGAGAGAGAGAGAAGGGTTCAAAGAAACAATACATTATAAACGGGAACGATAACAGATATTATTAATATTATTATTATAATTCAGTAACGCACGAATGCCTATTTCATGCTTTGTTCTTTGCATAACCGATTAATTATATCCGTGGTAAGGGTGGGGGGGGGAGTAACAGGCTGTTACAGTAACCAATTATTTAATGTAAATGTGTACTGTTATTTTTTCTAGCTAAATAGGAACTACTATGCCGACAGACACAGCGATATATCATTGTTCGTTATTAAACGCGTGCGTAAAGCTTTGGAAATAAATTACTGGCAGCAACCGTGCGTCGGTAGGCACGCAATGTGTCTCCTATCGGTATTGTAGTAGTCAAAGAAAAAGTAAAAACAATGTAATAGGAGTAGGAACGTTAAGGGCAAATTTATCACTTTTATTTCAAACAATGTATAAGTTATTGTTAATGGAATATATCCGCTTATAGTCCAAGTCACGTATTTTATAATCAACAAAACGCTATGCAACTCACCGTCTGTGGCTTAAGTAAATGTCTTCATAGATAGAGCGTATAATAATCCTGTTACCAGGCCACATGTTTTAAATGATCAGCTGAACTTTAAATCTAATGTCCTGTAAGATACTGCGTTGCGATATTGCTACGACACGAGTCAAATATGAACCAGTGCGCTGTCGGTTGCCGTGCGGTGTACACCGTAAAACTGTTGCGCGCGTACTTTGTGTGTAATGTAATTGTGTTTTGTGTTTATGTGGATTTTAATATTTTTTGAATATATTGACGACTGTGCCATCGTATGATGGTACGAAGAGACATTTTTAAAAATTCTGAGGATGGGACAAGTGTCCCGAAACATGTCAATTGTATTGTGAAGACATTTACTTAAGCCACACAAGGTGAGTTGCATAGCGTTTAGTTGATTAATGTATAAGTTGTTAAAGGACTGAAAACATACTCACAGGAACGTGGAATTTTTATCCGTATGAAACTGTACTTTTGAATTTTTGAGTGTTTCCCTTTTGTTTGTTACATGTTACAAACAATCGGATTCGTCACGATTCTGTTGTATTTCTGTCGCTGTTCTAAAACGCCTACTATTCGTACTAAAGAAGCCTTCTATTTTACTATTAAGTAAGGCAAGCAGACATAAATCAGAATGAAGTCGCTAAATACCATTTTGGGATGCCAAAAATGGCAAAAGATGTAAACACATATATGTAGAGTGTTCCATTAGGAATTTTGATGCATTCTATGGGCTAAAATAAAGAAAACATTTCATATAAACATAGGTCCGGAAACGCTTCGTTTTGGGTTAATGGTTTCGAAAAATTGTCACCTTTGGTTTCTGTTCCAAGGCCAAAATTAAGCCCTACTAAAATGGTGAAACCTAAATTGAAAGGTAAATTTGATTGTTTCATATAGGCGTTGGCCTGAAAAATTAGAAAAAGTGAGTTTCATAAACGTACATTAACTAGTTTTCTTGAACGCTTTGTAAATCTCAAAAACTTGGTGTCGAAAAACACACTTTTCCAGGTCTCATGTAAAAGTACCGGTTTAAATTGCCAATAAACTAACTTGGCCAGATACAAATCCTAATTCATCGATTCTTTAAAATGATTCTTCATCGCGGCACTATGGTCAATACCATATGGCTCTTTCCTTTTGAAGAAAGTTTGATGAAAAGAAACTAGCACCAAATATTTTGGTAATCCAGCAGGTTTATTGCGTGATAATAGAGGCTTAGTGCACACATAAAACTGCCAAGTATTTTGTCGGTTTCTTGGTATTGCAAAATACATTAATATAATTTGATTATATTTGGTTTTTATTATTACTGTCTGCATATAGTTTGTACTGAATAATTCTCTAAAACAGCTATAGTAATACGAATAGACCTGTTTACATGATTTTATTAAATTTGTAATCCTAGATTTTTTCCGTTTTTAATAATTTATTCCACTGACTAAAAATTATACTTTATGTACGTATTAAAATTGGAACATTAAATCTTATAAAACAGTACTTATTAGCCAATCAGAGAAAGACTTGATTATGAGTTGTGTTCGATGCTTTCTGAGCAGGCAACTGCAGGAAATCCTTTTTTTTTTTAATCTTTGCCTACTAATTTATTCATGGTAAAATTCGTTTTTTGTCATGATTCATTCCGTCGAAGTTAATGACATGCTAAAGAGAATTGTGTTGACAGTTTTAATACTGATGAACATATACATGGATACATACGTTTGTGTGTATAATCGATCTAGTTGGAGAGGGTCAGTTAGTTGAGGAGAGATCGTTGGTAGATAGCGTTGGACGAATCGATCCTCGCTTGTAAAACATCGTTCTGTCACAGACAAGAGACCGACAGGCTAGTTGTATTAATCAGCAGAAACAAATAGTATGAGACAGTGAAAAAGACGAACACAAAAGAGGCCGATGGAAGAAAAAGAATAGACAGAGAGAGAGGCAGGGAGAGTGAGACGGACGCAGATAAAGTGAGTTACAACCGTATTGGGCTCGATGCCCAAAACACAAGTTTCCAACTATTAATACGGTTCATGTTGTCTAGGATTAAGGAGGCACAGCCATTTCTAACTGTCGGTCGGAACGCCGCGCCTGCGGCAGCGTATCAATTTGTTTCTTTCGATACATCGCTCTGCGCAGTTCTCCACTGAATTTAATATATTTAAGCAAATTCACGATCCAAATTCCCAACCCACTTATAAATCTAGTTGTCACAAATTTCCAGTATTAGAACTATCATACAACTTTAAGAATGTTTGCACATATAAATTAAATTATTATTAATAATAATATAAAATAAAATTATAGTTTGATAGTAATTCAACTATAGTCATCACATGTAAATTAAATGAATATGTAATTATTATTATATAGTAATTATATAATATATAAATTATATAATATTTATTATCATATAATATTTATTATTATACAATAAATATAATTATCGAAACATATGTAATTTACAAAATAAAATATATTCTTGTAAAAAGCTGTATTATTAATAATAATGTAAAATATATAACAAGAATAAATTTTAACATTTATGAACATATAAATTATGAAGCGTTACACATTGTATTGTCCGCATACGCGTACACCGTAGGCTAACTATCAACCATTGTAAAAAACCTAGATTATTCTCTAGTTGACCAATTACTCTTAAGTTTACCAGTTGAAGATCAATGAATGTACCAACCTAGGAAATATATTTTTAAAACACAAATACATAGGCGTTATCAAAACAGTTGAACGCACAGAATCAATTTATAAGTAATAAAACTGATTTAAATATAAAATGGTGAAAAAGGAAATCTAGTCATAATAAATAAAACATTAAAAAATAATTATTTAAATGAACAGTTTTTTATTATAATTGTTTGTTACACAGGTATAAGTTTTTTGAATTCATTTTAAACACGAAATGTATATTGTTACGTAATATGGAACGTTCTACAAGTATCTCGGCTATCCCAGCAGAGCCCAGCTGTGATGTGTGTGTGCGTACATATTGTTGCTACTTTGAGATGAAAGGCAATTACGTGAAAATTGTCATCCGTCAACAATCGAGTCTAGTGCAGACCATACCGATTGGCCCACTGTGTTCAAGGTTAGCACGGTTTCTATTTGATTCTAGAGCGCCTGTAATACGCATTTTGCTCGACACGTCATCCAGAAAGTGACCGATTGTTCTGGCATGTCGGCGAGGTATAAATATAAGCATCCATTGACGATCAGTTCAGTTTACTTCGGGCGATTACTCAGTCCGTTTAGGTGGCTATTTATTTAAGGGAGATTTGAAGTATTGTGGAAGCGTTATTTCGTTATAATTATGCGGGACTCTATTAGTTGACATTATTATTGCGTGTGGACAAATGTAATTAGAATTACTGTACGAGTATAATCTTGTTGAATAACTTGTTGATTACAAACTCTTAACTGTGATAATTAAAGCTGGTTATTATTGATTTCATTGTTGTCTTTTTATTTTGTATTCCACTCTACCATACGACGATCAATGAGACCGTCGTAACAATATTAACTGTAAGTTAATTAACGATTTATAAGTAACAAAACCGAATTAAATATACAATGGAGAAAAGATAAATCTCGTGATAAATGAAACATTAAAATAATTTGAATTGAAATTATGTTCAATACTATAATTTAGAACACAATAATTTTAATAATTATAATTTTATAATTTCGTTCTATACTTACACGTTCGTTGAATCGAATAATTTATAAATATTATAAATTTATATTTATATTTATAATATAATTTTTATTAATATTTTGAAATACACTGTCCACCGTTATATATCTAGGCCTAATTCCGAAAACTAATATTCTACCAATTTATCTAGTAGTAGCGCAGCCGAAATGAGATTCATCGGACACGTGGCGGTATATATACTCTTCAGGATCATAGAATAAATGCAGATATAAAATGTTATAAGCATACTCGATAGGATCGCCTAATATCGTCTGTTTGGAACTTCGTAATTGAGTTGACGACTGCCGCATTCCCAAACAACTATTGAATTATAAGCCGAAATGGCGGAGAGGTGTGGGGCGCTGGAGTGATCAGCTCTATTCTATCTGTTTCTGACCGCAACAAACCATTTTCAGTTTAATCCTTCCTGAAGATGATATCCATTTATTTATTGACTAACAAGACTTTCAAACTACAAACAGACGACATATGCTCGAGCAATAGCGTAAAGTAATTTTTAATAATTTTAGTGATTATTTTAGTCATTCACATCATAAATTAATTTACACAAAGCAAGCAGTCGTATAGATAAATATCTTATCGCTGATGAATATGACAATACCGTGCAAATCGGATTACAGACGTTGGCAACGTTAATATGTGCCAGTTTTGTGGCAAGATGGCAAGAGTTGGAACAGTTCGAATAAGAAGCAGATGAGAGAGATAACGGTGAGTAAATGATTCTTATTTTAGGACAAACCCGGCACAAATTAATATTCTACCTAAATTCTAGGTGGTAGTGTTAGTGTTAGATATATTATCATTGTTGCACACCACTATAGAAAAATTGTTCCGATTAGCGCTTTCAAGGGTTATTTCCAATCTGACGATGAGCTGAGAAGCTTAAAAGCGCTAATCGGAATAATTTTTCTGTTCCGTGAATTCTGTTCGTGATTATAACCACCAACACAAATTTTTTAATTAAATATTAAATATATGTGAAATCTCTATACGTATTTTTGTATGGGAAGGCTGGAAGTATTAAAATACATGACCTGTAAGACCGTAATTGACGATTGTTTATTGTATCTGTCAATTTTTATGTAGTTTTGTTTTATTTTTCACTTGCTGATTGGGAAAAACTCATTTTACGCGTCTATGTCAACAAAGAACAATTAAATCTTACTACGTTAACCATATGATTAATGCAATCCACTTAGAAAAAGATCATGCAACATTAAGAAAAAGTTACACTGTTACCAACATAATAGTTTCCTACACATCCCTACCGTCGAGAACATTTGCGAATTCGGGTTGGGTGCTTTTCCAAGAACCATTTATATTTATGTGTGTAAGAAAAGAGAAAAAAATTAATAATATATTCACTTACGCACAATTAAAATTATTTGTACAAAGAGTTGATTAGTTTACATGTTTTAGATTAATCCCAGAGTAACAGTATTGACAAGTGTTTGAAAATTACGTAGGGTAGGCGCGTACATGTAGGTCATATCGAAAGTGAACATTATACGCCAACATGAGTTCAAGACTTTCATTGAACTAATGATGGGAACGTAACAACACTCTACTCTGTCCTCTGTTCTGACATCTCTAGACTGTAAAAAGCTTTATCTCCTTCGTTTTGCAAACTCATGGGCATGCAGGTCCAAAAAAAGTCTAGGGCTAATGGAGCTGAGACTTCTAGAGCGAGTACAATCCCCGGTACTAAGGGCATTCAAAACAGCATCTGTCGCCAGGTAAAATATTTTTGGGCAATTAAAGTAATTAAACTCTATGATTAACCAATCCCCAAAGAGTGGAACCATGAACGGTGTTTTCGGAAAATGCGTAAGTTAAAGAATTGACCTTAACCGTTCCTGATGAACATTCCCCGCTGATCATAAGCGATTACCAGAATTGTTGTCTGGTAAATGTGCTGATCTGTGTCCTACCTGCAGCTGAATATAGACTTAAGCTGTTGGCTTGGTAACGCTCCTAACCTTCTACAAAATATACGAATATGCTCCTGAAGATGCCGAACAGCTAAATCAGAACGCAGCGTACCGTAGCATGAATCACAATCTTCAGTATCTTTGCTGGTTTATTTCATCAAGGCGATTCATTGTGATGTATTTAGAATTACTACATGGTGTTGCAGCAATCTACCTCACTGCTGATAACAAACACTTGAAGCGAAAAAGCGAAGTAACATTATCCAGGATAAAAACTCAATTCTCACGAACTTCCTCTGAAACACATATTTTCATGATTCATGGTTTTATTAAGATTCAATATTATCTAGGTTATGTATTGATTATGTATCAAAATCTACATATATACAAGTAGATTATATCGCCTTTTTATTATTTTATATTCCTTGCTATTTTATAATATTTTCCGCACAGCTTTGTGTTTGCAAGCCATATAAATTTGGAAGCCAATAACTTGTTTCCTGTCGTTTTCTTTACATTACAGTTTTTTATGCCCTGCGTTAAATAAAATAAAGTGTAAATCGTCGCCAACTACAAAAATACATGTGATAATTAATGCAGTAATATTTTTTCAAAAAATGTGAACTTAAAACAATACGTTTGCGCCATAAATTATTCACAGCCAAAATATGTATGCGTGAATATGTGTGAGTGTGAATGTGTGTGTGTGTGTGTGTGTGTGTGTAGCGAGCGAGGGTGTAAAAATAAATTACGAGGGGCGGCAGGCGGGCAAAAAGAGCAGCAGTGTTCTGCACGCAACGCGGGTCTCACTCTTCGTCGGCACCAATAAAAACAAGGTTGTAAAAAAGCCACCGTAACTCCCCCCCCCCCGCCGGCACCACGCGGGGAAGTTTTTGTGTGCAGAGAACTCACAAAAGGAAAGCAGAAATGCGCCGCCAACACCGAACGGATGAGTGTAACAAAAAAAAAAAAAACACCAGCAACAGAACAAAAACTGAGATTTACATATGTTATAGTAACAGTAATATTTTATCGTTTTTGACCTCTTGGGGAGGATGAATATGGATTATGTTATATTCGTATGCATTCCCCTACAAATAAAAATATGTGTTTTGAGAAGGAGAATTACGAAAGAACGGTGGCCGAAGTGGTTACACAATATGGGATTGGTAGACAGCAATAAAAACGAACTTTTTCGCATTAGGACGCGACCAAATTATTAAGGCGCTGTGATTGGCCAAGACCTGGTAGCCGAGTTTACATAGGTAACTTTGTGTTACAGGCCGCCTGTTGCTACTAGCGTCTATGTGTGCGTTTCCATATGTGATGAAGAAGCGGCACAATGGTGAGGGGAGACAACACCGTCACTACATCTGCTGACGCTAGCGCCGTTTTGGCGCGCCTTGATGTCAGTTTGGTTTAGCTATACACTATTGTTGTAAGCGCACCGTGCTGTTAAGTTCAAATAAGTTATATATTTATTAACTTTGGAGAAGTTTTAAATTCTAATAATTCAAGATAGGTGACAATAGGTTGCCTTTTATGTTATATGTTAATTCGTAAAATTGATTAAAGAGGAATTTTTGTTGTACAAAATAAGAGATATCGAATGTTCAATCTGTGAAGGATGCATGGCCATCTGTGAAAATTCCGAATAGTGTATAAAACGATTTAATTCCAGTCAATCGATTTAATTTGATATAATCTTAATTCATAGTATTTATATTTGATTTATGACAATTAAATTGTTTTCCTTTATGATTCACACTTACTGTATGTATCCTACTGATCGAAGCACAATGAAAAGGTATGCTGGGTACCAAACAACTGTAATGCAACGATTTGCATATTAATGAAAAAATTACTACCAATCCTAATAATATCACGGTAACTAATACAAGAAAACAAATAAAAAAACGATAAGTTCTAATAAACACTTTGGTTATATATCATCGTTTTTATAATTCACTTAAATTTTCCGTCAAAAGCAGAATCGATTGCTAAATAATTTCATTTTGTAACAATTATTTTGAATTGCTGTTATGGATGATGCTGGGGCTCACAAAATTCCTAAGATAATTATTGAGAATGCTGTTATTCAGTCTTTCCAGATTAAATAAAATATTATATCATATAAACATAGGACACTCGTAGGAACACCGCACACAGCTAAACAAACCACAAATATGTTACGCGTTGTAGGTTAAGTTTACAAAAATATCTTACTGTTGACGTTGTTGTTAGACTCCGTCGATATACCGGGAGTGTTGTCTCCCCCCCCCCCGTTTGTGCCGCTCCTCATCACATATGGAAACGCACACATAGACGCTAGTCCTGTTGCTTATACCCGGTAAAAGTACTTGGGTATTGTTCGGGTAAGATCTGTCGTACCTGTGTTCTCTGTCGCTTTGCGACTCTGAAGAAGATCCCCATTTTGATACGCGTTGGAATCAAAAGGTAAAACTAGATCCCACCATAATACCAACGATGATAATAAAGTTAACAAAAATAAAAATAATAATAAAAAGTATATAACGACAGTGTACGGTAGCCTTTTACCTAACATTATATCCAATGTGTTTTCTAAATTTAATATAAAAGCCGCGTTTAAAACAAGTAATAATATTTCTAATTTGTTACGCATTAAACAACCATTCCCGTTAGAAGAGAAAACAGGTGTTTACAGGATGTCATGTGATGATTGTGATTGCTTCTATCTGGGTCAAACTGGCAGGTCTTTCTTGAAAAGATACAAAGAACATCTACCAAGGAATGATTTAGACAAGACCAAATCTAATTATGCGCGTCATCTAATGATGCATAACCATAATTACACAGATTTCAATACTAATTTCAAAGCAATCCATGTATGCGGTAAGGCTAGGTTAATGGACGCTCTCGAGGAGTTTGAGATTTATAAATCATTTAAAGACAAGAATATCAACAATAACAGTATATTAAACGAACAACTAAGGTTTCAATCTCTCACTCACTATATGATAAAGCCCTAAATATAATCGCGCATGACGGTAATGACTGGTGATAAGCATTGACTTAGTTTAATTAGTGGCTCGGCAACTACACGCGCGGTCGGATCGGTCCAACGGAGCCGAAGTTACATCGTGTTATGTGTGTGTCGTCATTGTGATTTAGTAAATATGTGCAAATGTGTTTTTATGTGTTTTATGTGAATTTTAACATTTGACGAGGATTACTGATGATGTGACACATGTCACGAAACGCGTCTATATAAAAAACGCTAGAACGAAGTCACTGACGGATACAAGGTAATTAAATTATTGTCAAAACGTAAGCTGTTTATGTTGTAATTTCTCAGCAACCGACGACGGCCTAACAGGTCGGTTTCACTCCAACTCAGTATAAACAATATTTGTACGACCGGAAAATACGGTAGAGATTGAAGTGTTTAGAAAGACGCAGAGATACTAATTAATGAAATCTGGGAACAAGAAAACGACTAAGGTACTATGCTAAAAATTACGAGTGCTGTAAGTGCACACGCGCACGTAAACACACGATATCGCAACCATAGTACACACCTTCGGCGAAGGACTCATTGATCATTTGCCGATGGTGTCTTCTTCAGGCATGCTTGTTCACTGTATATAAATGGAACACTGATGATAATGTGATACATTATACTATACACACACTTATTGCTTATTAATAGTAGGTATCTATAATCTCAAACTTCTATTGTGGTGTATTCATTGTTCGTAACCTAAAGATACCATATATACGATTTATATAATGTTTTAATTACGCACATTCTTAATTTCGATCGATTTCGGTCATAGACCATCGTCATGATATATACACTGTGCACTCGCGGGTACAATATTGTAAAACAGTTACTATTTACAAAAAAAAAAAAAAACGAATTTGTAAACACTGATTAATGATCGTGAAACGCATGTTTGTGTCCATAATAGTTTCTCGAGAACTGATTTTGTTACTGGTTTTGTTAAAGACAGCAACATTTAACGGTATTGAAAATATGCAATAATGAAATAAGAGCTAATATATATGAACAATACTGAATATACAAACACGTAAAAAAAGGGGGGCCACGAAAATCTATTAAACATCATGACGGACTTCAAAAACTATATCAAATTTAAGATATTGCGCCAAAATTTAAAAATCAACATACGGTAATCAGCTGATATAATACATAGATCTGAATGTAAACATAAAAACTTCGCAACATAGACGATGGACCTCCACCTAGAACTCCTCGCCGCTAGCGTCATAGAAGTAGAAACACTTAATTCGCAACTTCAAACATACTCAACCTTCCATCCTTCCTGATCACATAACAACTTAAATTTTTCCTAACTACTTACCTAGTCTTTAGCCGTCTTTGTCTGCCCGCCTAAATTGACGCCTCCCTCCAGCTTTGGCGACCTGCTTTACTTGTCCCTGTCTTGGGCGCCCTCATGTATAAACTTTATGCTATCAGCTACTTCCATTACCTATATGGCTACAAACTACATCTAAACACAAATACACATACACACACACTAATCTACCTCCAATGTGTCTCCATCTTGTTCGCTTCCGGCCCCACATTGGCGTGCGTCTCCTCACGCCTTTCCAAATGGTTGAAGGGGGTTATCACAGATCAGCCCCGGCAAGCCCAGATCCCAGATCGAACAACACGACAAAAAACATATTTAGCTAAACAACCACCTCGTGAAATAGTTTTTATTTCTGAATTTTTCCTATAGCAAAGATCCGTTAATATTATTGAATGTTTTCTTGTGTCTATTGAAGCTGTTATGGGTTTTCCACAATTTTACTCTCGCGACCAAAAAATTGGTAAATGACCATATTTTTTAATACATCTGTCCTTCTTCCTTATCGTGCTCTGATTGAATAATAATGTTTTTCCTTCATTTGTCTTTAGCATCATGGTTCAAATGACAATAATTTTTTCTTTGGATCGCAAATTACCAACGTTACCAATACACAGATTATTATAAATGCGACATATACAGAATAGAAACAAAAATAAAATTTCTAACCTTCCCTCCTACCATGAAACGCGCGCGCGCGCGCGCGCGTGTGTGTGTAAAATAACAATATCTCGTAGCTTTTGTTTCAAATATATATCTCCAGAGAGAGGGACACAGGTATTCCACTATCCGTAAGCACCCATACTCACGACCAGCGTTGCAGACAACCAGCTCAGTATTTCAATTTCCCGCGCTTAAAATAATTCCCCCCATTCTATTGGGCTTCAAACCGCAGAGGAGACTTTGCTTGTGCTGCAGTACAGACTCTCTCTCTCTCTCTCACTCTCTCTCTCTCTCTCTCTCTCTCTCTCTCTCTCTCTCTCTCTCTCTCTCACTCACTCACTCTCACTCTCTCTCTCTCTCTCTCCCTCCCTCTTTTCCACCGTGTGTTGGTTCCATCTACGTGTGTGTTGTGCTTGTGCATATTTTAATTAAATTGCCGCAAAATGTTATTAACTGGAACGGATTAAACGGAACTGCAAAAACTGCTCTGTTATTATGTGTTGGCTCGCGTTCCGCTCTATACGTGTGTTATCGTTAATAGAATCTATATTATATAAAAACAATACGACGAATATTTTGTAACACACGTTTTATAAACGGACCCATTCACGTCCGTTTAATTCGAAAAAAAATTATAACAATGAACGGCAATAAAATTGTATAATATCACTTGTATTTCATTATTGCTTTTGAATACATTATTTTTTGTCAAATTTTTTTACGTTTCCCGTCTTTCCTTCTTTATAATTATAAAATTATATAATTGTTTAAAAGTTAGAAACGTATTTCATATGAAGGTTGCTAAATTGTAGTAATTCCAACTTTGTAGTGTTTACCTGCTAAACTTACTACATGTCGGTGTTCCGGACGAGGCCCCTCAGTGTTTCCATCATTTTCAAGTCCTATTCCGTTCCAATGGTATAAACTCTGAAAGGCCTCGTCCGGAACACGACAAGTACCAGTTGAGGAAGTAAACACAACAACGTTGGAATTACAGAGACTGCTAATTCAAATAAGAAAATGTTTTAAATTAATAATTTTAAATAAATTAAAATTAACCAGCCGGAAATTTATTATTGTCTTGTTACATGGTGGCTGACGTAACTTTGTTGATGGTGTGGCATGCTTGTATCACATCTACAGACCGGATAGCTTTAAGAGGAGCTGATAATGATGATGATGATGATGATGAGAATCATAATGGAGACATAAATTATTTAAAATTAAATAAATTACTTCTGACGTGAAAGCAACTCTCTAGGGGAAGAGCAGCCAGAAATCAAAGTTCCTGGTCCTCCAGTATGGGGGTTTTCCACCAGGACAGTAACCTGCTTAAGTAAAAAATACGTGTACTTACAGAACTCATACGAGACATAAATTATTTAAAATTAATTTTGGAATATATACACACACACACACACACATACACATTTTTGTGTACACTTGAACCGCATAACTGATATCAATCTGCCCGTGGCTGCCTTAGGTTATCACCCAACTGGGAACAGAGGTGTGGTTAGACCGAGGAGAAGATGGGTTCCGGCACAGGTCTAGGGCCTAATTCTTGAAGTGGTGGAGAAGCTGTTGGTACGACATTACAGAACAATCTACGTGTTTATCGAACGATCCAGTGGAATACGGCTGTAATGTTATGTGCGTACGTGATTCTCGACACGCATTGCGAGATTGTTCCGGACTCACCGGGCCGCGCCTGCTGTGTGTAAGGCCGCAACCAATTATGTTCTGGTGTTTTCTAGTAGCATGTTAGCGAATATTCTTGAACCTCAGCGGGGTATAAATACAAGTACTCAGAGACGCTTAGAAATTGAGTTGCGATGTATTGGATGCGGTTCGTAGTATTATAGTTCAGTTATTGTCGGACGATTACTCTGTGGGTTTTAGTGCGTTTATTCACACAGTGCTGTTTGAAGTATTGCGCTGAAGTGTTATGTGCTTTATAATCCGTGTGGGACAATTGTAATACAATTATGTTTTATATTAGTTGAACTTTTATTGCATGTGAACAATTTTTATTTGATTTGTTGTAAGAGACAGTCTTGTTAATTACAAACTGTTTAATTGTGGTAATTAAGCTGGTGATTTCTGACTTAATTGGTGTATTGTATTTTGTTTTCTACTGTACCTGCGACGATCAATTAGACCGTCGTAACAATATATTTTGTGGGTTACTTGAGGCTTACCGTTGAGGGGGCTAGTTTGGGGGCGAGCCCCCTTCAGCCGGTTTAGAATACGGAATGTGGAGATGCATTCCAACGCTGGCCGGGTGCGTAGAAGGTGGAGGGACACCAGTAGAAAGAGTACATGTATTTTGTCTGTGTGTGGTGTGTGTGTGTTTGTGTGCGTGCGTGCGTGTGAATTTAGTGTGGACAGCCATATCGGGGATTGGAGGGGGTCGATATGAGTGTGTCAAACTAGAAAACAGCAACAGCTTTTATAAATATGTAAACAACCGGTTTTATAATTATATTTTCAAATTTTCCGTAGCAATATAATTTTGATTTTATTTGCTATTATTGTTCCACGTTGCTGAGGGATGGTAGAGTGATATCGTTTGCGATTCACAAACCCAATGTTTGTGGTGCATTCGTAGATTTAGTCAAGGACGATCGATCTGCCTGCTCAACCCCCTGACACTTGGGGTATAATCCAGCGACGTTAGGCATTCCCGGCTAAAAAGTAATTAGCACGTTTTCACCATCAAAGTAACAAAGTAAGAACGTGGGAATGTCCCCCCCTCCACACAAAATCCTCTTCACCACACAGCTCACCACAGCACAAGGTTACTAGATACCTGATTTCTATTTGGCTGGAATGTAACTTATAATACAGCCGAAGAGAGCAACTGTTCGGAAGGTCTAATACTCGTGTACAGGAGAAGATTACTGTTCTGCTATAGGTTTCATATTGCTCTAGTACAGTAGGTGTGGCATTGTACTCAATTTGTATAGTGGAGACTTGTCAAAGAGCTTCTGGAATTAATGCAGCGGTGTCCTACTGCCTCAACTTAAACAACAAAAACAGTATGTGTCTTCAGAGTAACGTAAAGGTAAATATTCAGTGAGGACTAAGATAGTTATGAACAATAGCACTTTAGACACAGCAGAGCACAAGGATTAAATCTTACAAGACAATTTCAATACCAACGTTGATTTACATGAGTGAGGCGTGGATCATGACAAAAATAGAGAAAGCGGCAAGTTTCATAGTGCTCAAACGCAGTTTCATTGAAATAGATTAAATTGTACATTGTAATATAGAATAAGGAATGAAGATATCAGAGCAGAAATCAAGGTAAAGGATAGTAAGTAAAATTATTTCAATTTACAGAAGACAATATTGGGTTCATCTGCAAAGAATGACAGATGATCTATTGTCGAAAGCGACATTGAACTATAAAGCCATTGGTAGAAGAGACGTGGGTCTTCCGAAGATGAGATGGTTGCCGGAACAGGTTTATATGACCTAATCCTTGAAGAGGAGACGAAGAAGAAGATCTTAACAGAATAACAGACTTTACTGCTGTACTACAAGAATAGAAACCATCAGCATACTGTATTTTAGAAGAGTCCACATATTTTACATAATCAAAAATACTGGGAAGAAACAAAATTGATTTAACTTTACAACGGATTAGCAGGCACGTAACGAAAAATCAGATGTGATATCTGAGGACGCAACTATGCTGTTCCTAATAGAGGAAAAATGTAACATCACTATTGGCGGATACTTCGGAACTCAACAGAAGACTCACAGGGGACATGGAAGGATACATTTTTAAGTTCCACCAACAAGGTTCATCATACAAACAGCACGTCCGTACACAAGATATCTCCATTAACAAAAAACATCCGTATTTGTATCCGTATCCGTAAAAAAATCCGAGTATTCAAACTTTCGGCTCTAGAGGAAGATTTGGCCACATAGTAACTCAGTCATACTTGATTCAACCTGACGCCTAAACTGCTGCTTGTCTGCTGTGTCGTCAGCGTGAGGAGATTTTACAGCACATATTACTGGACTGTACTTCACAGGAGTGTCAAGACTGAAGGATGAGAAGGGGGAGGATGAAGAGGAGTAGGTGGAGAAGAAGAAGAAGAAGAAGGAGGAGGAGGAGGAGGTGGAGGAGAAGAAGAAGAAGAAGAAGAAGAAGAAGAAGAAGAATAAGGAGGAGGAGGAGGAGGAGGAGGAGGAGGAGGAGGAGGAGGAGGAGGAGAAGGAGGAGGAGGAGGAGGAGGAAGAAGAAGAAGAAGAAGAAGAAGAAGAAGAAGAAGAAGAAGAAGAAGAAGAAGAAGAAGAAGAAGAAGAAGAAGAAGAAGAAGAAGAAGAAGAAGAATGACAAAGAGGGGTTTATACTACACAGAAACTCGTACTTTTATTACTACGTTTGTCTTCATATCCGCTGTATTCGTGCTCTTACTGGCATTTGTCTATCAACTTTTGGATAATACACTGCATGTTAATTCGAAACTAAAACACATTTGGCTATACTGTTGTAAGAAATTTCACAATCTTTTAACAGCAGTTAATCTCCACAAGAGGTATAATCAGGTAGTCTTCTTATTACGCCACGTGATACTTCTCACCATAATAACAAATACGGAAATTGAAAAACTACTGCAAAATATTAAAAAACCTGTATCTTAAACATTGTGCTTTATTAATTTCCCCTGTTCTTCACAAAAGGCAGTGACTAAATATACATTCGTTAAATTAAGTAGAACTTTTACAGTCAGAAAGAGATTTCTATTATTTTAACAACTATATTGAAAACACGAGTTGGATTACTGTATGAGTGTGTGTGTTTGTGTATTTGACAAAACTTACTATGTATCATTTTAAAGCGTAATTTGTTGTAATAATTTACTATGTGGATTATTATTTTATGATTACCAGAGTGCTTTCAAAAATTGATTCAATCTATTTAATTAACACTGTTTGTTATTAAAATTTTGTATGCGCAAATTTAGTTTAATTGTCACCTCCTCCTGGTATTAAAATAATTGGCTAAAATTACGTAAAAAATAAAATCAAACGTTTTCCCATTTAGTTCGTTAATTATTCTCACAAATCACTTATTATAATTGTTAGTTACTCCCCTGTGACGCGTAATTAATAACGCAAAACAAATTGTAACGTTTTAATATTCAAAACTGAATGCACAGAAAATAAATAGCCTATACGTCCTTGCTCTTGAAAAGCGAATACAATTATTTCTAACTATGTTTTATAGATTTTTAAATCTGAAAACATACTTTATCTTCTATCATTCATAACATAACATTGTTTAAAAAAAAATTATTTATTTTATAAATATCAGAACGGTTAAAATACACTTGATAAAAGAAAGGATTTATCGGACCGGGTGTTACTTATGGAGGCGATATATGGACACTGATAAATAAGGCAAAAAGAAACACTAAGACTATTTTATGGTTTGATTAAAGGAAATGATGAACGGAGAATACGAAATAACCAGGAGATAGATGAGCTGTAGGATCATGAGGACATTGTAAGGTTCATAAAATCGCAACGAATACAATGGCTTGGTAACCGGGAGCAGATAGATGACCATGTTATGGCAAAGAAAATCCTGAAAGCGTAAGCCCATAAAAGCAGAAAGAGGGACCGACCTAGGATAAGATAGTTGGATGATGTGCTAGAACATATCAGAAGAATGGATGTGATGGATTACAGAGACATGGCAATGGATAGGAGACGTTGGAGAAGATTTGTGTTGGAAGCCACCAATAGGGCTAAAGTTGGGCTGCAGTGCTGAAGAAGAGATACAGGATATAGCACCAGTATACAGTAAACCGTAATGGTTTAAGAAGGGATTTGCAATTTTCAGTATAAAACTAAGTAGCAGTACTTGTAAAACCAGATATTATTATGGCATATAGCTTTAGAGATATTCTTAAGACCATTACGGAATCTTCTCGAAAAGGCTAGAGCGTCGTTCTACTCGCTTCTCGACTCGCTCAGCATGCCTCGTCTATGCTAAGGCCGTCCACTCACGTAACACTAAAGTACCCTCTAGCTTGTTTGAGAGCACTTGTAATATTACACAAATTATGCTGGCACACCGCTAAAACGTTGGAAGCTTATTTTCTGGAACCTCTACGGCACCTATATGAGCTACAGAAGCCAGCTTTGTCGGGTTAGTTACAGTTGGTGATTCAATCAGTGCGGATCAAGTGGTTGCTGTTGGTGATTAGTGGAAAGTAATTATTATGTTGTAACTAGTGCAGAACTCCAATAGTTGACATTATTATTGCGTGCGGACAAATTTAAGTAGAATTACTGTTGAGAGTACCTTGTTCATCACAAGTTGTAATTTGTGACTAATTAAAGCTGGTTATTAGTGACTTCATTGGTGTCTGTATTTTGTTTCCACTGTACAATATGACGATCCGTGAGACAGTTGTAACAATGTGTAATATAAATGAATATAGAATTTTCACAATGAATTATTACATGTGTGTCGTACGTAGTAAAGGCATGGTCTAACAACGGGGGGTGTTTACGTTGATGAATGCCTTCCCCTACCAATAAAAGTATCAGAGAAATTCCATAAACACTTAACATATGCCTGTTTATAAGACAGTTACGTGTATAAAAATAATGACTATAAATAGTTACATAATCAAGTCGCTTCCAAGTGGGTGAAATGAAATTTCTGTTTTATACAGGCACGTGGCAGGGTATACTCTCCATGATCTTAGAAGAATTAGAGACATACGGCCGGAACTGAATATTATGAGTATACTCGAGAGGATCGCCCAGTATCGGCTGAATTGGTGGCAACATCTTTGCTGATTGGATGACTGGCGCATCCCCAAACAACTCTGGAACTATAAGCCGAGGGGACGGTGGGGTGTGGGACGTCCGAGGAAGCGCTGGAGTAACTAGCTCTAACCTTTGCCTATCTGAGACCGGAAGAAACCATCCTTGGTTTAATCCGTTGAAGATGATGATGAAGTAATTATATAAAAATATGTGTGAAGAATCTTCAGTATCTTCTTTGACTTGAAGAATCTGAAGGTGAGTCGAACCTTCAACATACTGTCATCTCCCTCGTAGCCAGAACTAGTCTCATCCCCGCCTCTCAGGAGCAGCTCCTAATTACGCTTAACGTTTCACTCATTAAAATGCCATTAATCGATGGCATTCAAACTGCGATCATTGATTTTGCAGCAAAAAATATAAAAGAATACTTTACAAAACCGTCAAATCTGAAGAGGTTTAAGTTTTCAAGAAATTACTTAGAGTTGGTTTAACGAAGCTGGAGGAAAAAGATGCAACTTACCATAGTATTAAAATCAAGCAGGACAACTATAGCGTTTGCAGATAATTGTTCATCGTATTATTTGAATTAGCAGTCTTTGGAATCCCAAGTCTGTCGTGTTTACTTGCTGAACTGCTACTTGTCATGTTACGGACGAGACCTTTCAGCGTTTCCACCATTTTCAACTCCTAAACCACGACAAATTTGAGTCGTAGTTTAGGACATGAAAATCACATTATAACCTGATCGGTTCGTGTCTTTCCTTTCCTCTCGTGGTTAAAAGTGTTCAAGCGTATAACTTTAAATGATCTTCTATGGTGTTAGTTCCCCTGTGTGTGTGTGTGTGTGTGTGTGTGTGTGTGTGTGTGTGTGTATCTGTGTGTTTGGGGGGGGGGTCGCTAAGCGTCGGAGTACGTACTGCGTAGTCTAACAACAATTTATTGCCGAGTGACTATCCTTGGCCACACACAAAAGGACCCCAAAGTCTCTAAGTGGGGCTGGAAGACTGTTGTTGTTGCACAAAAAACAAAACAAAACACAACAAATTGCCAGTCAGTAAAGATTTGTTGCCCCTTTGTTGGTTGTGGGCCTTGACTCTTTACGGTCGGTCCGGTCTCAGTGGTAGATTTTATTGGGCTCTGTATTTTTTCTCGCATGGAATGTACGCTCTAGGCAGAGTAGCAAATTTATAGTAGACTCTCTATCTCTGTCTCTCCCCTGATGCTGTAGCTGTGTGTATTTGTTGAATACCGGTGTGCACTGTACGTATTACAAATACCTGTGCAAGCATGTGAACAATTTTCCTAGAATGCCTTCAGATATGCCTTCCAC
This sequence comes from Magicicada septendecula, assembly GCA_034769895.1. Taxonomy (NCBI): domain Eukaryota; kingdom Metazoa; phylum Arthropoda; class Insecta; order Hemiptera; family Cicadidae; genus Magicicada; species Magicicada septendecula. Next base: position 1,428,981,640 of record CM068367.1, on the reverse strand, counting down.
CTATGCTTTCCACCTATGCTTTCCACCTATGCTTTCTCGCTTCCGGCGAACAAATCAAGTGATTTATTATTATTATTATTATTATTATTATAAATATTATTATCATTATTATTATTATTATTATTATTATTATTATTATTACTATTATTATTATTCCGGCTGTACAATGTTTACACAATTTCCGGAACCAAAGATTACAGAAATGATTGAATTCTCATCTTCCACTGCTCCTTGTCCATTCAAAGATCATCTCCAATTTCTCGTTCTCTCAATATAGTCTGAATTTCTTCTATCCAGGTGATAGGTGGTCTTCCTTTTTTCCTTCTTCCTGGTGGGGGGACATTCCGTAACTCTCCTTGGCAATCTTTCCTGTGCCATATTTTTCGTGTGTCTATACCATTGTAATTTTTGGTTTGGATAAAATTATATATTTTGGTTTGTTCTCGTTCGTTCTGTGAGAGTATTATTAAACTGATAACAAACGGGACGAGCTGTTAGGCCGTGGTCGGTAGCAATTTACCAGCAACATCGTCGTCGGCAACGTTTCGAATCCCACCCACGGGGATTATATTCAGGCCGAAAAGCGAACAAGTACGGCGGACCTTGGCCGAACGACAGCCGACAAATTTTTCCGGGCAAAGCTCAAATATTTTAGTTTGACATTCTCTTGCACAAGTTGCTCGAACCTGGAAAACGTTGTCTTGTATCGTTCGGCTAAGATCACCCTTTGTACAGTAGCGCGGTAATTTTTACATTATAGGTTGGCTAATCTGCGCTTTAATTTGCACTTTAATCTGATCAATTCATGTCCGTGCTTCCACACAGTTCGTCACAGACGCTCGCAAGCGGCGGTCGGCTCGCGCCCGCAGCCTTACTGTCACATTTTCCTTCTTGTCGCGACAATTAATGTGGGCCTTAGGCCAACACTTCATATATGGCCCTTTCATCAAATTAATTTTAATGTAATACGAATTGTATTCACGATGTGCTTATTAGCCAATCTCTTAGTCAAAAATGAAACCTAACAACTTCTGGTGTAAATGTGAACAATTAAATAAATGTATTAATTACAGTCCACTCGCTTCATCATTTCTGCTTCCTGGCGAATCAACCTACAGTAAATAGAACACTTCACACTTAACATTTTTTGATTCACACAAGGCGGATCATTCTTCTACTTAACACCCTTATTTGTTTGTTTTAAACTCTGTCGCTTTGCGGCCTGAAGAAGATCCCCTAGTGTGGGTTTGAAGCGTAGCCGAAGATGTCGCTGTTGAATAGCAAACGACCACGGGCTAACAGCCAGGTTTATAATAAATTTAATAATACTGACACCGACCGTGTGTGCTTACGATACAAATTATTAGTAAGCTTTAAAGAAAGCGCTAGTAATACCAAATCACACAGTCCAACTTGGGTCCATGTTTCTCGCAATTTCCTCCTAAATTCACCTTTAAAAACCGCCAATTTGTTGCTGTCATCTTACGTTCTAAAATTCCCCTAAACAATCCCGGAATCCAAAACCGCATCTTATTTTAGGTCCATCCACTGGTTACTGTCTTTACCCCTTTTGTTCAAGATCGTTTGAGTGGTTTTGATGTGATTCAGCCTTGTCGTATGTCCATCACACATATTCAGTTTAATATATCCACAAACAACTGGATTTGCTTCAAACTTCGTACAACTTTTTGGTCCTCTTAATTCTTCAGTATGCATTTTGCCCACTTGGTAACAATAGTCTCTTTGACACTTAATAAACTCTGCAACTTGTTCCTCTAACATCTGGCATGTTCCACTTCCGTTGCTTCAGTAATAATTTGGGGTAGCATCGCACATAAATCATCATTTGTTGTGGCAATGTGCGAGTACAGTTTGTATTGTAAGAACGGAGTACAGCATAACACAAGATATGATTTATAACTTTCTGCTTTTTCTCCTTCTTCTTTCACATCCTTTCTTCTTTTCCAAATCCAAATATGCTTATTAAAAATGAAAGACTTATCGTGAACTTAGATTCAATGGTGTTTAACAACAGAGACAGGTGCATTGAGGGTACTGAACGAAGATTAGCTGCAGCTAGAAAAGCAACAAATATTAAGAAAAGTACTTCGCTACCCGAGACCTGACTTGATGAAGAAAATGACGGTGACGATGATGATGATGATGATGTGATTATAATGATGATGACGACGACGACGACGATGATGACGATGACAGCAGAAAGGAAAATCCTCACTATTATTACGATTATTATTATTATTGTTTTTATTATTATGCGTAGCAGTCACCTCGGTGAAATCGTTTACGTCACCTATCAAAGCAACCCTTATCTGTCTTAAATAATAGTTTAACTTCATCCATATAGTCTCGTAGTTGGCACACTCCTGTACCACTTAAACAAAGGTTTATAGTGTCAGCAGAATGCTGACCACACGATTGGTCCTCTTCATTGAAGCTGATATGCTGTTGCAGTTGCTAAATACTAAGCATAGACTTGATATCAAGATATCATTATACTATCAGAAGAATTGGGCTGAGGCAATAACCGATCAACTTGTAAACCATTCGAGTGGGCAAACTATCTTCTTCTTCGTCTTCAGTACTACAGGCCAGCGTTAGCCCCGGAGACTAAAACTAATCTTCTCTGAAGTCTCCTGCTCATTACCGTCTCAGTGTAACCGTTCACATCCAATCTTCTGAGACCTTATAGAATATCATCTAACCATCTTATCCTAGGCGCCTTCTGTTTCTGCTTATATATACCTGCGCCCTCAGGATTTTCTTTGGCATACGCTGATCATCCATCCGCTCTAGGTGACCTAGCCATTGTGTTCGTTGAACATTTATGAAACTCACAACGTCCTCATGATTCAATAGCTCATCTATTTCCTGGTTATTTCTTATGTTCTATCCGTCATCTTCTTTAATCGGACCATAAACCTGTCTTACAATCTTTCTTTCAAACCTTCTTATTGTTTCTTGTTACTTTTTTATGGCATTGTCCATGTCTTCTCCATAAGTAACAACCGACCTTGTAAGTATGTTACATATTTTTATTTTTTATTTTCGTGTTGCGACTAATGATTAAACTTCTCAGTAGTCTGTTCTTATCGTAACACTCCCTATTTCCTATTTGTATCCTGTCATGTATTGTCGTGTTTATAGGACCGTTCATTGTCTATCATGTTACCCAGGTAACTGAACTTATTAACTGCTTCATTTGAATTTAGTGGACAAGTTATAGAGAGTTTATATGCGATTCCACGGTATTTCTCAAACGTAAAAACCAACACATAATAAACACGCAACTTATATTTTGTATTCATGTTGAATGCGGTATCCAAGTCACTTGTAAGAATTAATAACTAAATTACCTTTAATTGTCCGCCTTGTGACTTCTTATAATTTTTCTATGACGCGTTTCAGAGCTTATGCTCCATCATCAGATATAGATTAAAATAAAACTACCACTCTTACCGAGGTCGTTACATAATATTTGAGGTCGGAGTGGCAATTTGAACGAGAACTGGTGCGCACCCTACTTCCGCGCGATGTTTATATGCAAAAATTTTTGACATTTTATATTATGTAACGACCTCGGTAAGAGTGATAGTTTTATTTTAATCTATATCTGATGATGGAGCATAAGCTCTGAAAGACGTCATAGAAAAATTATAAGAAGTCACTAGGCGGACAATTTAAGGTAATTTAATTATTAATTATATTTTGTGAACAGTAAATCTACTTTTTACGGTTGTAACTTGAAACAAATACCCTGTGTATACACACAGACTTATAATTCTATATAGACAATGGTTTTTATGAATTGTCTGGTCTAGTGACTAAGTGGTTCACGTTCTTTTATGTTGAATTCCATGTTTACTCGCAGGACAAAATCTGTGGGATACCAAAGAAAAATGTTAACAATTTCCTATACGCAACTGGCGGGTCAGGAAATGAATAACATGTTACAAGAAATAGTAGATTTAAAAGAAGAGAGCGACAATGACAAAAAGTTTGGCCGTCAGCCAGCTATGCTGCAACAGATAAAAAAAAAAGCGGAAAAGACTTGACTTATCTTATGTGTAGCACGAGACTGGAGCAACAATCAATCTTTTATTACTAGCTACCATTCTTACTTGGAAACCACCGCGTTTGCCTTATTATCAATACACTTATAACTCTTTAAAATAGTATTGTTGTAAAGTTATTATCTGGTATTGTTGAAATTATTATTGTCAGATGAGCTGTTGAGTGGTGGTCCACAGTTGTTATTGACAAATGTTCCGACCCCCACCATCGCAGGCAATCATCAGTGTCACTGCTTTCACCAATTCATGAGGTAGAGACTGTGTGTTTTGCCTGAGATAGCCGACCTTTATAAACTTTTGTACCAACGCGATCTAAGCTGGAAATTAGTATCACCCAACCAGAATCTAGTTCTATCTGATTTATTGGGGAGCACAGCGTGCCAGATTTCCTGTGAGAGTTTAATTTTTAAAAAATCGGAGACATAAAATCACATTACTAAGTAATAAAATCTGTATAAACGTTTAATTACTTAAAAAATACTGTTTTGTTTAATATATCAAACGTATTTTAGTCGATATTTTATATTTAATTAAAACATATATACTTGTTTTGTTATATTAAAACGTATATAGTTTTGTTTCAACCTGCACAAGTTTCACATAACATCTGTATCGTCAGTGAATTCTAATTGAATTAAAATAAAATAAAACGATGAAAATAAAAGAACCTACTTCAGAAGTAATTATAATTTGATTAAATATGTATTATACAATAATACTACAAGAAACATATTGCGCTAAATAAAAATCAAGAAAATAAAAGACAATGCAATACTTAAGGCAATATTGTTACTAGAGAAAGGAACAGTACTACTTCAGTAGGTGTTGTTGTTATTACTACAATAGCAGCATTTACAGAAGTTACTATGCGTGGCGCCCGTTTAGACAATACCGCGACGCTCATTCTACTTAACACAAAGGCCGCTCCAGACCTCGGATATCAAACAAGTGTAGGTAACATTCATACGTTACTCCCTCTATCTGTCTGTCTGTCTGTCTGTCTGTCTGTCTGTCTCTCTCTCTCTCTCTCTCTCTCTCTCTCTCTCTCTCTCTCTCTCTCTCTCTCTCTCTCTCTCTCTCTCTCTCTCTCTCTCTCACTGTCTCTCTCCCTCTTTACCTCTCTTCACCTCACTCTCCCTTTCCCCCTCTCTGTCTCGCTCTATCTCTTTCTCTAACTCTCTATCTATATATCTATCTGTCTCTAACACAAAGGCCACAGCAGACCTCGAGTTTCAGAGAAGTGTAGTACCTTTCACACGATCCTCTCTCTCTCTCTCTCTCTCTACCTCCTTCTCACTTTCTTCCCTCTTTATCTCTCTACCTCCTTTCACTTTCTTCTCTCACTCTTTCTCTTTATCTCTCTACCCCCTCTCTCATTCACTCCTTTCTCACTAGCTCTCTCTCTCTCTCTCTCTCTCTCTCTCTCTCTCTCTCTCTATATATATATATATATATATATATATATATATATCTCTAATACAAAGGCCGCAGCAGACCTCGAGTTTCAGAGAAATGTAGGTAACTTTCACTCGATCCTCTCTCTCTCTCTCTCTCTCTCTCTCTCTCTCTAAATATCTATCTATATATCTATCTGTCTTTATCACAAAGGCCTCTGCAGACCTCAGATTTCAGACAAGTGTAGGTAACATTCATGCATTACTATCTCTCTCTCTCTCTCTCTCTCTCTCTCTCTCTCTCTCTCTCTTTCTCTCTGCCTCTGTCTGGCTCTCTCTATATCTATCTCTTTCTACCTTCCTCTCCCTTTCTTCCCTCGCTCTCTGTCACTCTTTCTCTTTCTCCCTCTACCTCCCTCATCCATTCTCCCCCTCTCTCTAACTCTCTACCTATCTACCTATCTATCTATCTCTGTCTCACACACAAACGTTAATTACATACGTCGCATTTGTCTCTCTCATACACGCATGTGCTAACTCTCTCTCTACCAGTTTACACTGCGATCGCGCTCACAGGCAAACCAAACCGCAAACCTGAACACAAACACAAAACAGCGTACAGTAGGCAGGCAATACGTAGAACCCACACAGATCTTTAGCGACGTGGGTTATGTACCGTTTGAGACCCCACCGACACCACCCGGGCGCCGATCCAAACCACCCCATATCCGACAACTTTCTTTTGGCGGTGCTGCCCTCCTCCCCACACGATCCACCATCATCCTCTGCTATAAAATATTGCGAACCGCTTTGCCTACAAATTGTATACAAACAAAGTTTCGGTTACACTTTTTGCTTACCGCACACAAAACCAGCGGAGTAGATTCTAAACCCTAATACTACTCCGCCACGAGTGGAGTGTACCGCCAGAAACAGTAAATAATGTCACGTTTGTGCAAAGTGCCACAGCCGTCAGAATCTCTGGATTACTTACGGAATTTTTCTGATACAAAGGCCAACTTAACAAGTATTCGGCTATTTTTATTTGAATATGCATCAGATACTTTGTATTTCTAAAGGTGAGCCACTTTAATTACTTGAAAATTAATGTTGATTAAGATAAGAACTATGATATTGATGTTAAGTTACGTTAAGTGCCAGACAATCAATCGTATTTTCAACTTCAGTATTATAAATGGTTTTCCCATTTGTTAATTCTTATCAACGTTTTATTTTTTTTGGATTTTCCGTACGCTTCAAACAGAATTGTTACTCAACTATATGAAAATATATTGTACTAACCGTCTGTGACTTCTCATATGATGTCCTTTCTTATTGCGACATGTTTCGAGATACTTGTCTCATTTTCAAAGCATAATGAGACAAGTGTCTCGAAACATGTCGCAATAAGAAAGGACATCATACGAGAAGTCACAGACGGTTAGTGCAATATATTTTTCATATAGTTAACGGACACGTGGCTTGGTACTAAAACAGGTTTATTCCTACTAAAATGGAATTGTTATTGATTATAAAGCGCCAAACATTTATTTGACTGAGTAAAGGACAGTTGAAAATCTTTGTGGCACAAAATGTGGAATAATCTTTGTGGTTTTAAACCGACAAATAATAAATATACTGAATTGCTAGATCAACTATTGGCTGATACTGGCTACGATAGGAATTATGACATTAATGTTAAGTTAGGTAAGTTCCAGACGATCTGTCAACCGTATTTTTAGAAGCAAAGTACGTCCGGATACAAAAGTAAAGTTCTACAAAGTTATGGCAGTCTCTGTGCTCTCCTGTGGGTGTAAATTATGGACAACAGCCAATAAACAAGAAACTAAAATACAGGTTTCGGAAACGGAGTTCTTAAGAGGAGTTAAAAGATGTTCTAAAGTTGACCGTATAAGGAATGAGGCAATAAGAGAACAATTACAAGTTTTGACTTGAATAAAAAATTAAAAGGACGGTGGAAAAACACTGAGAGAAAACGTCAGATTCAGACTGGCCAAATAAGTGTGGAAATGCCAACCTATAGGACACAGGTGCGTGGTAAGAGATAGCTGGAATATCTTTGAAAGGCGTCCACTCGGCAAAGACGTTCCCACCAATTCAGCCGATACTGGGCGATCCTGTCTCGAGTATACTCATAATATTCAGTTCGTGCCGTATATTTGTGTTTCTTCAATGATCGTGGAGCGTATACCCTGCCTGCCACGTGCCTGATTCTTCAGTCTGGTAAGACATCCAGTTTATGGGCAAACACCCAAACAGAAAATCGAGCTGGACGACGGGCCTGAAGGTGGCAGCCCCACCATACGTTTTACACTGCAATATGCTAGTAACATATCCACGAGACACAGTCACTACTAAATTGCTTTAAATAAGGACTAGTTTATTTTTCTGTATGGAAATGTCTCAATAATTTTTCAATATACGTACACAAAAACAACACTAGAATGTTGCTAAAATCCCATTATATATCATATTGTATTATATGATATATTGAAGTAATTTTATTCATTTTTCTATTATTGAAATATTTATTATTTCGGTTTTATAATGACATCCTCTTTTTGGCATACGATTCGTCTCATCCTTCAAGTTCCTTACTTATTCTTGTGTTAAATCTATCTCTTCGGCTGTAGCAGATTAACATAAAACTTTTTAAATTTAATATCGTATAATGTATTCCAAGAAATTTATTATTCTTTTGCAATTTTTCGCCCCCAAGTACTCTCTCTCTCTCTCTCTCTCTCTTATTTTTGCATTAAGTCTGTTTACTTTACACCTATTTGTCGTCTGGCTTTGTAAAAAGTCAACACTTTCGTCACCTACTCTCGCCTGTGCCTGTTGTAAATTCACGCCTCCTTAAAACGCTATCAAGTTGTCTAAATTAAAACCAAAACCCTTTAAAATACTCCTACTCTAAAAACTTTTGTAACATAACAAGAAAAGCAGTTAAATACCTACGCGTTATAAGGTACTCTCTTTCTTAGAAGGCAATACAAATTTAATTTTAATTCTTTTGTTTGTAGTTTATCGTGTGTCACGAAATTCGGAGATCACGACATACAAGTCGTATATTAAATCAAGTATATATATCGTGTATATAAATTACATTATTAAAGAACCTATTCAAATAGGACGTATAGAAATATTTTTTAAAAGTTCAATTTGCAACCGAAAATTAGTTTTCTTCTTTCACAAATGAAAGCGATACATAATTACAATACATTACGTTACATTAAAATTACGTTATTCTGGTAAGAAAACATTTAAGTGCAACTCACTTTCTTTGTTTCATAAAATTAATTATTTACCTATAACATATTCTTACGTCTATAAAGTACTTAAAATGTATTTCATTTGGAGTGGATATTAAGGGGAAATCAACGTCTTCTTCTTCTTCTTCTGCACTACAAGGATTAGGCATTTCCCTGTTCCGTCCTCACAAACTTACGACCACCGTTTTCGTAGACTTTCTATATCTCTTTTCCCTCCTGGATTGTAGTTAAATATTTTTTTTGGGTATTCTTCCATTTCCCATTCTATTTACGTGGTATTTCCATCTTTCTTTATATTCAGTTATTTTTTCATTTATTGCGTATACATTTAGATCATTTCGCACGCCTTCTTTTCTTACTAAATCCCTTCTTGTGCAGCCTTTGACCAGTCTCAAAAATCTCATTTCTGCTGCCTTTATTTTGCTGTCTCGTTTTTTGGTATTTATCCAACGTTCACTCCCATACATAAGTACAGGTACAGACATCGTTTTATAAAATTTTATACTTGTGTCATTTCGTATTTTGTTATTTAATGTTCTATTTATTGTGGTACATACTGCCTGGAAATTATTTATTTTATTTTCCATGTCATTGTCATAATTGTAGCTTGTGTCGCAGCCCAAGTATGTAAAATTTGATACTTGTTCGATTGGCTTATTGTTGGCAGTTATTTCCGACCTAACGGTATACTTGCCTTGAAAAGCCATACTTTCGTCTTAAGCAAGGAAATTTGAAGATTATATTCTGGACATATATGATTCAGTCGGTGCACTGCCAGGTGTAATTTAGCTTCACTCTCTTGTATTGTTATTTTATAGTCAGCAAATAGTAACGTACTCAGGTAAGTACGTCGGTCCAGCTGGACTCCAGGATATTCATTGGAAAATCAACGTTCGACAACTAATAACAAGGATATCCATGTTTTGAATATTAATTTTATAATCGTTTACCTACCGACATAAAAAATTAAAAAAAAAAAGATTTTTCTCAAACATTTGCAATCTTGGCTAATCAATAGAATACCTTTATCATCAGGAAGTCAGGTGAATACCTTTGTCAGCCTGCATATCGTTATAATTTCTGGTTGTATCTTATTTGCAAAGAGTATTACTAGATTTAGTACTGACATGAAAGTATTGACGATTTGTTTATTACTGAAAATTGTTAACAATTATCATCATTTCTTTTTACTTCCAACGTGTGTATTAGAATTAGTTAAATGTAAAAATGTTGATTTTATGTTGAAAGCTGTTATAACTGCCAAATATTAGGTTAATTATTTTATATTATTAATATTAATTGTTAATACCATATCTCAGTTGTAATCTTTAATGTGAATTAAGGTTAAAATGGATTATTTCAGTTGGGCTTAATTTTGAAATTTTTATTATCTACTTTCTAGTACACGTTAGTATTTAGTGTAGAGTGTGCAAGGTTTCAGTGATTGCACAATAAATATGTCAATCTTATGTCGTGATGTATTCAATGTTCTTAACCTAGAGATACCATATGGTAACCTAAAGTAACCTATATACTCACACTCATACTCATCTTTAGGTTATGAACAATGAATACACCACAATAAAAGATTGATTTTATAGGTACCATTAGTAAGCAATAAATGTGTGTATATATTATAAATATACATTAGTATTACTAGCAAATATGTGACAAAAGTGTAGACGATAACAGCTAATCGAACCTATGGAAGATTATTTTCTGTTAAATCAAATGTATAACAAGGGCATTAATTTTAATGTTTATTAACATTAACTTGTCATTGTTCACACAACGTGGTGAGTAGGTAATTCCTAGTGCTGTGAATGTAATGTGACATTTTAAACTTTACTAATGGGAGTAATGCTATTAAAAAAATTACAGCTCAATGTAATGCTGTTAAACAGTTAATATCAGGGTGACCGAGCTTTGCTCGGTTTTCACATTTATTTATAAATATACAGATTTTAAAAAACATTATTTATTATTAATTATTTATTTATTTTTATTAATTATTTATTTTTTGATATTTATTTTCATATATAAACATATCGATACTTCGCCGTTTGCGTTTATCGACGGTTTCTGTTATTGGAATCACAATTATTTAATACTTCCTTCCATACAACGATTCTTGTATGGTGAGGATTTTCTGGTGGTAAAAGAACTTTTAAGCCACTTCACCTTTTGACTCTGGAAAATGCTACATACAACATCTCGTGCATAAACACAGGAATTGATAAGTGAATTCCCACCACTTCAAATGTTTGACCTTGAGCCTTGTGAATAGTAATAGCAAAAGCTGCTCTGACGGGAAATTGATGCATTTGCATAGTGCACCCAAGCTGACTTTTGCTGGAATCTATTGTAATCCTTGGAATATGAACTTCTCGGGCTGAATATTCACCCGTGATAATCTTGGCTTTAACAATGTTATTACATACTTCAGTCACGACCAATCTCGTTCCTTTGCACAGCCCTTCAGAGACATCCAAGTTTCGTAAAAGCATTATTATTGTATTTTTATACGAGGACGTCCCTTGGTAGGCATACCACTTAACACAGAGAATGCAAAAAACACAACAGCGTATAGAGAACACTTAAAACTTTAGATTACGTATATCGGATAGATTGTACAAAAATCGTTGCGCAGAAACCCACCCAATTGTATGTCTCAACTCTTAGTTTGTTTATTTACAGTCATAGGAACATCTGTTTATATTATTTATAAACATCGATACTGCGCCGTTTACGCCGCAGGTTAAAGATCTATAAAGACCCTACGGTATCGTTAGAGCCGTTTCAAGGACATACATAGATTAGATTGTATGTCTCAACTCTTAGTTTGTTTATTCACATTCATAACAACAGCTATTTATATTTATTTATAGACATCGATAAGATCTATTCTTTATGAACAGAATTAAAATTAACGTTTTAATTTCAAATAAAAAATATTTTTTTAAAATATTTGTTGCTGGGTGACAGAGTTATAACAATAGCAATTGTTGTGTGAATATTTAAACCTACATGAATTAAAATGTATACTTAAAAGACCCTAGCGTTTAGGCCTTAGGCGATTTTTGCGGAAAATGAGACCTAGCCCAATCGATTTTTAGTGTCCAAATACGCTTAAGTACCAAATTTCGGGAAAATCGTTAGAGCCGTTTCCGAGAAAAAAAGGACATACATACAAAGATTGCTCGCTTAATAGTATAAGATATGAGATACAAATTTAATTTCTCAGAATTTATGTAATTCAGCATTGTATTAGTTTCGATATCACTCTGCTCGTCACAGACGTTGAGTGATGTGACTACCAGCCAATTTGTGTTATGTAACAGCAAAATATTTGTAAATCTCTTCTTCATCTAAAGATCAAAACTAAAAACGAAAGATTTCTAGCAGCAGGAATTAATCATAACTTATAAGTGTACATCAGTCTGGCTTTATTTGCTCGTCGTCAATGCTTTCTCCGTCAACCTCTTTTTGTGTTTCCAGAGATCGCTTTTCAATGCGACTGGCCTGTGTCCTCGTTAAAGCCCACCAATCAAGTTACTAATCACCAGCTTTAATTAATCATAACTGAACAGTCTGTAATCAACAAGTTATTCAACAAGATTATTCTCGTACAACAATTGAAGTTCATCTGTCCACACAAATTAAGAATGTCAACTAATAGTGTCCCGCACAATTATAACACTTCGCGACACTTCGAACCTGACTTGAATAAATCGCCACTTAAATTGAAACTAAGCGTCGGTGAATCTTTGTATTTATACCCTGCTGAGATTCCAGAATAATCCAAAATATGCGTCAACTCTACACTAGAGCGAAATTGTTTGCGGCCTTTAATGCAGTGCGCGCGGACCGGTATGGTCTGTAATAGTGTTGTTGCGGACGTGTGACAAATGTCACGTAATTGTCCTTCGTCTCGAAGTAACAGCAATATGTACGCACACACATATTAGATCCGGATTCCACTGGAATAGCAGAGAAACGCGTAGAAAGTTCTGTATTGGCGTATTAATATATATGCCAATACACCTATAGGTAATTCCACAACCTTTATACTTACTATACAGTTCATATGTGCTACAATGGAAAATATCTACAATCTTCAGGTTGCTACATCATCAGACATAACTGATTTACTAGATGCTAATAAAACAATCAGTGCTCCTTCACCAACGAATCCTGGTTCCCCTACTCAAGAAGCTACATCAGGAACAGCAATAACCTACAGTAACAATGTCCCTTCATTGTCCAAACTTTGTTCAACACCAAAGCAATCACAAAACAATTCATGTGATGATTTAATGAGTTTAATTGAAAAAATCAGACCTTATCCGAAGACAGAGGCCAAAAATAGGAAGAAAGGAGGTCGCAAACCTGGCAGATGTAGAGTCATTACTGACACCCCTGAGAAAAATGCTATTGAAATGGAAACCCTAAGAAGAAAACCAAACAAAAATAAACGGAAGCATAATGATAAACAAACAACAAACAAAGGCAGGAAAAAATTATTTGTCCAGGTGAGAACCAAGAAAACTGGAAAAGATAAAACTTTAGAACTAGATCACTCATCATCAGATGATTCTTGTGTCATGCTACCAGAAGATTCAGAAAGTGACATTAGTTTAGATGAATTAGCCCAAACGTATGAGGCCAATTTCAATGAAGAAAGAGAAGATGATGCTTTTCTTCAACAGACTGATATTGAAATATGTGAAGGGAAATGGGTCCTTGTTTCATTTTTTACAAAGAGAACTGTAAAACATTTCGTGAGTCAGATAATTTCAATGACAGATGGATTACCAACTGTGAAATTTTTAAGGCGAGTGAGAAGCAGTTCTTTTTTTGTCTGGCCGCAAGGAAAAGATATATCAGAAATACAAAAAGAAGAAATAGTTGTTGTCTTGCCAAATCCGATTGAACAAAAGCGAGGAGGATTATATTTCCAAGTTTCATTTGATGGGTTTAAAGTGTGTTAAAATGTTTACATAGTATTACCATTAATTCACTAAGCTAGAAGAACTTTAAGAGAAATAAAAGTGTATTTTTTCCTTTGTTTCACTTTTTGCATTTGTATTTAAGTCACTTTTATAGCTATTTTAATTAATTATTTATGTACAATAAAAGCCATTTTATAATTTGTCAGTTTTTTTCATATTCCACCAAAATATAACTGCTTACTTTTATGCTGGGGGATATGGCCCAAGGTACATAATAGTGTGGCCCAAGGTACAACGTGTAATTGTACCTCGGGCCATTTAACAACTTTTTTAAAAACCTATTTTTCAATAACAATAGATGAAGATAATAATACTTTAACTATATTACTTTATACCAAACTAAATTTGTGATTTTGTCACGTAAAAATTATTTAATTACATCAAAAAATAAAAAAATATGACCGATAGAAAAAAAGTGGCCCGAGGTACGCTACCTTCCCCTACAGTTCATATACTTGAGCAATCACGGTTTTAACACATTGGCTAATTAATGTGTTTATGTATTTTATTGTGTTAACGATGTTAATAAAAAACTGTAAAAGATTTTTTTCTTAAAAATTACAATGCCATTATTAAATCGTTGAAAAAGTGAGTGTTAGGCGGTGGTTGGTTGCTGACATAGTGCGACATTAGTCGACTAACGTTTGGATCCCAGACACTGGGTTGCTTATACCAGGGAAAGACCTTGGTACTGTCCGGACAACATCTGCTGTAAGCGTTCACGTCGCCTCTGAAGAAGATTCCCTGTGGTTCGGATTAATAAGTCCCTGATTTACAGTTTTTAATGTTGACACCGGCTATGTATGCCTATCTTATAGAATCAAAACAACATTTATAAAAAAAAAACTAGCTGTTACCAGCTGCTTTGGAGACTATATGAAAATTGTATTGTACTAACCGTCTGTGACTTCTCGTATATGATGTCCCTTCTTATTACGACATGTTTCGGGACATTTGTCCCATTTTCAAAGCATAAAATTTGTAGCACATATCATTCGCTGATATACTTGTCAAACGTTAAAATCCATGCGTTATGATGACCACAATAGCACATTTTAACATAACGAACTTTATTATTTTTTGTAACATGTATATGCACATCGGGCAAACAGTGTACACTGCGCAGCGACCCACCGCGCATTAACCATAATTGATTCTTGTTATCTTAGTATCTCAACGCGATGTCGTACAATATATTAGATTTGAATAATAACTGGTCGTTCAAAATGTGTGGCTTGGTACTAGTACTACTACGCTTTGTACACCACAAATTCCTCCAGTGCGTTCATATAACTTCCCCTACTGCAAAAGTGGAGGGGTTTTAAATTGGTTTCGAAATCGGTGTAATTATGATTTTCATTAATAAGATGTTTGGCGAATTTCGATTTGATGGTATCATAGTTGCGACAGATAGTGGGTGGTTTGTGTTCGTTAAATCTTTTGAGGAAACCACGGCCCGTCTGGCCCACATAGAAAGCGTCACAGTCATTGCATGACAATTTATAAACGCCCGTTTTATTCTCAAGGCAAGTGGATTCGTGGGTGCGAAGATGATTTAAGATATTATTTGTAGTCTTGTAAGTGACTATAATATCACTGTTTTTGTTTATGAGTGATTTTAAAATATTCGGCATAAAATTGGTGTATGTTGCGGTGATATATTTGTGTGGTTTTTTTCTCCCGTGCAGTCATTGATAATTGGTTAATGTTCCTTTTTCTGTTTTTACTTCCATATTCCTTAAGGAAATGGAAGTATGGTGATGGCAAAAAAAATCGTGTTCAACATTATTGCAGATTCTGATTGTACTACACTCAAAACATGAAAAAAAGTCGTTTTCCGAAAAGTGTCTGTGTGTAGATTGTTTTTCTATGGCAATCGATAACTGCCGCAAATTCAAACAGAATCAAATAATTTTTTGCATACAGCCCTGATTTGTAGGGTACTCACAACCTATTGTTTTTGGTGAAGATCGGTTGAAGGAAAGGGGTAGTTTACCAGCAACGGTTTTTTTTTATCAAAGGAAACTTTTATTTGGCAAACGATAACAGCCGCAAATTCAAACAGAATCAAATAATGTTTCGCATACAGCCCTGAATTGTAGAGTTCTCAAGATCTATTGTTTTTGGTGAAGATCGGTTAAGGGAAAGGGGTAGTTTACCTGTAACGTTTTATGTTTTAACAAGGGTATTTCCTATGGCAAACGATAACAGGTAACAGCCGCAAATTCAAACAGAATCAAAAGATTATTTGCATACAGCCCTAAATTGTAGAGTTCTCAAGACCTGTTGTTTTTGGTGAAGATCTGTTAAGGGAAAAGGGTAGTTTACCAGCAACGGTTTTTTTTTATCAAGGGAAACTTTATTTGGCAAACGATAACTGCCGCAAATTCAAACAGAATCAAATACTTTTTTCCATAAAGCCCTGATTTGTTGAGTACTCACAAACCATTGTTTTTGGTAAAGATCGGTTGAGGGAAAGGGGTAGTTTACCAGCAACGGTTTTTTTTTATCAAGGGAAACTTTTTTTTGGCAAACGATAACAGCCGCAAATTCAAACAGAATCAAATAATGTTTCGCATATAGCCCTGAATCGTAGAGTTCTCAAGACCTATTGTTTTTGGTGAAGATCGGTTAAGGGAAAGGAGTAGTTTACTGCAACTTTTTTAAAAAGTGTATTTTCTATGGGAAACGATAACAGCCGCAAATTCAAACAGAATAAAGTAATTTTTTGCATACAGTCCTGAATTATAGAGGTCTCAAGGACTTTCGATTTTGGTGAAGTTCGGTTAAGGGGAAGGGGTAGTTTACCAGCAACATTTTTTTATCAAGCGTATTTCCTATGGCAAACGATAACAGCCGCAAATTCAAACAGAATCAAATAATTTTTTGCATACATTCCTTAAATGTAGAGATCTCAAGACCAATTGTTTTTGGTGAAGATCGGTTAAGGGAAAGGGGTAGTTTACCGGTAACGTTTTATGTTTTAACAAGGGTATTTCCTATGGCAAACGATAACAGCCGCACATTCAAACAGAATCAAATAATGTTTTGCATACAGCCCTGATTTGTAGAGTACTCAAGACCTATTGTTTTTGGTAAAGATCGGTTAAGGGGAAGGGGTAGTTTACCTGCAACATTTTTTTATCAAGCGTATTTCCTATGGCAAACAATAACAGCCGCAAATTCAAACAGAATCAAATAATTTTTTGCATACAGTCCTGAATTGTAGAGGTCTCAAGGACTTTCGATTTTGGTGAAGATCGGTTAAGGGGAAGGGGTAGTTTACCAGCAACCTTTTACGTTTTAACAACAGTAAAGTACTTGAAAATTCATTTAAACTTTTTCAAACAATGGTAAATGTTAAAAAGAAAATAATTTTGTTGCCAGGGAATAAAATTATAATTTTTTCATTTTAATGTAAATTATGTATGAGTTAATATCTTTATATATATAATTCTTCTGTACGTGTGTATGTCACTGAACTCCTCCATGTATAAAATAATATATCTTTCGTGGCAGGTAAGCATATCTCAGTTATGTAATGTTTACGTTTCCATTTTATTATTATGCCTACAGCAATAAAAAGGCAGGTAAGACACACACATACACACACACACAATTCACGTTATTTCTGGCCTCACTCATGTTTATTTTCTTACATTTGCACGCTTTTTAAATGGAAAGTGCCGAAACCCACAACGCGTGCAAGCCGAAAAAATGGACATCAATTTGCTTCCTGTGGATCGCTGGGCAATGTAACTGCAAGTGTTTACAGAGGAACGATTCATAGACAGACTTTTCGTCTTTAGGGAATGAACCCTCTGCAAGATGCTGAGGGTCCATGAGTGACTTCGGAGCGCTCCTTCTTTTTCGCGTGTTTGTTCTGTGAAACATACACTGTAGATTCGCAGCTTTACTCTAAGCAACGCACAATAGGAAATGTTGAAAATCTTTGTCCACAATGTACCCTCATTCACACTAAACCTGCTCTGATGTTTTAATTACAGACATCATAATATTAAAACTTTGGAAACTTGAGCACTACTTAATGAAGATCAATCATTAACTTATACAAGCCATTAATTGTATGCATATATTTTATATATATGTGTACAACGTTATCGGTAACAAAGAAGTAGTTTTTGTTAAAATTCTTTCCCGGGATATTTGGCCGTAGTCCAATCTTTTCTACAAAACCAGACGTTTCGGCAATGCCATCGACTTCCATCATCAGTGAAAATCGAGTGCGATAACGTGAGGTGGTATACGTTAGTGACCACAGTACTGTAGTTAAGGCTGAAGCAGTAAGTAGAAAGAAGTAGTTTCTATGGTAATATTTCATTTCGAAAATGATTTTAAATATAAATCTTAGAATATGGAAGTCATGTATGGTTCTCCATACCGATTTTTATGTTTCTTGAGAATGTTGTTTACGACGTTGGTATTGTAACCATTTGCTACCGCGATGCATTTGATGGTATTTAACTCGTTAAGAAAATCTTTGTTATCAAGGGGAAAGATAAAAGTCTATGTATCATGCTGTGAAACGCAGCCATTTTTTGCGATAATGTATGAAATGATGTGGCATGTATCACGGTGTCTGTCGTCGTTGGTGGTCTGTATATATTAAAATTTAATTTATTGTTGGTGTTTTTGGTGATTGTCAGATCTAAAAAGTTTAGTTGTCCATTGTCTTCATGTTCCAAGGTGAATTTCATATGTTTGTTAATATTATTTAGATAACTGTGTAATCGATCAATCTGCCGCTGTGTACCTTTATAAATTAAAAAGGTGTCATCGACATATCTACCAAAATATGTCATCGACATATTTATTCCTACTAAATATGATTTGGAGGCGAAAATTTGGCTTTTAATAGCTATTTTAATATAATGTTTATTGTCTATGCCTATGTCTATATTGCGTTCTGTGAGCTCGTTATTTTGTACTTATTAGTCAAATTCTCTTCAAAGCTGTTTTGAACACTTGAACTAAATTATTATGTTGGTGCAACAGCGTTTGAAGATTTAAAAGTTTTCGTTTATAAAGCCTTTAGAGATTTTTATAAAGTACCCGTTAACTCAAAAACGTTAGGTTCTTTATTTTAAGTGTTACTGTGTTATAAGCATTGTATATACACATTCAACGTTATGTTTTCCTCAGCCACGGCTTTTATTTATTTCAGCAGTAAACTACAAACCAAAAACCGTTGTCGCCTAACCTCACAAATGAAAACAATACGTTAAGAAATAGTACAATTTACAATTAATACACTTCTTTTTTCCACATCGTAATATATCGATACAATTGCATATTATATAAAACGTCGAAAATGTACTTCACAAACGGATAAAGATACAGTTGCGATGCTTCTAAACAGCTTTTGTTTATTTGCTTATTACTATGGTAATTAATTCTGGTCTCCATGGTATTTTTGACATCTTTATGCGCGTCAACAAAAGGGTATAAGTATAAGTGCGCAAATCGTGTCAACGGGGCAGAATATCAAATTCTAAGTTAAACAATGTTTTTTGCCGTGTGTCAAAGGTTAACTGTGCAAAATTTTGTGGCAATCGGTGTATCAGTGTAGATTTGTATTCAGTACAAAGAAATCCTCAGACTTCGAGTTTCACACGTATAGATTGTTTCTTAATCAATGAATAGTTGCTGAAAATACAAAACTAAAATACTTTATTTATCCTGATTTTAAATAAATTTGACAATTAATAAGAAAATATTGTTTACATTTTTACTTTACAACGACAAAGCATGCGATTTATACTTTTCAGTATTTATAGTTAATATTTAAATTAGTGTTTTAACCTTTTATTAAAATAATATACCGTCTGAATATAATGTGTAGGCCTGAAAAGAAATTTCTGTCCAATAGCTTTACTCGCCATAATAATTCACCTGTGTTTTAGAACGTGAACAGATGTAGAACACACAGAAACTTTAATAAGATCTGGTTATCAACAATTGGCAGAGTGCACAGAAATTTATCGGTTGATTTAAATGATACATTATTTATCACAGATTCAGTGTGAATATCTTGTTGTGTGAGAACATTCCAAAATGTTTTAAAAGCCACATTAATCTTCTAAAAGTATTTCAGACAATGTACTACCTAACAACGAAACAAAACTGTCAACAGTCTTGCTGTCGCTTGTGTACAGAAACAAATTTGTTAAACATTCACCAACATTGTTTCTTCCTGCATTCCGCGCCACGTCTGCCAGGTTTTGAAAATAGAACAAACACTTCGAGAATTCGTCCAAAACGACTACTGCAAGTGAACTGAAACTAAACAAATACATATCTGGACAACAGTAGAAGAATGGATACAAAGTGGGGTAATAATTTTAAAGTGTCAAATAGAAAAAGAATACGGAATATTCTGATTTTCTAAATACCGACACACACTGTCAGTTTGTGTTAAACTAGTGAGCTCACTGAACTGCAGAACGTGGTCACTATTTACAACGAAACACGTTTATCCATTGCTTACATAAAATTTATAAACTTATGTGTTGAAATATAATTGAGGTCTCTCCAGGACATTATAGGTCGTGGTCAATGTGGTAAAGTGTGAAACTCAGTGCCTTGGAGCTACCCATAACTATGACATTCTGTAAATATTTACCAGTATTAGAGACTTGACAAGAAAAATAAAAACTATTCCTCAATAATTAAAATGAAAGGGCAGTTCACAACAGATGCAGAAGTTTCAATAAACAATTATTCTTAATTAAAAATTGGTGTGTTAGTGTTAGTATTAGTGGAGGGGCATTCAGTTTTGAATCACTCCATAGTAATACGATAAGGCAAATTGTTATTTCTGCTGCAATAGTGTTTTGTAATTCTGTAGTTACTTGAAGTTTGCATAATTTAACTTTAAAAGACAGTCTAAAGCAATTTTGAATAGAGTGGATTATATTCATAAACAGAACCACTTTAACTCAAAGACTGAAAAAGCAGAGTCTTAACTTAAATAGCCAGTATTCTGTCTGCCTGGAACCTCATTTCAAATGATGTGATTAAAGATTGTAAAAAAAAAACTTAAAAAAAAACTGTATTTCAAATGACCTTGAAGAAACTATAGATAATGTGATGTGGGACAGTGTATTGAGATTAATCTCAGTTTGCTTGCAGAAGACCGAATTGTTCACAATTTCGTGTGCTGAACAGCTGTTTCCTTTGTTTTAGGCGTTTGTCATTAAATTTTATATAATTTACTGTACTGTATCGAGTAAGCTCAGAGACACAACAAATATTTTGGAGAATTAGTTATACGTATTTTGTATAACTAATTTACAAATAGAAATGTCAATTTTTAGGTCCACCACTTGTTTAGGTGTGTAGTATTATAGAAATGAAAAAACTCATTTTATTCTAGTTTGTAGCTGCTAAGGAGCAGGTAGTTATACTAAACTATTAACTTGCGTTTTTAAAAATAATGTCTAATTAACAGAAAGATTTCAATGAATTCTTCTTATTAAAAAATAAATGAAATAAACTGAAAAGAAAAATTAATTATCACCATAATCAGCCTTGGTAGACAGTCTTAGTCATAACACACAAACGTTTTGCAGTCATAATTATATATATATATATATAACTTTATTATACATTTTTTATATCTTTTAAGAATAAACATAATTTCAGCAAGCGTATGTTTTTCAAAAATTAATATTAATTTCAGCGGTTTAAAACCATTAACATATTGTTATTACGCTCTACTCGATCGTCGTAGGTACAGTGGAAACAAAATAAGTACAAGACACCTAGTACGTCACTAATCACACCTTTACTAAAATTATTTAATCAGCACCTTTATTTAAAACTGCAGCAATAAATAGACGTTTCGGTCGCACCGTTGGAGACCATCTTCAGTGCTAAACGACTCTAGAAGTAGTACGGATCTTCACAAGTTAACCACAGTTTACTGCGCCACATTACTGTGGTTAAGAGGACGTTTTATTGTTTTATGTTAACTCCTAACGTTATTAATTCAATAATCACTAAAACTAACAACCGAATATTCCGTTTGTGTTTAGTGAAATTTATAACTATTTATATTTATTTACAAATATAAATATAATTTATATTTATTAAATACGTTTATTAAAAACAAGGCTTATAAATGTTTCGAAAGCGGTCCAAAAATTTTCACGCTTTTGGCAAATATTAATTTTATTAAATTATAAATGATGTTGGGTTCGCATTTTGAATAAAATTCCTCACCGTTTGATGCCCACTTAGACTTACAAATTGTTTCAAAATTTTACTTCAGTTTGTCTCTTCGTGCAGCTAAATGTGAAAAAGGTTCACTGCATATACTATATACGGCGTTGGTTAAAAAGTTCCTTTCATTTTGATACCCGGTGAGGTAACATAATTTTTGACTTTAAATAATAGCCGAGAGTTGTAATGTTTTAAAAACGTATTATATATTTTTTAAGCTTTGATTTCCTAAAGTTTAGAAATTTCAAAAGCGTATATTATATCAAACTTAGTTAAAATTCTCTTTAAATTGATACCTCACAAGGATGTTTGCGAATTGAGTACGAGCGCGCGCAAAACTATTGTAGATCTAATTGGCGTTAAAAATTTGACTATTATCGTTATAATCCACAAAATCATCAAGTTACTAGTAGAAATATTTTAAATTTATTACTGTGTACTTCATATCTTACTTGTTTCGCCCTATCTATGGCCGGCTCTAGTAGAAGGCCGGAATATTAAACGTGGCAACGTTGTGTCTGAGGTCTATAAGCATAGTGTAATAAAGTAGCTAAAGTGATCATGTTATATTTTGATTTAATTTTATAGCATTACTAAAATCATGAGTAACATCTAAATCTAAATTATAGGTCTGTGCGCACTTAGTACTACACGTTTAAGTTGAAGAAATTAGTGAATTAGTGTTATGCCTAATGAGTTAATTTTGTTTGGATTATTAAATTCGTATCATATGAATGAGTTAATTATTATATTTCTTAAATAATATAACAATATTTTACAATAATAAGCTTTTTTAATTTGCAAAACATGAAGAATCATAAAACTGCTGTTAACCGGCAATTAAAAATGACGCGGTTTGATTATTGAAATACATAAATTAAGAGATCATCTAGTCGACCTCAAAATATCAGCTAATTCCAGTGTTGCCACGTTAAATATTCCGGCCTTCTACTAGAGCCGGCCATGCCTTGTTCCATTTTGAGTAAAGAACGTAATTTAAAATAAACAAATTTCCATTAATGCATTCCGTGAAACAATTTTGTAAAAGCGAAACAAGAAGAGGTGAGGATTGTGAATTTCTTACTTAATGAAACTTTAATTAAACTTTTACTCCCACAAAAAACTCGTGTATTGCTTTATAATTAAAATTTAATTTTTAACTTGTTCCTTACTTTTGTTTCCTCTAAGTTGGGTGGGGGGGGGGGTGGACCACGCTTCAACGGTTTTACACGTTTGAATTGTTTGTTTTCATCCAAACGGTTGGTGGGTGGTGGGGTATAAACTCACTCTTACGGGTGAGTACTTTGTCCCCCGTGCTCCGGTTATTGGCACTGACTAAGCTGCCTCCTAATGAAAGTCTATAGCCTACTTCACCCAGTACAGTGCTTTGCAGCTTATACTGCCTCTGTTTAAATAATAAAATGCTTCGTCGTGTGAGCTGTTAAACATAATGCACACACGCCCGTGTGAGAGTGTGTATGTGTTTTTGAAGTGTTAACTTCTTATAGCAGAGGAGAGGGAAAACATTTACACGGGAGTGAATCCGTAGAATGTGACGTCATCAGAAAGGAATGCGACGAGAATCCGTAACAATTTTTAGTTAAGCCATGAGTTCGATTCTGGTTTTTATATTGTATTTGGCTGGATGTTTTTGATGTGTCAAAATTCGATTTAGTATTTTTGCTATTTTATAAATTGTAAAACAATTAATTGTTCTACTACGTACATTAATTATAATATAATATATGCCATACATATTGTAAATAAATAATATATAATTATAATATAAAAATATAATAATTATCACATTCTACTATTCAACTAAATATTGCGTAAATCATATTATTGTTACATTGGAAAACACATTTCTTACACATTGTTTGTTTACGTATGACTATTAGGCCTACATTACGTATGACTATTATTTATATTTTATGTTGACTACTGAAAATAAAACATAGTGTGATGTATAAACAAATGTGTATTTATGATCACTGTAAATATCGATTTCTCATAATAAAACACACATAAACACTACTATCCCCTAATTTCATTTAATTATCTGCTTACTCTTATTTGAATAGCAAATTATTATTTATAGCAAAATCTCTTATTTCAGATAGGCCCTACATACCTACGAGTAATATTTTACTCGTTGAATCAGTTCACTTGCCACTCAACACTTCTGGCGTGTGTCCCACGACACGCTCAGAATTTTTATATTAATTATTAATATTGCAGAACGGTCACTTATAAAGACAACTTATATTATTCAGTAACCATGTTATTTAAGTTAACACTTCTGTCGGCAGTCCCACGACTGCCAGATTTAATTTTTTTCCCCCGTTTGATTTGTTGCTGAGTAGGCAAACCAAATATTTGCTTACGCTGGCGATGCTGTCATAATAGCCGAGATACAAAATTAAAGTTCTACAGGGAGTGGCAGTCCCTGTAGTGTCCTGTGGGTGTGAATTGTGAACAACAGCCAAGAAACAAGACAGTAAAACGCAATTCTTAAGGGGAGTTGAAAGGTGTTCTAAACTTGACCGAATAAGGTATGAGACCATAAGAGAAGAATTACTAGTTTTTGGACTTGAATGAAAAATCAAAAGATTACAAACAACAGCGGAAAAAACACTTAGAAAAATAGGATGGCCATGAGATTTACAAAAACCTTAATTAACTATGAGAATATACTGAGTGAATCATTTGCATTTAATAAGAGAATTAATCACGGGAGTGGGTTGTCGTTCACCCTACTTTAATATTACGCTACACTATGGCATTAAAGACACAGATCAGCTAGGAAGAATACTAAAATAAGACAAGCCAAATATATGTGCTAGCGCTAACGATGTTGTGATAATAGCGAAATCAAAACAGCGGCTGGTTGAGGTATACAAGGAGCTGTATCAAAAACCCGCTGGAATGGGGATCAACGTAAATATCAACA
Source organism: Magicicada septendecula (assembly GCA_034769895.1). Taxonomy (NCBI): domain Eukaryota; kingdom Metazoa; phylum Arthropoda; class Insecta; order Hemiptera; family Cicadidae; genus Magicicada; species Magicicada septendecula. The sequence goes on along the minus strand of CM068367.1, from coordinate 1,428,956,653 downwards.
AAACTAAATACATGCTGATTTATGCATCAGAAAGGAGGAAAATTCATGTAATTATGCAATTTATGCATAGAGTATAATTCATTTGATACAGTTAATAAGTTCCGATTCCTGGCTAATATGACAGATAATAAAGGGTCCATAAACACAAAAATATATGACAATACAAAATAGGAAATCGGGCATATTATGCCAACAGCATACTGTAGAGAAGCAAACTCATTACCCGTAACAGAGAAATAAAAATATAAAAGAGACTTATCAGACCGCTTGTTACTTATGGAGGGGAGACATGGACGCTGATAAAAATGGTACAAGAAAAACCAAGAAGCCGTGTTTATGGTCAGGTTCAAGAAGTTAACGAATGGAGAATACCACGAAATATATGTGCTACTGAATCATGAGGACATTATAAGCTTTATAAAGGCTTAATGAATACATTGGCTAGGTCACATAGAGCGGATGGACGATCAGCGCATGCCAAATTTCCGAGGACGCAGGTTTATAAAAGCAGAAAGAGGGACCGACATAGGATAAGACCTCAGAAGAATGTCTGTGAGCGGTTACACTGAAATGGCAACTAACAGAAGACTTTGAAGAAGTTTTGTGTTGGAAGCCTGGGTTCACGTTGGTTGTAGTGCTTAAGATAAATGTGACAAAGTTTAATTTATCTATTGTTGAAGTAATTAATGTTACATTTTATAATTTTATATACTAAAAGCTTTTCTTTGTACTTTTTCGCCACTACGACAATATGGACTGTCACCGGACAAAAGGCTTGCCGTATGATAAATGGCGCCAATCGTACACTCTAGTGTTTTTGGTGGCCCTAAAAAGGAACTTGTGGCGAGAATGCTGATGTTGGTTGTGCCACGCTAAGATGTTCGGCGGCTGCGCCTGCTGTTCGTGGCGTACTACAGTCCTCCTCTTCTTTCGGCACCGGTTGTAGAGTCGGCTGCCGGCCCAGCGAAATCCATCGCTGGCGCGGAACTGGAGGGCGAAGACGCAAGAACGCCGGTTCTATTCTTCGGCCGTTCCTTCCGGCTGACCCCGCGCGCCGATGTCGTCCGAGTGAGGAGAGGAGATGAAGTGCGTCCGATGGCGTGGCGATGAAGTGTGTTCAAAATTTTTTTTTTTTTTTCGCTCTGGGCTTTGCGGTTGTGCGTCGCAGAGACGAACCGCACGGTAACTGAGTTCCGAGCTACCTTCTGGAGCTCCTGCCTCGTGGCCCTGCCCAAGTAGGGCGCGTGCTCTATAGCAGGCCGATTCTCGGCTGTTGTGCTAGCCTACGCTAGCGCAGTATACACCGAGGGCGTTTCCACGAATCACCTGGGCGTATACGGTACCTTCCCAGCCCAGTCACTAGAGGATTGCCTGGGAACCTCGCCGCACGTGCATAAAATTTGCGTGCAAGCCGCCTGAAAGTGTCGTCTAAGGAGCGGACGCCAAGTCCTCTCCTTAGAAGGCGAGATGAGAAGCGACGGGGGACTTTGACCGCTAGCCGAAGCCCCCTGTCGAGGACGCTCTGCAACTTCTTTTTATGCATTGCGGAGAGGTAACCCCAGACCGGGCAGGCGTAGGTAATGACCGGCAGCAGATACGCGCCGACGATCATCCTACCCAATTTCCTGGTCATGGCTGAGCTGATCAGGAGTGGAAACAGTGCGCACAGGCGAGTGGATGCTCGCTTAAGAACTGTCTGTGCGTGGGTACGCCAGGTGAGTCGACGGTCAAGGTGTAATCCGAGGTACTTGACCTCGTTGGACCAGCGCAAGTACGTTCTGCCGATACGTAGTTGCCTAACGGGGTTCTTCCGTCGCTTAGAGAATTCGACGGCTACACTCTTGGTAGCGTTGAGTTGCACTCTCCAATTCTCAGTCCAGTCCACGAGCGTGTCGAGCTGGCGCTGCAGTCGTAGGACGGCCCTTTCCTCATGACGATCGGCCGTAAATACGGCCGTGTCGTCAGCGAAGAGGGCCATCTGGACTCCAGGCTGTCTCGGCACGTCGTTGACGTAGATCGAGAACAGAAGGGGGCCTAGAACACTACCTTGAGGGACGCCGGCTGTGATTCGTCTCTCGGAAGAGACAGAATCGCCAACTCTCACGCAGAAGGTCCTCTCCGTCAGAAAGCTAGCAACCAGATGGAGGTAGCAGTCCGGGAGCTGGACTTCCCTAAGTTTGAATAACAGGCCATCATGCCATACGCTGTCGAAGGCTTTCTCAACATCCAAGAAACAGCCAACGGTCCGTTCTCTCCGACACCCGGCTTCCGTGATGCTTTCCACCAGTCTCATCAGTTGATGAGTGGTCGAATGCCCCACACGAAAGCCGAACTGTTCGGGGACCAGCACGTCAAAGTTGGTTAGATGTTCTCGTACACGACGCTGTACGAGGCGCTCAAAAACCTTGGACGTAGCGGAGAGTAGGCTGATAGGCCGGAGGTTTTCCGAGCGGGTGGTATCCTTTCCCTGCTTCGGGATCACGATAACCGTCGCCTTTCTCCATTTCTTGGGAAAGTAGGCCAGTCTAAGACACGCGTTGAACAAATCAGTCAAGAATTGAACTCCAGGCTCGGGAAGAAGTCGTAGAGCGGTGTTGGTAACACCGTCCGGGCCTGGAGCCTTTCTTGGCTGAAGTTCAGCGAGCCGATCTGAGACCTCTTCCAAAGAGATGGGTTCGGGCTCCGCCGTGATCGGAAGAGACAGAAAAAATTCTTCCACAGCCATCTCGACTTGTTCGTCGAAGTCCCAGTCCATGGGCGGGTTGGGAGCGAACTGACGCTCGAAACACAAGCCCAAGTACTCGGCTTTCTCCTCCGGGCGACCCAGGAGTCGACCGAACGGTCCAACAATGGCGGGAAGTGGAGGTCGGCGCCTCCGTCCCGTCAATGCGGTAGGTATTCTGTACGGGTGAGATTGCGGGTCCGCATCCCCCGTTCGGGCCACGTCGAGTTCCCAACAGCTACGTCGGAACGCCTTCAGACTGCCGCGCAGTCGTCCGGTGAGCCGATTGTATGCTGCCTTATCGGCCGGATCACGGGTCCTCTGCCAACGTTTCCGGAAGTAATTCCTCTCGCGAGCGAGAAGAGAGACTTCCTCAGGGATGCGTTGGTAGTCAGGCGTGAAGCCAGCTCGCGTACGTGAAGACACGCCTATAGCCGAGATGATTGCCTCTTCGATTCCCGCAACTGCTTCGTCTAGGAGGCGAACGGAATCGATTGGGGCCGCTGGCGGCAATCGACGGCACAAGGCCGGGCCGTAGCGATCCCAATCGATAACCTTCTTCTGGTCAGAACGTGCATAGGCGTGCTGGGTAGCGACGTGGACCAAGATAGGGTTGTGGTCGGATGTCAGCTCCGTAAGTGAGAATACCTCGACCGGACAGACAACTCCTTGGGTCACCGCGATATCCAGAACATCGGGAGCCGCGTTAGGCCTTGACGGAAAGAACGTGGATTGCGCTGGACCAAACACCATCGCCCGGCGCGATTCAACAAAACTGAGCAAGCGCCTCCCGTTCGGAGTAGTCAGGCGACTATTCCAAACGCAATGCTTGCAATTCAGATCGCAGGCCAAAATTAACCTTCGATGGGAATCGAAGATGACGTCCAGGTCGCCGACAAGGAGTTCAGCTTGTGGGGGCTTGTAAGCTGAAACCACGAGGACGCCGCCAAGAGCTCCGTGGACCTCAATGGCGGTGGCCTCTAGGTTGGTAAGCTGCGGCAAAGCGACACGATGATGACCTATGGAGGTCCTCACCGCGATCGCCGTGCCGCCTCCTCGTCGGCCAACTCGGTCATCCCGATAAACCACGTAATTTGGTAATCGAAACCGGTTCGCCGGGGTCAGGTGGGTTTCCCCGAGGAGAAGTACGTCGGGTTTGAACTGAGCCAGGAATTCAAGAAGGTCGGAATGCTTGGAACCGATGTTGTTAGCATTCCAGGCTACGAGCGAGAGATCTCGTCTAAGGGCTCGGTTCATAGAAGACCTATGACTTCGCAGGCTTCCACCAAGAGCATGAATCTCTCAGTTGGGGCAGCAGTTTCCAGGCGGTCTCGGATGGACCTGAAGGTACATGCGACTTTCTTGAGGTCGTAGCCAGACAGAAAGTCGCGGACGAACTGTGCGTCATCGGAAATGACGGACTGAGCGGTTTGCCTGGAAACTGAGGCCGCGTAAGAGCGACCAGGTTTAACGGCAGATCGGGTCGTGGTGGAAGCCACAGGACCAGGGCCAGACGGTTTTGAATCAGCGGCAGGAAAAGTACGCTGTTGCGCTTCGTCGGACTTATACCGGGAAGCAGGACTTTTCTTGGGCTGTGGGCCGGCAGGAGCTCGGGGCCGAGCATCCGGTGTGGTTATCCCTTTGTTCCTGGGTTTTGTGATGCCTGCTCGCGGAAATCGCGGAGGTGGCAAGGGTGGCAAGGCTGCCTCTGGTTCAGAGGCGGGAGTAGGAGGTTCCGCGGAGGTGGAGGGTTGAATCTCCGGCTCCAATACCGAGATGACGGCTACTGGGCGTGTCTCTGCTTCGGAAGGAGACGCGGTACGTTTGCTTGCCTTTGCAGGGGCTGGAGGTGGAGCCGGAGAGGGCGCGCGCCGTGCCGGTTGTGCCTGAGGTTGAGGCCTTGCCTGAGTTCTAGGCTGTCTCTGGGGTTGGGGCTGCATAGCTGGCTGCCTTGGCTTCGGGGGGGGGGGGCCCTGCGGCTTTTGCTTCCGCAGGAGCTCCGCCTTGTAGACCGGGCAGTTTACGTTACTTGCTGCATGGCCTTGGCCACAATTAATGCAGCGGAACTTGGACTTGTCTGCCACAGTGCAGGCCTGAGCTAGATGTCCCAACGAACAACGTAGACAGGCCGGGGCATTGCGGCAGACGTCGGTATGGTGGCCGAACCTCTGGCACCGGTGGCACTGCGCGAGCTTGCCCTGGGGACGACTGGTTTCCACCCTGACGCGGAAGCCAAACAGCCGCGTCAGGTGGAAAATTTTGTCTGCAGCCTCGCCCTTCTCGAGCTGGAGACGAACGAGCGGGAGAGGTACTCGGGTTTCTGAGTGCGTGAACAGGCGGAAAATTGCCTGCACTGGGTACCCGAGTTCTCGGAGTTCCAAGAGGATCTCCTGTGGATCGGTGTGCCCGTCAAGCCCTCGCAAAATTACAGACAAGGGCTTGACTCGCTTAGGAGAAAAGGTGTGGTATTGAAGGTTATGAGCCTGGAGGAAGGCCTCGACCAGGCGATGGTCCTCGAGCTGGCGGACGACAATCTTGACCGTATCACCGCCAAGCAGCTTCAGGTCAAGCTTGTCGGTCGACAGGCCGTGGGCCGCGATCAGCCGTCTGTATAAGGCGGCGACATTGGACACGCTGTGGACATACAGGGGCGGCGCACGACCAACAGCGGCAGCAGATGGAGCTGCTGTCGAAGCAGTCGGAACCGCGGCCTGTGGGCCCTGAGAAGGTCCGATGTCCATGGCCGAGGTCTGGGAGGAAGTGGATCCAGGTGTATGGGTCCTCTTGGGCTTCTTAGCCGGGCGATTACGCCGACCAACGGTCGCGAACTCGCCCGACTCGTCAGCCGGAAGAGGAGGAAGCGGGTTAGGGAGAGGATCATCCGTCTCCATCGCCCGAGGCGATTCAGGCGAGTCGCCCAGATGGGGCAGCAAGGCGGGGCCGAGCGACTCGGCACTTGAAGGCATGCTGGCCAGGTGCGACGGCTGCCGGGCAGAGACTGCTAGGCAGTCACTGCCAGACGCCAGGGATCTCGGGTCCGGCCGAAGCCGGATTACCCGCGCGTCTTCCTTGCTCACGTCGATGCGGGAGGAGCTTTTTGGGCTAACGACCAGCTTCGTTGAATACCAGTCCTTACCAAGACTGGTGTCCACTGGCCCCTTTACCCCGGCGATATCCTAGCTCGCTTACCACTGGTGGGGGCTTGCAAGGATCGTCCGGGGCAGCGCTACCTAACAGTCGTGAGCAAGTTAGGTTTTATGCACTGATGCGGCACTCACCAGGTGAGCCCAGAGCAATCCTCTTCTATTCTCCGCCAGCAGATGTTATCCGGCGCAGGTGGTCCTAATAAGGTCAAACTTCGGCCAGCTACCACTTGTGCCGGCTACTTAATTCACCGGCAGCAGCTGGCTCCTTGGTCCGTTTCCCACGAAGAGGAAGGCAATGGTAATCCTCGTCCAACGGCGAGGTGGGCGAATGCAGCAAAGCAGCTTCCAGTCCAGGCAGGAGAGAGCAGTCCGGAGAGAGGTCTGTCCTGTTGAAGAGCTGGTCCAGAAGTTGTCTCGCGTCGTGTTCAAAATTTTCTGCCGGCCCGAGTTTTATTAACTAGCCGGGATCGCTGATTGGCTAGCTCCGAACGTTGATGCGGATTGGCTCGCTGAGTCCACCGCTGGTACCGGAGAGCAGATGTTCGTATACCGCTGCCGTCACAGGACATAACAGGCACATGCATTTCTCTACTACACTCTGAATTTCTGAATTTACAGGCGGTAAACGATTTCTCATTTTAAAAATAAAAGTTAAAACACAAACTTACCAACTACGATGAGTTCATGCAGTTCGTATCTGTGTACAGATATTGCGTATGGAACTTACAATCTCCGTACGTTTCTCTAGAGACTTGCAGATCCAACGAGACGTGTATGCACTCAGCTCGAAACCAATTGTATATACCCGAGTCGACAATTCAATTTCCTGAGCTTTAAATAATTCCCCGTAGCAACGAGCTTCAAACCGCAGACGACGAGGCTTTGATTTTGTAACGAAATTGCTCCGCGTGTACACCACCATAAAGACTCTCTCACGCTACCCCTTCTCTCTCTCTCTCTCTCTCTCTCGCTCTCTCTCTTGCTCACCCCCGCCGGCTTATGTACACAAACTTGGGCTTGTGCGTTTCAATGAAAATGCCACAAAATATCACTAACCGGAAAGGATTAAACCGAATTTCCAAACTTCGTCTCGTTATTATGTGCTCTCCTGATTGTGTATATTTATCTTTGACAGGAATTCCAAAAGAATCGAGGTAGGCAAAAATGATTTCGTTATATAAAAATGGAGGCAAACAGATGCAAAAAATTACAGCGGAATAAGCTTCCTGGACTCAAATTACAAAATATATACAAGAATTCTCAATCAGGGATTAAGAGTCATTACAGATGCATTACTTCTTGAAGACCCACTGGGTTTTAGAAAGGGTAGGGCTACTGCCGATGCATTGTTTGCATTACGACAGACAATAAAAAAAAGGCGGGAGTATAACCAGGAAACGCATATAGCTTTAGTTGATCTGGAAAAAGCATTTGATAATGTAGACCGTCAAACGTTATGGAATATTATGGGATAGAAGTGGATATAATCCTGGATCTGAATGGTAGGCTCTCAGGTGATATTCCAATAAATAAAATTGTGAGGTAGGACTGCTGTGTTTCCCCAACCTTGTTTAATATATGCACTGACGACATGTTTAAAGCATGGAAAGCCAGAGTGACTTCGGTAATACAGCTTAACAAATCAATTTTCATGTGTTCCCTGTTATAAGCGGATAACATAGTTCTTATTAAAAAAATGAGGATGATTTACAAATAGCTATGTTTTAATTACAAGAAGTAGCAAGAGAGTACTCACTAGAAATTCCAATAAGAAAGACCAACACCATGGCCTTTAAAGGTAAATATCTAGTGAGGACTATGATAATTATAAACAACAGCACTTTAGAACAAGTGAGGCCTTTCAAATATCTCGGCTGTGCAGTAAGCTATAAATCTGAATATGATATAAGAGAGAAGATAAATAAATTTATGAATATTAGTGGTACAATTCATAGAGAACGTACAAATAAACCAAGACATAGCACACGGATTAAATTTTATAAGACAATTTCAATACCCACGTTGAATTAAGCGAGTGAGGAGAAGGTAATGACAAAAAAGGAAAGTGGCAAGATTCAGAAGCTGAAATGCAGTTTCTTAGAAGTATTTTACATTATATATTGCAAGATAGAATAAGGAATGAAGATATCAAAGGAGAACTAGAAGTAAAGGACATAAATGAAATTATTTCAATTTACAGAAGGCAATGGTGGCATCATCTACAAAGGATGACAGAGGATCGATTGCCGAAAGCGCCACTAAACTATAAAGCCATTGGTAGAAGAGACGTGGGTCGTCCGTCGTGGATGAGATGGGTTTCAGATCAGGTTTACATGACGTAAACCTTGAAGAGGAGAAGAAGAAGATCTTTAATAGAATTTGTAGGCCTATATTAAAAACAAACGTACGTGCATTTTCATAATACGAACATTATGGAATACTTGGAATATTCTGGTAGTTGCTGGAACGCGGTACACTATGTAATATCACAAAATACAGAAACTACATAACAATATTTATTAATCAATAAGTAAATTATTTTTAATTACAATGTAAAGCATTTAAAACAGATCAGCTATTATTGTTCAATATGTGTGTTTTGTAATTATCATTCATTACTTCATACTTAAAAAAAGATATTTGCATTTTTCATATCGTAATTTCAAAATCGGTGATATTCCACATTTATTGTTTGTTTAATTAGTATTGATCAATATTCGAATTATCCAACATTGAATTTACATACAGTGCTGCTAAGTTAAATAATAAAAACCAACAAATTTATCTAAACGTGTAGTAAATCAGGTTAGAATTGTGTATTATACGCCAAACAATAGTTAAAATAAAGTACATTTATTACTTTTTATTTTATAACATTTACTAATTGTATGAAATATTCAAAATCGAATTTATCTGCAATTATTATTATCAAGTTATTGTTATTATTATTACGTAGTAAGCTTACACAAAATTATTAAAATTATTTTTGTGCTGAGAATTCGTGAGCGCGCGCGTGTATTGTGACTGAGCTTGAACATGCGCGATTGTACCTGTATATGAAACGAGTGAATATGGTGCTTAAGGAAACTTTTTCCTAAACTTCTTTCATCAACAGATCACAGTTAATTACAGTGGTCACTGAAAAAGACCTGTAACATTTTTATTGACTTAGAAATACTTTATACTTGTATAAGATAAGTTTTCCAAGCTGTTTGGCCATGGCATGGTTTAATGACAAACCAAACGTTTCAACAGCACCAATGGCTGCCATCATCAGTGGAATTTAAAGAAATCCTGAACGTAGGTTGTTCTCGTCAGGGCCACAGTACTGTGGTAAAGGCTGAAGATGTCCCGCGATGCTACCTGTACTTATAAATTCAACAAAGTCCCACATACTGGTAAAAATGACACCATCAGCCAATCCGAATAGTAGAGACTGCACCATGAGCCAATCACAATAAAGAAGGTGTATGATTGGCTCGCACCACGCTATGCCATCAGGTACTGAACAATTGTTTTCCCTGGAGTACTGTGGTGAAGGCTAATGATTTCCTGCGATGCTACCTGTACTAATTGTTTACTAATTGCAACCCCCGCACAGGTAAAAACTGCATCATCATGCCACGGCCAAACAGCCCGGAAAACTCATCTTATACAACTGACACCGTCCGTGAAAGCCTTAGGGAAATTTTAATACTTTATACTGATTGCAAAATCGGAATAATTTTTCTATAGTGGTGTGTAACAGTGTTAATTCTGTTTGTGAAAACGAAATTGATTAAAATTGTACAAAAACATCCTTTGATTTTATGGCTAGGAATATTCTGTTATCAAATATAATACCAAATTGATTATAGACCGAGCTGTTAAACCGTGGTCGGTTGCTATTTAAAATCGACATCGTTGGCAACGTTTCAGATCCCACGATCGCGGATCTTATTCAGGCCGCAAAAAGCGACAGAAACAGAAACAGAACGACGAATACTTAGCCGAACAATTTTTTCGGTTTTCTGATTGCTCTTACCCAAAAAAGGTTTCTGGTATTATCGTTCGGCCAAGATCCGCTGTAACTGTTTTCCAACACTCTGTCACATTTTGCGGCCCGGAAGAAGATCCACCGATTGTGGGATTCGAAACGTAGCCGACTATGTCACTGTTAAACAGCGACCGACCACCACGGCTTAACAGCCCGATGTATAATTATTTTGTTAATATTGACACCGGGGCCGTGTGCCCTCACGAGAAAAATTATGAATTACTTTTGATAAATAGAAAACAATCCGCAAAAAAGAAAATTAATAGAAGAACTAGAAATAATTAAAGTTAAAAAAGAAGATAAAAATAAATTAATGAATATAAAAGTGGATTTTACAAATGAAGAAATATTTTATCATATATTAAACAATAAACAAAAATAAATTAAAATAATAAGAATAAAACACTAAAAATGACGAAATGTAAAAGGTACAACAAAAATTATAAGTCAAGAATGAAGCAATTAACGGGAGATTCTTAAAACAATTTGACGGGCGTTAGAAAAATGCCTAACGGAAAAATGTAGACAAAGTTCCCGTGAAGAGCGGTAGCAGCTAGAACCAATAGGAGGGGCGATGACATAAGGGGAGGGGCCTAAAGTATAAAAGCTTACAACGTACAGTTGACAGACGTTGTTTAAGACCTGAAGATGTCAGTGATGACGAAAAGCTTAGACGAACAATAAAAATTATAGCAGTTAGCAAATTCATAAAAGAAATAGTAAGGATGGCTGCTAATTTAAACAATACGAAGAATTATTTTTGAATTTGACATGTCAACCTTATAGTGTTTACGAAAATTTGAGGGAGAAATATGAAGCCAGTAAGAGTAATAAATGAGTGTGAACTATTTAGAATAGCTTCGCTTTTACTCTCTCTCTCTCTCTCTCTCTCTCTCTCTCTCTCTCTCTCTCTCTCTCTCTCTCTCTCTCTCTCTCTCTCTCTCTCTCTCTCTCTCTCTCTCTCTCTCTCTCTCTCTCTCTCTCTCTCTCTCTCTCTCTCTCTCTCTCCCCCCACACACACACACACAATACAAATACCTTGTATAGAGCGCACGCTACTAAAGCGTTCAACTCAACAATCGTATAAAGCCACAACTAACTTTGTATAGAACAGGTGAAACGGTGGGAGATACGTTGGTAAAGACAATACGTGCAGAAAATGATTTTACGCCCGCCTTTTATCCCTCATTATTCCCACACGTGTCCCCCCGCCGGGAATACACATACACACATACATTTGTCTTTTTCCAACCCTACCTACCTATCTACCTACAGTATTACACATTCATAAGCGCTGTTGTTCGACCCTTTACACACAGGTAGGCGGCGGCGAAAGTCGTTTGCGCGGAAATATCTCACATTCCATTAAATTTCAAATCACAAAAGGGAATTTTTAATAATTTATTCGTGTACCAGTATCACATATTTGCGTACAATTTTTTGTTGTTGAGTGCATGGGAATATACAGGTTCGTGCGTGAGCATAAATATTTGTGTGTGTTGGCGTTTGGAAATATGTTTATTAGTAGCAAATATGTCTCAGTTTGATCAGAACCAAATAACTAGTTAGGTAAATACATAAATCCAACTTTGTCGTGTTGATTTGCTAAAGTGTTACTTGTCATGTTCCGGACGAGGCCTTTCAGTGTTTCCACCATTTTCAAGTCCTAAAGGTTTAAGACTTGAAAATGGTGGAAACACTGAAAGGCCTCGTCCGGAACATTATAAGTAGCAGTTTAGCAAGTGAACGCGACAAATTTGTAATTACAGAGACTGATAATTCAAATATAAATATAATCAATAGATAAATATATTTTACGTTTATAAGGTGAGTAAACTATATAATAGTAATATGCTTACAAAGATTTATTAAAATTTTTATTTTATATATATTTTTTCAAGCAATTTTAAATTGTACTTGTACAAAAACTGAGACAAATGAATAATTTCAAGAATTCTTGACACTGAGAATAAACTGATGTGTCTTGGATGCATTTTCTGTTAGGTTAACGCAAACATATTGTTGTGACGATCTCACTGATCGTCGTATGGTACAGTGATTTATCAAAAATAACAGTTTTTTTAACACGCTATTCAAAAAGATTATATTCGTACAATAATTCTAGTTAATTTTTCTACACCAACAATAATGTCAACTAATAGTATCCCGCACAATAATCACTTTTCACTAATACATCACTTGAGGCGCACTGAGTGAATCGCTCCAAGGAAAACTTAAACTGACCGTCTCTGGGTGCTTATATTTATACCCCGCTGAGATGCCAGAATAATTTGTCACTTTCTGGATGACGAGTTAAACAGGCGCTCTCGAATCCACTAGAAACAGTGTCCTTGAACACAGTGCGCTGCCCGGTGCGGTATGGAATATCCTCGATTGTTGTTGCATGATGAGTGTCACGTAATTGTCTTTCATCTCAAAGTAGCAGCAATATGTACGCGCACACACGTTACAGCTTTGCTCTGCTGGCACAGTCGAGATACCGTACTCGTAGAACGTTCTGAATTACGTAAGAATATTTATGAAATATAAGACATCTTGTATCCGTCAGTGACTTCGTTCTAGCGTTTTTTATATAGACGCGTTTCGTGACATGTGTCACATCATCAGTAATCCTCGTCAAATGTTAAAATTCACATAAAACACATAAAAACACATTTGCACATATTTACTAAATCACAATAACGACACACATATAACACACGATGTAACTTCGGCTCCGTTGGACCGGTCCGGCCGCGCGTGTAGTTGCCGAGTCGGACCGGTCCAACGGAGCCGAAGTTACATCGTGTTATGTGTGTGTCGTTATTGTGATTTAGTAAATATGTGCAAATGTGTTTTTATGTGTTTTACGTGAATTTTAGCATTTGACGAGGATTACTGATGATGTGACACATGTCACGAAACGCGTCTATATAAAGAACGCTAGAACGAAGTCACTGACGGATACAAAGTAATTAAATTATTGTGAAAAAGTGACTTGGATACTATATTACTAGATAAAAAAAAAAAAAAAAAATATATATATATAAGACGTCGTTTAGGAAAAATAAGAGTATGCACTGTATTGGTCAATTATTGAACAAAATATAAATTTAATGAAGACACTTGGTTTAGTGGTTATAATCACAAACAGAATTATCACTGTTGCACACCACTATGGAAAAATTATTCCGATTAGCGCTTTCAAGCTTCTCAGCTCATCGTCAGATCAATAATTCCGATCTGACGATGAGCTTAGAAGCTTGAAAACGCTAATCGGAATAATGTTTCTATAGTGGTGTGCAACAGTGATAATTCTGTTTGCAAAATATAAATGCTTTCCAAAGTTAAAAAATTTTGCATTATGCAAATAATTGGGTGAAATAAGATTAGTGAATGGTAGAGCTGAAAGCTCAAAACTGGAATAGATTCAAATGTGTACAGCGATGTGGTGTCTGTAGCCTGTCACGTAGCTTAATTAAACCCGGTGTTTACAAAAATGATTACACACGCAGACGCGTCCGCGTGTATACATTGTTCTGACAGTTTACATTACACGCCAACGATAGTTTACATGTTAATTATTAGTTTTGATGGAACTTTCACTTGTAAACTTACTTGTTGTTTTCACTCATACAGCTGTTTCGGAGTGGTGTGCTCCTTCGTCAGTGAGTTTTGGATACAGAATGTGCAAGCTGTCGGTAATTCTATGTATATCGGTATTGGTTTAACAGGTTGTGTGTGGGTGGAGGTGGAGGGGATTGGCGCTGGAGTTTGAATTGTTGTAGGTGTTCTTTATTATAGTGTCAAATAGTGTGTTTGATTTAAATTGTAATTGGTCATTGAGTATGTTGTTGGGTTGTGTTTTGTTGTGTGAAACAGCTGTATGAGTGAAAACAACAAGTAAGTTTCCAAGTGAAAGTTCCATCAAAACTAATAATTATTAAGTGCTGTAAACAAAGAAAGGATGAACATTAAACACAGTATATTTTACATATTTTCAGAAATAAAACGGCGCATTTTTGAACACCAAAAACGATGGCATTCGTTTCCCCAATTTTCTCGTATTGCAGGTCAGGAACTAAAAAAAAATAATCTTCTTCTCCTCTTCAAGGATTAGGTTATATAAACCTGTTCCTGCACCCATCCCATCCTCGGACGACCCACGTATCTTGTACCAATGGCTTTATAGTTCAATGCCGCTTCCGACAATCGATCGTTTGTCATTCCTTTGCAGATGATCCCACCGTTGTCTTCTGTAAATTAAAATAATTTTATTTATGTCCTTTACTTCTAGTTCTGCTCTGATATCCTCATTCCTTATTCTATCTCACAATGTATAATTTAAAGTATTTCGAAAAAATTGCATTTCATCACTCTGAATCTTGCCGCATTCCTTTTGTGTCATGACCCACGCCTCACTCTCATATATCAAAGTGGGTGTTCCAATTGTCTTATAAAATTTAATCCTTATTGACGACATGTTGAGAGCATAGAAGTCCAGAGTGACTTTGGGAATACAGTTTAACAAATCAATTTGTATGTGTTGACTGCTATATGTAGATGACATAGTTCTTATTCAAGAAAATGAGGAGGTTTTTGCAAAGAGCTATGTTTCAATTACAAGAAGTGGCAATTTCAGTAACAAAGACCAAAACCATGGCCTTTGAAGGTAAATATCCAGTGAGGACTAAGACAGTTATAAACAATAGCACTTTAGAACAAGTGAGTCATTTCAAATATCCCGGCTGTGCAGTAAGCTATGAGTCTGTATATGATATTAAAAAATACAGTTTCTTCTATTTACAGGTAGTAAATTTCTGTAATGAATTATTGTTATTCTCACGCTCTTTGTACCGATATCACCAAATACATCCACTTGTAATCCTATGCATAATATATACGAAACGTACTTATGTAGGCTAATTACTTAGCAGAAATGCTAAAGTTTGTTTATAAATAGCGTAGACGTTTGCATAAATGTATGAGTTACTGTACTAGTTACAACGCTGCACATTATATTTTTAAATTGGCATGTCCAATAATCAGAACCACAGAGCAATACACAAACACAAAGTATTCTAATTCCCTTTGTTTTTTTTTAAAGTTCTTCAAATTCTCTTATGAGAGCATTCTTCTATTTAGTGTTCTATTTATGTTCTATTTATTTTGCCACATATTGCCTGGAACTTATTTATTTTATTTTCCATGTCATTGTCATAATTGTAGCTTGTGTCGCAGCCCAAGTATGTAAAATTTGATACTTGTGCGATTGGCTTATTGTTGACAATTATTTTCGACCTAATGAGATACTTGCCTTGGAAAGCCATAACTTTGGTCTTATGCAAGTAAATTTTAAGATTATATTCTGCACATATTTGATTAAGTCGGTGCACTGCCAGTTGTAATTTAGCTTCACTATCTTGTATTATTATTTTATCGTCAGCAAATAGTAGCGTACTCAGGTAAGTGTGTCGGTCTAGCTGGACTCCAGGATATTCCTTAAAGACACAAGGATAAAATTTTATAAAACTATGGCTGTACCTGTACTTATGTATATGAGTGAAAGTTGGATAAATACCAAAAAAGGAGACAGCAAAATACAGGCAGCGGAAATGAGATTTTTGTGACGGGTCAAAGGCTGCACAAGAAGAGAGTTATTAAGAAATGAAGACGTGCGAAATGAACTAAATTTATATGAAGGAAATGAAAAAATAACTGAATATAAAGAAAGATGGAAACACCACGTAAATAGAATGGAAAAACGTGAGTATACCAAAAAAGTACTTAACTACAACCCAAGAGAGAAAAGAGATATAGTAAGACCACGGAAATGGTGGTCGTAAGTTTGCAAGGACGGAACAGGCAAATGCCTAATCCTTGTAGTGCAGAAGAAGAAGAAGAAAGAAGCATTCTTCTTCTTCTTACCCTTCTTCTTCTTTTCTTCTTATCCTCTTCCTCCTCCTTCTTTTCTTCTTCTTCTTCTTCTTCTTCTTCTTCTTCTTCTTCTTCTTCTTCTTCTTCTTCTTCTTCTTCTTCTTCTTTTTCTTCTTCTTCTTCCTGAGCAAATTTACTTTGCCCTCCATGTGAGATATAATATTTAACTTCCGTAAATCTTTCATCCACTGAGACTTGGCAATTTCGTGAATAGTTTTCTATTGTATTGTATTTATTGTCCATAGCCTAAAGGTACCATATGGTACCTTTAGGCTATGGACAATAAATACAATACAATAGAAAATTGAGATTATAGGTACCATTAGTAAACAATAAGTGTGTGTATATTATGAATACATCACATTAGCATTCGTGAATAGTGATGTATTTGGCAACGACTACGACAAAGGTTTGTAGGAAAGCACTCCGATCAGCTTCATTGAAATCTACTACTGCGTTGTGAATAAGATTCACAATTATTATTCATCTGGGCATACGACTGAAGACAAATGGATTCTTCTTTGTGTAGATCATAATTTGAACACTTTTACGATTGGTCACTTTCCAATTCACACTTTGTTGTTTGAGGACAATCAGGCTATTTGGTCGGACTCTAAAAACAGATTACAGATGGGTATACATTTGTTAAATCGAATGTGAAAAACTGTGGATTGCAAATATCCACACTTAAGACCAAGTGAATTTTGGTGGATTTTGGTAAGTGGATTTTGGTGGAACTGATCACGTACTAGCAACAATTTGTATTCCAGGTACTGTCCTGGAACAAGTTAGCAAATTTGAATACCTGGGCTACAATATGTCTTGTAATGCAAGCAACGACATTGTGAATAAGTTGCATAACTTCAACCTTATGTGCGGGACCATCAGGCGAACCCTAAGTCAGCAAGTAAAGGAACACGCATAAAATTCTACAAGGTGACGGCTCTTCCCACACTTTTCTATAAGTCTGAGAATAGAACTTTAACTAAAGGGCTGACCAGTCAAATCCAAGCGGCTAAAATGAGATTTCTTAGGCACGTGGCAGGGTATACTCTCCATGGTCATAGAAGAAACACAGATATACGGCAGGAACTGAACAGGATTGCTCAGTATCGGCTGAATTGGTGGGAAAATCTTTGCCGAATGGATCAGTACCGCATCCCCAATAAACTCGGGAACTATAAGCCGAGGAGACGGAAAGGTGTGTGACATCCGAGGAAGCGCTGGAGTGACCAGCTCTAAATTTTGGCGTTTGAGACAGGAACAAACTATCCTTGGTTGAATCCTTGAAGGTGATGATGATGGTCATGATACTTTGAACAGCTAAAACGATGGCACTCTTTCCACTTATCCTTTCTTAATTTCATTCGAAACGATTAAAAAATATTGGCTCACTAGGATCAAGGTTTTCGAAATACTTCTTACATGCATTGCGAGTTCATAGAAATAACAATCTTTTTTCTACAATTATTGAGTTTAAAATTGTTTATCACAAAACGAACGACACTGGTAATATTGATTAAACGTAACATTCAAAATACACTAAGCAAGTAGAAAAATACTATCATATTCGGATGAAAGGGGAATGGGAGAGGAAGAGGATATGAGAAGGAAGAATTAATATAGAGTGGGGTGACGATGACAAAGAAAGTTTGGCCAGCTGCCAACCGGCTGTGGCAGACAAAAGGAGGAAAGGCTTATCTCATGTGTCTGGCGCAACAATCGTTTATTGTTAAACAGTTCTCTTCAAAGTTTGTCACGCTTTCTTCATTATTACATTTATTGTTCTTTTACCATTATTGTATGTTTTTCATAATGTTCATTATTATCTCATCGTTTT
This sequence comes from Magicicada septendecula, assembly GCA_034769895.1. Taxonomy (NCBI): domain Eukaryota; kingdom Metazoa; phylum Arthropoda; class Insecta; order Hemiptera; family Cicadidae; genus Magicicada; species Magicicada septendecula. The sequence continues at coordinate 1,428,938,972 of CM068367.1, read as the reverse complement.
TTCTCCGTTATTTCGTGTGTTGCCATTAAGACTTTCCGTAAAAATTTAAATTGAAGCTTATCGTAATATATCGTACGAGTGTTTCATACGCACGCACACACTCACGTGTATATATATGTATGTATGTGTGTGTGTAGTTCTTGTATTATTTATTTGTAAGTAATTCGTTGAGTTTTCTGCAGGTCTCTCATGTAATAGCTTCGCTTGTAAGCGAAACATTCAATTACAATTCAAAGAAACATCTGAAGATACAGAATAATTTCTGTGAAACGTGCGTCAGGTGAAAATAAACCTACCTGCAGTGTATTTATTGGAAGATATTATATTCCTGTATTTATATATTTTTACACTCGGGTTGGCATATTAGAACGTATAGGTTAGGTAAACAAAAGATTAAACAAAAAGTTAACGAAATGTTTGTTTATTTTAACAATTAATTGTATTTTAATCACATATATATTATTTTGTGCATACCAAAGTAACCTCAATCAGACATAACACATTCTGCAAACTGTTTCATATTTATCGCGTTTTGTTTCGTATCTCTAACAGATACAAAACTTTGTCCTGCCACGAGGCTCTTCTTTCCTCATTCATGAAAATGGGATAACATCTAGAGAATACAGTGGTTGCGATTCCGTTACGATATTTTTACTGGCTGCAAATTCTTAAAGGAGCATTACATGTGAGCTGGTGCATTTTCATAGAGAAAAATCGATAGTCGTTCTCCGTGGATCTGATCTTTTTCTACAAATAACTTAAACAAATAATGTAACTGCTTCGCTCTTGCTCTTTGTTGATGAAAGCAACTTGTGAAAAATTAAGGGAACACAATCCAAAAATGTTATCATAATTTTCATCACAATTTCTTCAAGTAATTGAAGTTCGACTGGTCTTGAGAGCATTCAAGTGTATATCACATGTTTATACATCACAAGGTCGCCAGAGCCTTTAGCGAGACTTAATCGTGTAAGAATATATTATCTCGTTTTTTACAGATAATTTAATAAAGTCCTTAAATATTAAAAGATTGTTTAGTACAAAAATAAAATTATTCATTAATATTGCACATTTCAAACTGTCTGTTCAATACATTTGATATGATAATATTTAATCAGCTGATACATTCAGACATACTAACTTTAATTATTGAATACATTTCCAAAGAAGGTTATACATGTGTAAAACGTGTTATTTACGATAACCTTTTATTAGTTTTGTGCAGAAATATTTCCGGTTTCCGGTATTGGGGTGAATGTTTTCTTTTCAGGCGTTGAGCAGAAACGTTGACCATGTTCTCTTGACACACACACTAATCTCTGATATAGTTTTTCTTTTTGAGTGTAGGCCTATATTTGCGGTTGCAAAATATCGGATTTCCCAAAGAATTCCGTTTATTAATTTAATTTTTATTATAGGTATCCTTATCTCTTTACTAATATATTCTCTTTTACTATATTATAGTATTCCCACCGTCCTATTTTTAAGAGTAATGTAATAATGTTTAGCTCTGAAGCTCCGAGCATCTTCTTTATTGTCGTGTTTTTGGAGTGTAGCCTAGTCACGCCTTTCACAGCTCGTAAATATTTCATATCAAGTGATCCTATTTTGCTCTTTGTTTCTTTTGACAATATCCAAAACGTAAAATCTTATCAGAGTACTAGTCTACGCAGATCATTATGTACGGTAATTTTATTTGTCTTTTGATAATTCTCATTTTTTGTTTAAAAACTTATTCTGTAAAAAAATTAATTTAATTATTTAATTTAATATATTTAAGTTTTTGTTTTAGTCAGTTTTAATTTACGGTCATGACGTTTTTCATTAGCTTTTATTATTGGAGGTTCCAATTAAAATTGATAAACTTGCTCAATTTATCTGTATGATTTTCATCTGCTAGTTCTACAAAAAAATATTTGTTATACGTCTTTCAAGATATAAATTCTAATGTTCATTTCGTTAATAGCTTTTAACATATAAACATGTTTATTCGATGGGTAAATCCCCCTATCTATCCGGACTGCTTCCATTGTAACTTTTTTTCGTCATTTGACGATTCAATCCCTGGAATCTGGGATCGTCTAAAATGCTGCTAGCAGCAGTTGGAAGCCCCTGTTGAGATACCTAACGACGGCATGGGTTTTCAACCGCCGCTTGCAGTTTCTGAGAACAATTCCAGGAATCAAAACGTCACGTGACATACAAATTACGGTGGAAGCAGTCCGGATAGATTAGCCACCCGTAAGAATTCACCCATCGCTAAGAGGTTTTGAAGAATGTTTATTCGAATATACATTGTAGTTTACTAAACGTAAGAGCCAGATGACTATGACCTCAAAAGTAAAGAAATAATCCCACCCGCTGACACACACACACATGGTATTTTAAGTAGGCGCGATGCATTTGCCTCCTCTCTGCGCGCATGGGTGTAGTTTCTCATCGTCTCGGCTCGACTTTTTCTTCTTCTTCTGAAGTTCCTATCCGTTTCGGATGTTGGATATTATACACACTATTTTAAATTTCTGTACTGCTGCAAGCAATAAGTCAGTTGTATTCATGCCAAACCAGGTCCTTAAATTTCTGAGCCATGATATTCTCGGTCACCCAACTCCTCTCTTTCCAAGTACTTTTCCCTGTAGTATGGACTGCAATAAGTAAAACCTCTGTTCATTTCTCATGAGATGTCCCACATACTGAAGCTTTCTTATCTTCACTGTGTTAACAATTTCCCTTTCTTTCTTCATCTTTCTAAGAACTTCAACATTAGTTATATGTGCTGTCCATGAAATGCTCAGTATTCTACGGTAAAACCACATTTCGAAAGATACGAATTTTTTAGTTGTGGCTTCAGTCAAAGTCCTAGATTCTACACCGTAGAAGAGGACCGAGAATACGTAGCAGCGTAAAAGTCTCATCTTTGTGTTTATTGTTAAATCGTGACTTTTGAATAAACTGCTCATTCTAGTGTACACTGCTCTTGCTTTTTCAATTCTGCTTTTTATTTCTTGCGATTGGTCTCATCGTGCATTGACTACAGTACAACAAGATATATAAATTGCCTTACACGTTCAACTGGCCTTTTGTTTATATTAAGGGTGCAGATTGTGAACTTGTTCTTAGATACAATCATTAGCTTCGTTTCATTAACATTGATGTCTAGACTATATCTACTGCTGCTTTCTGTCACTCTATTCATTAGCAGTAGATAAACAGCCCCTCTAAGCTATCTGCGAATATGACGGTATCATCCGCATAAAGTATATCATTTATTCTTCCGCCGTTCAGAGAGATTCTCACATTACATCCTTTTAAAGCTTCTCTAAAAATACCTTCCGAGTAGGTGTTGAATAAAAGTGAAGATAGTATACTTACTCCACGCAGAATCGACTCGACTACGGTCATCATATATATCTGGCACCGTCTCGCTCGTCCGGTACGTACATATGAGGGGGCGTAAGCAAAGCAAACCACAGAGCTGAACGCAAACACACAAACACGGCAACAACAACAACAACAACCCACACAAATCTGTAGTGACGTCGGTTATGTACTGTTTGAACCCCCCCCCCCCGGTCTCCTCGCCTCTTGTCAACCTTCACCCGACGGCCGAGACCACAATTCCGCGCTCCACCATCCCATCCCACACCTGACAGTCGTTCCTTTAGCGGTGACCGCAGAGCAATGTACGACGCTATAAATTATTACTTACTACGACTACTATCCGCTGGAAAACCACAAATTTTATTTGTTACATTTTTAGACAAGGCACAAAGCCACGACCGGACCACCGTTCCTCGCGTGGTACACAGTGCACATTGTCAGAAAAACAGTATATAATACTTTCCCGGTGAAGGGTTTGTGAGGATCGGTCAAAAAAAATAAAACAATTTTTAAGTTATTTGTGTGTGTATGTGTGTATCGTTGTATATGTGAAGGGGTTGAGATAGTTTGTTTTACAACATCAAATGTTTTCTTTAAATACAACGAGTCAATTATAACTAGAATTATCACTGTTGCACACCACTATAGAAAAAGTATTCCGATTAGCGCTGTCAAGCTTCTCAGCTAATCGTCAGATCGGCTGAGCGGAAATCTTAGATTTCCGATCTGACGATGAGCTGAGAAGCTTGAAAGCGCTAATCGGAATAATTTTTCTATAGCGGTGTGCAACAGGGATAATTCTGGTTGTGATTTTAACCGCTAACACAACTTTCTTCATTAAACTTCTGAGAAAATTATAATTTCACATTATTAATTTACACAATATTACAATTATATTACTCATAATATGAAACGGTATTTGTAATTAATTGTAAAAGCTGTAATCAACAATTAAAAATTAGAATTCGTACAGAAATTGACATATAACTGACAACATACAGCATAGTAAAGCATTATAGCTAAATACAGATTATAAGGTTATTCAATTATGGAATTATTAAAAGTTATTTTTATCATGTCTCACTCACTGCTGGTATTAAAAACACAGCCATTAATTTAGAAAATTCTAAATTACACAATAACTGTAGAACTTTACGAACTTACAAACATTTATTTGTTACATTTTTAGAAAAGGCACACAAAGCCACGACGAGATCTGCGCTGCTCGAGTATACTGTACACGGTGGACAATGTCAGAAAGACAATAAATAATATTGTTACAAGCGAAGGCGTGGGCGGTGACCTTAGCTATAGGCCTTAGATAACCATGTTGCCTTACCCCTCATTTATATATAACTACCTTTCTTTGCTCCTTTGCTTCTATAAAATTTGTTAATTAAAACAGAGAAAGTCGTCGTCGCGGTGGTCGGGACACTAATTAGCGGCGATATACCGGTACCTCTCGTTATATTAAGCTCTGCTGTAGTTTTGCCTTCTCAGCCTTCAATAGCGTCTATATACTAGTTTGTGAACATGAAAAAGTTTTTCTTATTTTTCCGTGCAGACAATAATGAGAGCTTCAAATCTACTTAACTCATTTTTGTTATAAATAGGTCAGTTTAAGTGATTTCATCAACATCATCATCAGAATGGATTGAACCAATGATTGTTTGTTCTGGCCTCAAATAGGCATAGTCTAGACCTGGTCACTCCAGCGCTTCCCAGGAGGTCCCACACCTCTTCATCTCTTCCGCTTATAGTTGTTCCATAGTTGTTTGGGGATACAGTAAACATGTTCCCACCAATTTATACTGGGCAATCCTGTCGAGTATGCTCAGAATATTCTGTTCTTGCCGTATATCTGCGTTTCTTCTATGATCATGGAGAGTATACCCTGCCACGTGGCTGAGACATCTCATTTCAGCCGCTTGGATGCGATTGGCCTGGCCTTTCGTTAAAGTCCAATTCTCAGACCCATAAAGAACTGTGTGGGAAGGTCCATCAACTTGTAGAATTTAAAAAGTGTTATTTACTTGCTGACTTTACAGTTCGCCTAATGGTCCCGCATATAAAGTTGAATTTATGCAATTTATTCACAACGTCGTTGCTTGCATTATATGTCACATTAGTTATCTTTGTAACTAACCAAGATCTTTGCCACATTACTGTGGTTACTGGCAAACACCTTGTCAGTTGTATTAAAAAAAAAAATTCCACTGAAGAAGACCTTCAGAGGTGAGCCCGATACGTCTGATAACAACATCCGTCAGAATGACAGCTGTAGTAGACCGCGGCCCAATAGCACGGATCCTATTTTACGTAATTATGACGCCGGTCGTGGAAACCTTAGAAATAGAATTAGGTATTGTTAGTCATGAAGCAGTAGAAGTTAGTTTCTACTAAGAAACGAGTAGAGACACTGTCTCACTGATTAGATAAACCGTTCCCTTAGCCCTCATTTATATTAAAATATCTTTCTTTGTTCCTTTGCTTCTATAAAATTTGGAACTATCTCCGTTTGCGCGCGAGTTGCATTTAATTTGGAAACATTGTACGTCTTTAATTTATTTCAAAGGCTTTCACGGCCTCTGGTCATAATTACGTAAAATAGGATCCGTGCTATTTGACAGTGACCTACTATAGTTGGCATTTTGACGGCTGTTGTTGCGAGACATTTCGGCCTAACTTCTGGATGCCATCTTCAGTGAAACACAGTTTTAAATACAACTGACAAGGTGTTCGCCAGTGATTACAATCTCTTTGTAACTAACCAAGAGCTTTGTCACGGTACTGCGGTTACGAGACCCGCCAGCCTTTCCTGAACAGTCATCTGCGCCGACACAATGCATGAATTACCCCCACCTCCAACTATAGCGAAGTTTCATTATATACAGACAGGAGAGACGTCGCTGTAAGGTTCACTTTCTCACTCCCATATTATTTCCTTCTCTGTCACACACACATGCTTCCGTTGTTCTCGCCAGCCGATGTTCACGCTACGAAACACTCCACAAAACTGTTCTGTGCATGCGCGAAGTGCATGGAAATTTTGTTAGCCTCGCAACGAGGTGTTTGCCTACTGTGCATCCAGACCCCAGTGTTCAATTTACATAGCCTTGCCTCTCTAACAGTGTAACCTATATAGAATACCATGGAAATAAAATCAATTTTTATTAACGCGTCTGCGGAGTCTCCTCGATTTCGTCAAAGGCTGTACTAAACTACGCGTATTGTAAGAGCATAAGGTGACACAGGTGAGCATAAGGCTGACAAATGACAAGGTGTTCAAACACATTGACGCAGAACAACTGACAAAGTGTTCTGCAGTACAACCACAGTACTGTGGATAAGTCTGTTTCATAACCGTTTCACTTAAGATGGCCTCCAGAGGTGAGGCCAAAAGGTCTGATAATAGCATTCATCAGCATAACGGCCTCACAGCTCGGATCTTCATTTGAATAATTATGACGCCGCCCGTGATAGGTTAAGAAACACGTTAACTGACTTGAATTACAAAAGTCAGAAATTAATTATCAATTACTGTCCTTAATTTATTTACATTAAATATATTTTGTTATAAACACTCTAAAATCATGGATAAGATAAGACAATAAGATATTTCATTAGCATTCTTCTTCTTCTTCTTCTTCTTCTTCTTCTTCTTCTTCTTCTTCTTCTTCTTCTTCTTCTTCTTCTTCTTCTTCTTCTTCTTCTTCTTCTCCTTCTTCTTCTCCTCCTCCTCCTCCTCCTCCTCCTCCTCCTCCTCCTCCTCCTCCTCCTCCTCCTCCTCCTCCTCCTCCTCCTCCTCCTCCTCCTCCTCCTCCTCCTCCTCCTCCTCCTCCTCCTCCTCCTCCTCCTCCTCCTCCTCCTCCTCCTCCTCCTCCTCCTCCTCCTCCTCCTCTTCTTATTCTTATTCTTATTCTCCTCCTCCTCCTCCTCCTCCTCCTCCTCCTCCTCCTCTTCCTCCTCTTCCTCTTCCTCTTCCTCTTCTTATTCTTATTCTTATTCTCCTCCTCGTCCTCCTCGTCCTCCTCCTCCTCCTCCTCCTCCTCCTCCTCTTCCTCCTCTTCCTCTTCCTCTTCCTCTTCTTATTCTTATTCTTATTCTCCTCCTCGTCCTCCTCGTCCTCCTCCTCCTCCTCCTCACGGATTAGGCACTTTGCCTGTTCCGTCTTCACAGAATATCTCTCCATTTCACTCTCGGTCCTCTTATATCTCTTGTACCAAAGTATCTACATAGAAAAGCAGACTTCGGTAGCCGTCCATCCTCTATTATGTCTAGATGCTGATAACCATTCCCTGCGATATGTCTAGATTTTATGATTTATGGAGAATACTTATATTTCTTCTATAATATTGTTACGAAATCACAGAACAATCTACGGTGTTTATCGAACGTTCCAGAGGGATCCAGAATGTAATGCGGTGGTGTACGTGACTCTCGGCGGATTCGCGATATTATTCTGGAAGCTGCCAGCCGCGCGGACTGTATCAAGGTCGCAATTAATTACGTCGTACACACTGGGGGGCTAAGACGCAGTTTGGAATCTTCTGGTCGGTGAGCACTGTATAACTACAAGGCGGCAACGGCCTTAGTTTTCAGTTGTAGTCGCGATAAATTACAGTGCGATTCGAGAGTTACTGTCGGGCGATTACAAGTGGTATTACTGTGTGCGTTCAAGTGGATATTAGGGAAGTGCTGTGTTTTATAATGGGGCGGTATGTTGTAATACAATTGTGTTTTAATATTGCTTGACATTTATTTGTGTGTGAACAATTTTTATTTGAATTGTTGTATGAGACAATTTTGTTAATTACGAACTGTTTAACAGTGAAAATTAAAGCTGGTGATTAGTGACTAAATTGGTGTCTTGTTTTATGTTTCCACTGTACCTACGACGATCGAGTAGACCGTCGTAATAATATCCTCATTGCGCAAACGATTCTGTCTCGTGAAACCCTTTGTTCTTCTCGTAAACGTTATTTCCAAAGTTTGAATCTGGTTTTTAAATCTTCTTTGTAGGAACCCATGTTTCACATCCATATAGCAAAACGGACACTGCCATTGTTTTATAAGATTTAAGCCTAGTTTATTTCCTTGCCTTCTACTCAACGTTCTATGCATGACGTCACACACCATCAGAAAACCTCGATATTTTTGTAGTGATATCTCGGTCTGTGTCATACCCAGGTACGAAGGTACTTCCCCGGATAGTGGAACCCAGGTAATTGAAGTCAGAGACTTGTTTCAAAACTATATAAAACGATTATGTGTAAAAATAGATAAAGAAATTATTAGCTTATCCGTATCTGGTGAGTGCGTTGTAACTGGAAAGCGCCTAAACTATCTCCAAGCTATGAAGATAAATTACCACAAGAAGAAATCGTGTCAGAAACACTACTATAGGAGCGAGTCTTAAGACAGTACCTTTCAAAGGTCAAATTAAGAAAGCACAGTTGTGCTGGTTTGGGCATGTTCAGAGGATAGAATGGGATAGACTTTCAAAACAACGGTATGATGCAAGAATGGCTGGGAGACGACCAACGGGTCGGAGAAGAGTGGCTTGGGAGGACAATGTGAGGTGCTCTCTACAGGGGCTGGGAGTGAAGTGGATTGAAGCCAACGTCCTGGCCATGCAGAGACCTAGGTGGCGAGACCCTTTTCAACCTCTACAGTTTGCAGTAGAAGAGGATTGAAATAAGAAGAAAAAGAAGTATCTGGTAAAGCTTGACTACAGATCGTGGTATAATTCTTAAGTAGAAGACTAAAGTAAAATTACGTTTAAAATCCTATAATACAAGAGACAATAATTAGCACTTCACAGTATTTGTTAAATAAAGGTAACAAAATGCTAAATACATTGTCCGTTAAAAATGACTACAACGGTAAGAGATTAAACATCAATAAGTCTCAAACGTCATAAAGGCAAAAATAAGAAAAATTAAAAGTTAGTTTTTGTAATATAATTAAAAACAATCAATTTACGTTTTGTTTATATTTCTGTAGGTTTTTTCCACTTTACTAGTCCCATTGTTGCGCATTAACATTAAAAACCGATTTTTTTACGCTGCTAAATGAGTAGACAATAAAATTAAATTATTAGTCATTTATCTCATTCTTCTTTACTAATTATCTGCCAGAAGGGAAAAAATAACGCAAAAACTTATAATCGAGTTTTATCAAAAGTTTGTTTCAGATAGAACGAATTATCATTAATTTCTTTCCAAGAAAAATAAACAATTTTTATTCGCGTCTGATCAACTCTTTCGACTTAGTTACTCACCACTTGCTAATTCCTCACCATTCTACAGTTATTTGTTTTCTCTTGAGCTGTCCTTTTGCCTCTTTCATCCGATTATAAATTAAAATAAGAATTCAACATATTGTGAAATACAATTGATTAAAAACTTCTGCGGCTCTCACGCTGTACTTCTTGACAATTATTCCATCTTTTGCTTACGTCCATTTCATTAATTTTCATCTCTTCATTTTCTGCACTTATGAAAACTAAAATCTTATTCCTCTACGACCAAGCAAGGATGTCAAGAAATCTATGATCCTTTAGTTTTCAACTCCAGCTTCTTTTATATTATATTAAATTAAGTAAATTATTCGTGACTAATCAGATTTTGGATCACGTTAGTCATTTTAATTAGCTAGGTTGTAATATCTCATATGGAACTGACATTGATTGTGATAGTAAGCTAACAAAATTTAGACGTATCTGTGGAACGATTCATAGGTACCTAAAAAATAAAACACGGAAGGATACCCGAATGACATTTTATAAAACTGTGGCTGTCCCCAAATTCCTGTATGCTAGTGAGACATGGACTCTTGGTAAAAGGGAATAAAAGATTAATATGAGAATTAAACGGCCTCTCGCCCAATCTAGTCCAGTAAGTTATACCATTCTAATAATTACATACCTAATATCCCTCCAGCATGGTATGATAATGTAGTTTCAACAACACTTACCACCTGCAACAAACATAAAAATTATTCATTAATACTTGAGTAAATCATTACTAACCGTAAGGTCAAAAAGTATTCTAATTGTTTCAAAACGTACATACATATACATATATACAATACACAGTTTGAAATACATATTGTAACGACATTACAGAACAATCTACGTGTTTATCGAATGTTCCAGATGAATCCAGTGGAATACGGCTAAATGTTGTGGCGTACGTGATTGCAACATGTGCTAGCGAGACTTTTGGGAAGCCGCCAGTCGCGCGGACCGTGTCAAGGCCGCAATTAATTACGTAGTAGTTTAGAGATAACTACGTAGTTGGCAATGTTTTGGTCTGTGAGCGGGGATATAAATGCAAGGCGTCAGCGGCCTTAGTTTTCAGTTATAATCGGGCGATATTACTGTGTGCGTTCAAGTGGTTATGTGGTTATTAGTGAAGTGTTGTGTTTTATAATCGGGCGGTATAATTGTAATACAATTGTGTTTTATATTAGTTGATATTTTATTGCGTGTGAACAATTTTTATTTAATTTTTTGTAAGAGACTGTGTTGTTAATTACGAACTGTTTAACTGTGAAAATTATAGCTGGTGAAATTGGTGTCTTGAATTTTGTTTCCACTGTACTATATGACGATCGGTTAGACCGTCGTAATAATATATAAACAATATACGTTACTAAGATTTTATGCTTGTTTGTGCGATACGGAATAATATTGTTATTAATATTAATATTAATATTTTTACACTTGTTTTCATTTATAATTATTATGTATCTACGTAACTTCTTATTATTAAACATTTTCATATATTCAAATCACGGCAACTATATTAAAATTATGATAATTTTAATTCAAATCATCACAGTTTTGCTCAATCTGTAACAATTAATATTTAAAAATCGCTTACGTTAGTCATGAGTCAAGCCAGGCTTAATTATAAGACATAAGAAACTCCACACAACTCGCAATCCATTACGAAAACAAACACACGCTTCCCTATGAAATCTGAAAAAAAAATAAATGCTAATATCACGAAGTGATTATAATAAGTATACGAATATACAATTGACTGAAAGTAAGTACCATATATACTCCATAACAAGGAAACTATAATGGCTCAAAAGCAAAACAATATTATTTCTACTATATAAGAAGACTGTGAAATCAGATTAAAATAGAAGGGTAACAAAATAGCTAGGAGTTAAAAACATGAAAATAGAGAAAAAGAAGTAATAACAAAAGAGGAAGAGAGAGTTTGACGGGGAAGAATGGGTACTAAGCAAACCGGGAGGGATCGCGGGAACCGATATGTGTGTCAAGATAGTCACAGATTGCATTAAAGAAAACCGTATAAGCATTGAAAATGTTGGAAGCGACAATGTGCGTGACATAAAAGAAAAAATAGGGAAGTGTAAACGTAACGGAAGACGGAATATAGACACAAAATGAAACAAGGTCATAATATGTAGGCTTTTTTTTAACTCATAAAGGCAATGCCTTGTCGCTGTAGCCACGTCACTCTTTCCCTTGCGATATTCTTCATTTCTCCATAGGACCCACTATTCACGACACTCATTGTGCTGCGGAAGTATGCAGTTCTTGGTCTTCACTTTGGGCTTCTTCTCCACTACTTTGCCCTCAAAGATGTTAGTTAAAAAAGCACTATGTCTAATCACATGCCCTATCAACTTAATCTTCCTCACCTCTATACTCCTAAGCAGTGTTCTATTCTCATTTATTTCCTCTAAGATCTGTTCATTCGTCTTCCTATCTGTCCAACTAGTTTTTGTCATTCTCCGCCAAATCCACATCTCCATTGCCTGAAGTCTGTCACTCTCCACCTTCCCTAAGGTCCACGATTCACACCCGTAAGTTAAAACACTCCATACAAATAAGCCTTATGTAGGCTTGACAAATATTGTCAAAATTTTGTGAGAATGGATGAACGTTTGTCCTGCAAGTATACGAATCTGAGACAAGTAATCACTTAGCACATTACTATACGCAGATTACAAAAAAAAAAAGTACAACGAAGGGTGAAAATGAGTTAAAAAGTATATTTATACCTTGCATACAATCTGCCAGAAATACAACTTTAAGATCATATTTAAAAGGAATAAATCCGAAATTAGTACCAAGCCACGTGTTGTTCAATCAAATATATTGCAACTTACCGTCTGTGACTTTCTGTAACGATGTCTTCAATCTAAAGTTGACATGTTTCGGGACACTTGTCCCATCCTCAGAACTTAAATGTATTTTCTTAAAATTAGATAAAAATTTGCAAAACACCTCATCATAGAGAATCACAATTACACTAATTTTAAAAGAAATTTGATACCTCTTCACATATGCAAGAAATGGCGACATATGAACGCCCTTGAGGAGTTCGAAATTTACAGAGCTTATAACAATGCTGATACCAAGCCGCGTGTCCTAAACGATCAACTGGTTTTTAAATCGAATATATTGTACGACACCGTTTTGCGTTATTGTCGTGATAAGAGTCAGTCTTAATTCAGTGTGCGGTCAGCTACCGTACGGTGTGCACCGTTTAACCGTCGCGTTCGACTTTATACATTAAGTATTGTGTTTTTGTTTAATTGGATTTTTATATTTTAATTATTTGACAACTATGTCATCGTTTGATGGTATAAGAACATACTTTTAAGTTCTGAGGATAGGACAAGTGTCCCGAAACATGTCAACTTTAGATTGAAGACATCGTTACAGAAAGTCACAGACGGTAAGTTGCAATATATTTGATTGAACTTTAAAATCTCAAATACTAAGACAAAAGTCTTCCTAGAGAAGAACTGTGTAGGAGCAAAAATTGTAATTGATAATAGTGTTTTGGACCAGGTATTACATTTTAATTACTTGGGATGCGATATCTCATTTAGGAAGGACAACGATATCGATAGAAAGTAAAATAAATTTAGTAACACCTGTGGAAAAATAAGACTAGTATTGAAGAATAAAACGCAGAGTGAGACACAGCTAAAGTTATATATAAATATATACATACACACATATATATATATATATATATGTATATAAACTTTCACTATGAACTTACTTTATGGTTTTATTTCCCAAAGATTTCAACGTGGTATACGTCTTCTTCAGTGGGGGTAAATACTGAATGTCTTTACAGAGTAACGGTTATGGACTGTAGGTGTGTGTAGTGGGGGTTGATGGTGGGAGGGAATTGCCGCTGGGGTTCAAATTGTGTGTTTGAATCAGTGTATCGAGAAGTATGTGTGATCTATAATGTAATTGTTCATTTAATTTTATAGATGTACAAACAAGATAATTACAGCTAAAGTTCTACAATGTCGTGCCTGTGCCGACTTTAATGCATGGCTGTAAAATATAGACTCTCCTGATAAAAGATAGTTAAAAAATACAGGCCTCGGAAATGATATTTTTAAGACCAGTTTTAAGGGATATAGTTTAAGAGATCGTGTACAAAACGACGGCATTAGGAATGACCTGAAATTACAGTCGGTTCTGGATAGAATAAAGGAATGTAGGCAGAATTTTAAGTTCCGTGTAGAACGTATGGTAGACACGAGTGTTCCTAAACAAGCATTTGAATATAGGCCAGTAAGGACGAGAGATTGTGGAAGATTCTGGCAGAGTCTCTGTGAAGTCGGAACGCGCTGTAGTCCAAGCCATGTAGTGAACAAGAAGAAGAAGGTTATAATCAGTGGCGAAGCTAGTAGTTAATGAATGGGTAGGCAAAAATCTTATCTTAAATTTTTTTTAAGGAATCTGTAAAAGCACGGTGGTTCAAATCGGACGCTGAGGTAGCGTTTGCTGTAAGCGAATGGTTCCACAAACAGCCGTAAGAATTTTACTAGCAGGGAGTCTACAGGTTGGTGCAACAGTGGAACTCATATCTTAATGTTAATGGAGAGTTCTTTTAAAATCGTTGAATAAAAAATGCTTTACAGCTCTATGCGTCTTTCTATTGAACATTCCTTGTATTAATCGTACACAATAATACAACTAATTGAACTTCAAAATTTTAAACTTGATTAGTTTCTATATATATGTTTAATGTTACAAATAATCCAAATAACAATCTTGATCATCTGTTAGTTCAGCGGAATAACAGGGACACTTTTAATAACCGCATAAAATAAACGCACTTATAAACAACACAGGCGCTTTAACTTAACTGTTTGGACCACAGAAGTGAGGCATGCCTCAACGCTCCATGTGTACAGCGCGGGACAATCCCCCCTCCCTTCGCTTCTCTGTCGCACCAGCACATTGCTTACATACGATGATACAAAAAATGCTGAGGCAAGTTCAGGTTGCCTCATTCGCTTTAAACGAGCTATGCAGAATCTCACCTGTCACCATCTAGCGGTCGCTCAGTAAAGCACGTTTCGGCTTAATAAATTCGACAGTCGCGGAAACAATGTATAATCTTTACGTTATGTAGTTCATACGTATTTATAATTTTTATTGTACAGAATTTTTTAGGGAGGCATTGCCTCCACGTAACTTCGCCACTGGTTATAGTAAACATTATAAATTGAAAAGGAGGGGATGTTAGATGTTTTAAGACTAAGATAACGATGTGGTCAAGAAAGCGTGCAAGTAAACTGCACAATTCCTGGAGAAATCTAATGGGAGGGGGGCAGGGATAGAAAAAAACAATGAGAGAAAGAGGAAAGTCTGCGTCTCCCTGTGACTCTTGTTTGTTTATGAATAAACGGGTTGTTACTTTCCTTCGTCATGATTGAAATAAAAAAAACGTATTACTAAAAAAGAATGTTGTATATATAAATATTTTTGTTGCTATCCTACGTATGTGTGTTTATGTTTGTGCCATGAGATAATTTTGAATATTATTTAATACATTAGTGAACATATTTCTATAAAACACAGTACAGAGAGTTTTAATTAGAAACTTATTTTTGTGTGTTTTTTCATTATGGTAATGAAATGATTTGAGGGCATTCTATTTTACAAACGATTTAAAACGTTCAGTCAGTTTATTGTGAGGAAGAACGGACGTCAACAAAATTCATATTGCATGTTAATATAATGGAAATAATTGAAACTAGGATTATACTAAAATAATAACTGAAATCGATTCTCTATTACTGCGAATCAGGTCATGTTCTATTTGCGATTGTTTAGATAGTCGTAATACGGAACAAAAGAATCATGATATTACTATTATTATTATTATTTTATATTGTTACCTAATGCAAAAAAAGTGTTATACCATTACAGAATATTCTCGGATATTCCAGTGAAATTCGGCTGCAATGTTGTGTCCGTACGTGATCTCAACTTGCTTTAGCCAGACTTTTAAGATTCGCCGGCCTCGCACATAGTGTCATCGTTGCAATCAATTACGTTCTGGTGTTTTCTAGTCGAGTTCTTGACGCGTAGTATGGAATTTGACGGAATTTCAGCGGGGTATAAATATAAGTACTCAGCGACGCTTAGTTTAGTTATTGTCGGGCAATTTACACTGTGCGTTTCCAAGTGTTATTTGTTTTATAAATGTGCAGGACAATTGTATTACAATTGTGTTTTATATTAGTTGACATTTTTATTGCGTGTGAACAATTATTATTTGATTTGTTGTAAGAGACTATCCTGTTTATTACAAACTGTTTAATTGTGATTATTAAAGCTGGTGATTAGTGACTTAATTGGTGTCTTGTATTTTGTTTTTCCACTGTACCATACGACGGTCACCAGACCTGTTAAAAAAAAAAAGGTCTAGTGATCTCACCTGTTGAGGTAAAGTTATTATAAATATTAAATATATCTACATCAAGAAATAGACTGTAGCAAAAAGTGTGTGTGTGTGTGTGTGTGTGTGTGTGTGTGTATGTGTGTGTGTGTGTGTGTGTGTGTGTGTGTGTGTGTGTGTCCAGTCGTAACACGGAACAAAAGAAACGTGATGATATTATTATTATTATTATTATTATTATTATTATTAATATTTCATAAACAATATCGCTATATATTAACTGGAAATCGCTATATATTAATTGGCTGACGTTAGTAATATGTTACAAATGTAAGCTGGAGTACATATAAACGTTCAAATTGGAACCATACACACACTTTACGTTTAGTGAGCAAAGGCAGTATAGGACAATTCATACCAATTCAGAATACGAAATGAATTTGGGTTTTGCTTTTAAAAGCAGCAGTAAATATATTTTCTTTACATTTAACGTTTTAATTGCTACAACTCAATAATTTTATGTTAATCACAATTTTATTTGTATTTAACAATACAAAATGAAAATCTCCACTATAAAAGCAAAGGTAATTGCATTTCGAGGCAAATAGCCAATGGGAACAAAAAGAAAAAGATCAGTGATTGAATTCGAGAACAAGTGAGCTACTTTAATTATTTGAGAAGCGATATTGGCTGTGACGGAAATTATGATATTGATGTAAAATAAGGTAAGTTCCAGGCGATGTCTGGGACAATCAGCCGTATTTATAGAAACAAGATACGTCGAGATACAAAATTAAAGTTCTACAAAGTTATGGCAGTCCTTGTACTTAATATGGGTGTGTATTATGGGCAACCAAGAAACGAGTCAGTAAATTAGAGGCCTCGGATATAACGTTCTTAAGAGGAGTTAAACCATGTTGTAAACTTGACCGTACAAAGATTGGGGCCATAAGAGATGAGGTACAAGTTTTCAACTTAAATTAAAAATTAAAAGATTACAACCAACGATACAAAGAACACTTAGAAACAATTTCAGATTATAAAAACTGGCCACACAAGTCTGGAAATAAAAACTTATATGACACAGGTGTGAAGGTACACCCACGAAATTATGGGTTGAGTATTTCTAATGGCGTAACAGGCACCATTTACGCCAATTAATAATAATTTACTAAAATAAGTGGATACAAACACAGTTTATATATATATATATATATATATATATATATATATATATATTACTTCATTATGCCAAAATTGATACAACAAGAAGCTCGAAGCTGTAAAATATTTTGTTCATTAAAATGATTTTCCCATTTATTTTTACAGAAAAACATTACTAAAATGTTGTAAATTGAAATCACGAGAGAGCTATTATAGCAAAGAAATGCTGCTGCAGAGACAATCTGAACATGGGTGCCTAGCGATTTCAACCAGAAAAATGTTTGAGCAAGGAGGAAAGAGTACGCAGTGTGAAAGAGGAGAGAGAAAGAAAGAGACTGAGAGTTAGTGGGTGGCGTGGCAAGAGAAGCAACATCGACATAATAGAGAGTAAACTTTTTCTTCATTTTTAATTCGGTGAAAGCTTTTCCCTTCCACTCAAAAAAAAAAAAAAAAAAAAAAAAAAAATGTATACAAAACCAGAAACACTCCCGCTGTTAAACAAACTAAGATTTATTTGTTTATTTTATATTACGTCTTTTAATTAGAAATTAAAATGTTGCTTGCAAAATTGTAGCCTTTAAAATTACGTTGCTTAGATGAGCAATTGAGAAAATCATTGCTGACGAGTTACAGATTTTTTTTAAATTTATTGTAGATTTGTAATCTGTTGGCATAAACGAACACTGAACAAATTGACTGACAAAACACATACATGATTATGAATAGCTGGCCATTGAAAGCTCTTCTTATTTTTGTTAACAGATACACAAATTACAAGACTAAATGGCAAAACCATGTAAACAAATTAACAAAAAGTCACTTCAGTTTGCTGCTGGCATGATACTATAAATTCAAAATTAGTCTTATAAATAAATAAACACTGGGCCTATAAGGCAGATATATTGGTTGACTTAAACACTTAATGGTCACATGAACACAAAGATACAGATAACACAGGCATTACAATACAGAGTACACATTATGCAGTGTACCTGAAGGTAAGTATAACAATTTATGGCTTTTTAGTCTGTAAGAGTTACAGCTGACGACATATATCGTACACATGGACTATGCTAAATGCACAGTGTAGCATCTCAATGTGTGGTCGCCAGTGCCGGATTAAGGTGTCTTGGCAACCTAGGCTAATTATATTTTAGCGCCCCCTCACCTCCCATAGGCTACACTTACGTTTATTTCCAAGGGGCTGAATGAAGCTTTAAACATCCTACAATACATTTCTTAGTTAATAATTTTTCAAATATCTTACTGGTTTTGAAAATAGTCTCAAGAATTGAAAACTATTTTTTTTTTTTAGACTACTTTTTCAGAGATTTCTACTAGTAATTTTATACAAACCACTATGTTGTATTTGGTATTGACGAGCGCTTTCGGCAGTCAAGCCAACTTCAGGTCATTTACCAACTCATTTTGGACCACTAACACTCCAATATAACAATAAATATTTCAGAGATTGTTTTAGAGTTACATCTTCAACCATTTGTAGTTTGCATGACTTTCATAAGGAAAAAAATAACTTAGTAGTTACAGAATTATAACAGTTTTATTAAGGGTATATTTAACATCATTTACACAAAGAAGACAATCAGTTAAATATCTTGTGGATTTGTTAAGACTTATGTAAAGTTGAAGCTAAATTCTTTTTTCTCGCTAGATTCATTTCCACAAAAGTTGGGCGGCCGCATAGTTCTATGAGTGCCGGCCGCCGATGACTCATAACCGGAGAAAACAGTTTGGAAACCACTTCTATTATTTATGTAGAGTTTTGGCGTAATTTCTCGCAAACAAGCGCCTGTGTTCAAAATGAACTCAAATTTCTATCCTTGTAATTTATTACCAATTTTACATTTAGCTGTAAAATGTTATTATTTTTTAGCTAAAATTTTGCGCTCCCCAAATTGCCGCGCCCTAGGATACAGCCTAGTCAGCCTAATGGTTAATCCGCCCCTGGTGGTAGTCACGGATAAGAATGCCATAGGCGCTATATCACAATAAGAATGTAGATACTAGGAAGCCAACGACTTTCCTAGTAAAATACAACTTCTAAAAAGAGAATTTTGCTGTCCACTATCAGATTATTTATCTTTGTTTAAATGTAATCAAACTCATCATAACATTGAAACTTTCACGGCAGGAATAATATTTAGTAAAATTATTTTCCGGTCTGTCGAGCCGTGGTTCTATTTTTGTCGATCCAAACGTTTCTACTGCAGCTACGACAGTCACCTTCAGTGGTCTTCTATTCTGTGCTCCTCTGGCGACTTGTAATCTACAAGGCGGCCAGACAAACAGAAGATCCACGGGGACGTATTGAAACCAAGAAACAATGAAAAGGTTTGAAACAAAGGTAGTAAAACATGTTTATGACCAATTAAAAATGATGACAAATGGAGAATAAGAAATAACTAGGAGATAAATGAGCTATTGAATCACAAGAACATTGTAAGTTCCATAAAACCTCGACGAATACAATGGTTATTATTATTAGTATTATTAAATGACACTATTATTACAAGAATATATTATACATTTTAAAAATATTTTAGTGTTTCGATAGTTTAAACTAACATCACTATATAAATAAATAATTACAAATTAACTTTACTAAAAATGAACTTTATCTTGTGAAAACTTACTTTTTCCGTCGGACGCGTTTCGGCGTACGTATCCGCCTTCTTCAGCTTTTAGTCAGACTGCCATCCTTTCGTAACGGTTTTTGTGTGGAAGGTGTAGTGGGGGTGGTGTGTGGAGGAAGGGGACCACCACCCCCACTACACCTTCCACACAAAAACCGTTACGAAAGGATGGCAGTCTGACTAAAAGCTGAAGAAGGCGGATACGTACGCCGAAACGCGTCCGACGGAAAAAGTAAGTTTTCACAAGATAAAGTTCATTTTCAGTAAAGTGATAGTGCTGTGAAAGAAGAGATGAACAATCAAGACAACTACAAATTAACTATCAAGATACTGTAAAATATTCAAAACATGTGTAAAATATCCTTGTGAGAAAAGTTTTATTTATTATTCATATTATTGAAAATAAGTGTGTGTGCGTGTGTTGAATGAATCATCCATAAAATTCCATAAATACAATACAACGACCCTTGATACTAAATTGGCTATTAGGCGCCTGTTCACTGGTATTTCTAGACGTGTTATTCTCAGTAACAGATGTAAATAGGCAGACACAAATATGTGCAAGCCAATTACAGCGTGAAAATAAATGTTGTAAATTCTACACAGAGAAGGAAAAAAAAAGCAGTCGCCTGTACAAATGCAGTTTGTGTAACAAAACAATTAACCCTAAAGTCGGCTCTCGAGGGAGTCGAGACTGTAGTAACAGATTGCACAGTCTTTGCCGGAATACAAAGTACTGTACACGTGAACGAAAACGTTTGACGCGTGGCCAAAATACAACCATTGTGTTTACTGTTTTTAATTTCATTTAATAAAACGAGGATTGCACATGCAATTAGCTCTTAATAACTACCTCATGGTTGTTGCTAACGCTTTCTTTTGTTTGATGTAGACAATTAGTGGCTAATAAAAGACTTGTTCTAACGTTGGTAGATATTAAGTTATAAGCAGAAAAATAATTTCATAAATATGAAATAATAATTACCGACAGTGTACATTGTTAGTATGTCGACTAATTCGTGTCTCACTTTTTCCTGTTGAATATTATTGAATCGTTTAATATAAATTATGATTAACTGACAAATATTTTTTGATGATTTGAAATAAAGTATTACTAAGTTTATCCTTACTAGTAAACTTTATGTCTTCTCTTTACTAAAATATGTGTTTGTAGTATATACAGTTCACCATCCATAAAATGAATTTCATGATTTTATTTGTTCTAGCACATGAACTATTATACAAATTTTAACCATGCAATTTTTAAACTAAAATAAATCATTATAAATCAACTTGAGATAGGTTTTCTACCTGGTTGAGTACCACTGTTATCTGTACTTTTTCTTATTAATGATGACACCTTATACACTTTCACCATTTGCATTAACCTTTCTTAAACGAAAGAAATACAAAACATCTTATGTGACCAAGAATTATTATTATTCTTTCATTACTAATACTCGTGTTAGTATATTACATTACTAATTATTAATTATATAACTAATAATATTATATATCATTACTAATATTCTCCTAACACCCTCTGGCTTCTTTGGCTTGCCAATAGGTTTTACGCCAGTTGGACCGGTAGCCATTATTTCAATCATTCAGACTTAGATATTTGTCTTGTTGCTTCCCATGGGCATATTACTATTGTTTGCAAAAATATAATAATATTTTGTGCAAATATTTTGAAAATATTTTAAGTTGTAATTAAATTTTTTCTCCCAGTATAGCCTTAAAAATATAAAAATTTGCACTTTTGCAATATGTTTCCTACGCTGAAATTTTCTGTTAGTAATCCCGTGCGTTACAGCCTTATATTACACTCTGTGAAATAAACGGTGGCGGATGGGACCGGCCAGACTGCCTGAGGTGCCCTCACCGACGCACGCACACTCACAGCCGGCCCGCGCGTCGGAGGTATGATTCGCAAAGTGTGCCGTTCGCTACATAATTACAACTCTTTAAATTAGATTTTAATGCCAAATGAAATTTTAAGAAAGATGAGTCAAAACACGACATAATTGCGACAAATCTCAGTTTTCAACACTATAAAAATCTGATCAAGCGACTAATGTTGATGTGGAAAAATAATAATATTGTTACACTCAAATTACTTATCTACACAAGTAACAATAAATTCTACTTCCTACAGCCAAAGTTATTCTTCTTACCAATAGTCTTAATCTTAGTAATAATAGCTTTAACCTTTCCTTGTATGACATTATTTATCGTCAATGCAAACAAACCTATAATAATTTTTGAAATGATTTTAAGAATATATTACAGAATGCGACTACCCTACAATTATAATTGGTGATATTAATACTTGTATAGTAAATAAGAATAAGTATAACTCATGTAAATAAGAATAAGCATAATAAGCATACAAGAAAATGTAAGCATAAACATGCAAACTTAAACATTAACATTTCAAATTAATGGTACATAATTATTAGTAATTATAATTTCCCTTATTTGTTATAGAGGAAATGGCTATGTGCACTCCATTTTGAACCATGACTAATGTTATCTGTTTGTAAACAGACGATATGCGATTACAGCAGTGATTCATAACAGGATAATGACCTCATTATGAGTGTAAAAGACAGTGATTACTTGTTGATAGCGGTTTTTTGGTATCATTTTTCTTAGAATTTTGCGGAGAATTCAAAAATAATAACGGTTTTGCAATTTTTAGCATAGTAAAAAATGCTCTTGCGCTTAGAAATGTCCAGTATGAGTCACGGCGGCCACCCAGGGGAAGGTATAATCCGCTGCGTGTGTGTTAGTGAGGGTGAAAGTCCGTCTGGACTGTCCCAACCGCCACCCCTCATTTTACAGACTGTACATTTCTAACATGTGTTGTACAGCTTAAATATAGTGTGTCAGTGTTTTACGTTTTACTTCCATGTTCCATAAAGAAATGGAAATATGGTCATGGTGAAAAAAATCGTGTCCAAGATAACGGCAGATTCTGATTGTACTACCCTCAAAACATGAAAAAAAGTAATTTTTCGAAAAGTGTCTGTGTGTATGTCTGTGTGTAAAATTTGTTATATGGCAAACGATAACACCCGCAAATTCAAACAGATTCAAATAATTTTTTGCACACAGCCATGAATTGTAGAGGACTCAAGGCCTATTGTTTTTGGTGAAGATCGGTTAAGTGAAAGGGGTATATTAGCTGCAATATTTTACGTTTTAACAAGAGTAAATCGCTTAATTTTGATAAATAAAATATCCTGAACAAAGGTCATAATAATCCACTGTAGAAAGGTAGATCAAATATCTGTAAATGGAAAGGGTAGTTCAATTGGTAGGGGGTAATTTTTTAATAAATTAAAATGGTAGTTGATGATGGAGGAAGTAAATTTTATAAGTTTTATATGTGTAATACGTTAATGACAAAAAAGAAGTAGTTTCTATGGAAACATTTCATTTCCCTTTACAAAATTATATATATTTCATTTTAATTTAAATCACGTATGAGTGAAAATGTATCGTTCCTGGCAGGCAAGCAAATCTCAATTATGTAATGTTTACTTTTTCAAAGTTTTATTATTGTGATTTGTAATTACCGCAATAATAAGGCCGGCACACACACACACACACACACACACACACACACACACACACACACACACACACACACACAATTCGCGTTATTTCTGGCCTCACTCATGTTTATTTTCTTATGTTTGCACGCTTTTTAAATGGAAAGTGCCGAAATCCACACCAACACAACGCGTGCAAGCCGAAAAGGTGGACATCGATTTGCTTCCTGTGGATCGCTGGGCAGTGTTATTGTATTAAAGTTATTAATACAATCTGTGTACTTATTTCTATTATGATATGAGAATTATAAACTAATATGTGCATGTGTGTATGTACGAAAAATGTATAAATATTTTTCTCTTTTGGAAAACTGTTTGCCCCTCCTTGAAAATATTTTGACCTACCTGATGGCTAGTTAATTACTAGCCTGTGTGGAATATAGCATTATGACATGGATCAGAATGGTGGGTGTTAAACAGGAGACACAAACGTATTAAGGAAGAAATGTTTTGCTGAGAAATTTATAATTATACGGGTGAACAGAATAGTCGTTCAAGAAATCAAAAGATAAATGTAAAAAAAAGAAATCAAGACTCGATTTTAAAAAAGAAAAATGACTAGTATAGTATTGACAGGAAAGACTTTGATAACACTATAGACATCCCTCGGCTCCTCGCAGCGAGAGTCCAATTGCATTACAGGAATCATATCGCAGCTACCTTTAGCTAGCTCTTCGTTTGACCTACAGACGTTTTATCCAAAAGTACAGTCCTTCCTCACGAAGGTTGAGGATAGTCTTAATCCACCTGACATGGTGGTACCATTTTAGCTGATATGTAATTTTTTCAGAACTCAAGCATCCACTTATTTAATTAATATTTAAATGATTTTAAATATAAATTTTAGGACATGGAAATCTTGTATGGTTCTCCATACCGATTTTAAATTTTGTATTTCACCACTTATTAATCTATACACGAAAGGTAAAACAATCATAAACAGCGGTGCAAAGAACACTTAGAAAGAATATCAGTTTCATGACTTGCCAAACAAGTGTGAAAATATAAGCATATGGTCACAAGTAGACCCAGGAAGAGATGGCTGGAGAATCTTTGAAGGTGTAACACGCAGCACATTGACTATGCTGTGTTGTGAAGAAGAAGACGGCGATGATGATGATGATGATGATGATGACTAATCTAAATCTATTTATTATATTATTTATATTATTATCAGAATCATAAGCTACACATTAACTAAAGAAAATGGTACAAGTGTTATGAATAACATACATTTAACATTTTAATTTGTAAAACATCAGAGTTAGTGAAATGTCAGAAAATGAGACAAGAGTACTGACAAAAAGGAAAACAGGTGCACTGTTACATCACAGAACAATCTACGTGTACGTGTTTCTCGAACGATCCAGTGGAATACGACTAAGGCTGCTGACACACGGGCCACTCTGTGGCGCCACTCGGTCGCGCCAAGTTCCAGTGGCTCGTGTGTAAGGGTTCGCTTCAGAGACGCGCCACTCTCCATTTGCTCAGTGATAAAAGATTGTTTCATTTAGTATTTACATCAGTTTCATCATGGACTCTGACGAGGAAGTTCTTCTTCCTTCAGAATTCTTTTGTACACAAGAAGGATCAGTACCATGGCACGACAGAATGATATATTGACCTTTTTCAGAGAAACCTTGTCTGATACCGTTTCACTATCAAACCAATACGGTTTCACATATAATTACACAATATAATGTCTACCAACTTTAGGCATTTATGACTTTAGTTGTTTTATGAAGTTTACACTTTAGTTTAGTACAGTGGGCCTACTTTATTATTATTACTGCTATTATAATTTTTATTACATACTTTACTACATTACTGATTAGAAACATACCTGATTTATTTTTCATCAGGCTGTCCATTTCACTGAAGCCTGATACAAAAATATAACAGAGATGTTCCCATGCTCTCCCTTTTGCCATTTTGTTTGAATATTCATTGCATCTCGGGTCCCAAATTGCCGGTATCTGTTCCACTTCAATTATAAATCGATCAGAATCAAAATCCGACACGATAGTTAAAGTTTTTAAATAGTTTTTAGAAACAAGAAAGACTTATAAAGTTTAAAAACAAATAGTAAGAAAGCTCCAAAAGTTTTACGGAAATTACAGTGTTAGTGTACGCTTCGCAACACTACTCTGAACACTCCTGTGGCGCGACTGAAAGTGGCCCGTGTGCAAGCTCCAACGCCACAAATCGTCTCCATTCGTGGCGGGGACTGGCTTCTGCCTGCCACAGTCGCGTGTCACAGTCGCTCGTGTGCAAGGGTACAATTTAAAACCATGCAAAACAACCGGGCGCGACTGAGTTCCGCGACTGAGTGGCGCCACAGAGTGGCCCGTGTGTCTGCAGCCTAAATGTTGTGGCGTACGTGATTTCAACATGCGCTCGCGAGACTTTTCTAGAAGCCGCCAGCCGCGCGGACTGTGTCAAGACCACAATTATTACGTCGCAGTTTAGAGCTAACGCGGAGTATGGAATAATGTAGTATTTCGGGTGGGTATAAATACCAGTACTCGACGACGTTCAGTTTCAGTGTTATAGTTGCGATATATTACAGTGCGGTTCGAGTTATTTGTCGGGCGATATTACTGTGTGCGTTCAAGTGGTTATTAGTGAAATGTTGTGTTTCATAATCGGGGGGGGGGACAATTGTGTTTTATATTAAATGATATTTTTTATTGCGTGTGAACAATTTTTATTTGATTTGTTGTGAGAGACTGTCTTGTTAATTACAAACTGTTTAACTGTCATTATTAAAGCTGGTGATTAGTGAGTTAATTGGTGTCTTGTATTTTGTTTTCCACTGTACCATACGACGATCAAGTAGACAGTCGTAACAGTATTATCAAATAGATTGGTAATACAATAAACATGTTAATCAAAAACAAGTAGTAAATAAACTAATTTCATTTGAATATTCTCCTTCAAAAAATTCATTCAATTTAATTAATTAAATAAATTTAATTCTTTATTTTTCTTTAATTCTTCTTAATTACGAATTTCTGCTATTAAACCCTATGCTAAACACGAATGAAGGAAAACATAGGACTGTTTACACACGCAAACGCACTATATCATGCTGACTTATGAAGAAACGGCCCTTTCATAGCTTATAGGTCTACAGCGTTGCAAGTTATAAAGCAAATTTACAACTACCACGGTAACTAAAAAAAAAAAATAACCAACTGGCAACTGGTAACTCTTTGCAGTAGTACTACGTGGCTGATTTTTTTTTTTTTAACTCGTGACTGATTACGAAATTAAATATAGATTACCATAAAACACTGTAGAAATACTAAAAGTCAGAAAGAAACACAAAAGCCGTATAATATTCTGTGCCAACAAAAGGAAAAAGACAGAAACTGGCAAGCGAAGGAGACGCGTTTAATTTATGAGCGCTGAGCCTTCTATGCAAATAAAACTGTCACAAGGAACAAAATGTAAGAGGAAACACGGCGTCATCAAGCATTAACGACAGGAAAGGACAGAGAATGTGGTGAACGGAACAAAATAAAAACGGACATGTTTATGTGATTCTTGGTTCGTTCGACGCACCTCTTTGTTTTCCGTGCCTGAGTACACCAGTGACTTATAGGAATAATGAATCTATTTTAAGATGTGAAGACACTATTGCAAATGTTGATGATTATTTTCGTTTGATTCAAAACTTCCATATTATTTTTACTTAAAACAATTTATTCTTTAATTTGTGTAAATTATACCATCGTATCTCCATTTCGTCCGTTAAGTTTCTGATTTGAAACTGAATCAAGTTAGTAAATACATGTGCTGTTTCAAACCAATTCAGTCAAGTAAATAATTTAAATAAATTTAATTATTTATTTTTGTTTAATTATTCTTTAAATATATTTTTTTGGAATCCATTATATTGCAAGCAATAAAACAATACATTAAATACGAATGGTTTGATTGAAACTTGAGACATGGACTCTTGCTAGAAAAGGACGTGCAGAGGATTCACGCAGCCGAAATTAAATTTCTAAGAGGGACGCAAGGTTTTCCTCTCTTGGATCGGAGAAGGAAAGAGGATATTTGACGCGAATTAAACATTTTATCGTTTCACAAGAAGACTGAAGACCACTGAAGGAGATGGTGTAAACACTTGATATCCGTCTACCTGTGGCTGCCTTGGGTTATCACCCTACTGCGAAGAGAGATGTCAGTAGACAGAGGAGGAAATGGGTTCAGGAATAGGTCTAAGCCTTAGTCCTTAGAGTGGTGATGATGATGATGACGATTTGAAACTTTCCATACTTCTTTTTCTTCAAAATAAACTATTCTTTAGTCTGAGCAATTTATACCATTCTGTCTCCGTTATCAGACCCTCTCTATTCCCTTTTAAGGTTTATTTTTCTTCTACGTTTCTAACTATGGTAGGTTTTTTCCTGTGATAAGAAATGTCATCAACAATAATCATTTTCTCCAGCTTCAGGTTTCAGCTGAAATGTTACCTACATATTTTCTGTTGCATCTTTAAATCCTCTCTAATTTCTTTTTTTAATTTATTTTTCTTAATACATCATTATTTAATATATTTTTTTTAGTCAATTTATTTCATTTTGTCACAAGTGCAAGTAAAATGTAGATGATACGTTTTGTTCGACTTAAGAAGAACAAAAACATGACATACATATTGTTATTGGTATCCATGTCACTTCGTTATTTATAATATGATTTTAACATTTAAAGACCTCAACTGAATGAATTAATCTGAAGATAGAACATATGTTCTGAAACGCATCATTTTAAATAATAAACGAACTCACACGACGGATACTAGATAATTTATTATTTTATAAACAGCTAAAACCTGTTTTACAATGTGTTTTCCTTAGCCTACAAGAACGTACAATTGATTTTGCGGACAAAAAACATCTCTCACTGTAACAGCAGAGTGGGCTTTATGATTAAAATTGTAAAAGCCATTTACTGGCCTTTACTTCTGGAACAAGTAATTTTATTTGTTAGCGAAATATTTTTGAGTGCCATCGAGGAAACAATGAATGAGACTTAGCTAAAATTTTAAAAGCTATTCACTGTGCCAGTCTTTTTGTTTTTGTTCTGAAACTTGAGTTCCGGCGAAAAAACATTTGCGTAGGATACAGACATCGGAGATGAGATCCTTGCGACCTGTTAAAGGCTCCACACGAACAGATAAACGGTATAATGAAAGCATTCGTAACGAGTTGGATGCATTCGTAAGAGGTGCAGTTGGTGTGATACTCTATGAAAACGGAACAGCCAATCTGCTTAAGAAGAAGAAGAAGAAGAAGAAGAAGAAGAAGAAGAAGAAGAAGAAGAAGAAGAAGAAGAAGAAGAAGAAGAAGAAGAAGAAGAAGAAGAAGAAGAAGAAGAAGAAGAAGAAGAAGAAGAAGAAGAACTTGATTGACTGAGGAAAATAATTTCTCTAACAGAAAAGAAAAAGAAAAAATCGGTATGGAGTACCATACATGACTTTCGTGTTCTAAGATTTATATTTTAAATCATTTTCGAAATGAAGTATTTCCATAGAAACTACTTCTTTCTACTTATTCCTTCAGCCTTAACCACAGTACTGTGGTCACTAACGTATACCACCTCACGTTAGCGCACTCGATTTTCATTGATGATGGCAGTCGATGACACTGCCGAAACGTCTGGATTGCAGAAAACATTGGACTACGGCCAAACAGCCCGGGAAGGAATTTTAATAACAAACTACTTCTTTGTTACCGATAACGTAGTACACATATAGAAAATTACCCCCACCCCGTTCAACTAGCCTCTTCATTTATAGATATTTCATCTACGTTTCTACAGTGTATTATTTTGATCCTCTTATCAGGATACTTTATTTATCAAAATTAAGTACTTTACTCTTGTTAAAACATAAAACGTTGCTGATGAACTACCACTTTCTCTTAACCGATCTTCACCAAAATCAATAGGCCTTGAGTCCTCTACAAATCAGGGACGTATGCAGATTCTGTTTGAATTTGCGGCTGTTATCGTTTGCTTTAGAATAAATTCTACACACAGACACACACACTCACAGTTTTCGAAAAATGACTTTCCTTCATGTTTTGAGGGTAGTACAATCGGGATCACCAGGTGTCTCGAACACAATTTTTGTCGCCATGACCATACTTCCATTTCCTTATGGAACATGGAAGTAAAAAGAGAAAGAGTGTGTTACCATTAGCTACCGTAATAGGATTATACTTATTTTATACATTGCAAGTATATTTTATTATTTTTTTATTTACATTCAAATGGTGCAAATTACATGATTTTGGACAAATTCAATGAAGTAAATTCAGAAACTATTGTGTGATGACTTTGATAAATTCTTGCTTAATTAAACTTTCTTTAAAAAAAAAATCCTTTTCAAGTTTTTAATTGAAATTTAATTATTAATTATGTTCCGTAATTTCGTTTGGTGGGCCGCGCTCTTCCCCACTTTAACAGGTATAAATTGTTTATTTTCCTTGAAACAACAAACGTGAGTGGTGAGGGGTGAGGAGTGAGTATGAATTCACTGTTACGAGTACTTTGTTTCCGTGTTCAGCAATTGAACTCCCCACTAAGCTCCCTCTCTTAATGAAATTCCTCAACCTACTTTACTTTGGGTTTTTCAATTTGCTTCCTTTATTTGAATCCAAAGATCGACAGAACATGTAAACGAGGGAGGTTCCTGTGTTACCGGGCGTGTATGTTTTCCGTTTATCCTAAATGGGATCTGCACATTTTTACAGCCTAAGTAAAATTGTTTTTATATATTCAGTAAAATTATTTTCGCAACTGTGGCGCCGTGATCCTCTTTTTGTAGACCCAATCGTTTTGACTGCAGCTGCGGCAGTCATCTTCTGTTATTTCTCAGATCTTCATTCTGAAGATTTCTGCGGCAGTCATTATTTCAATTTGATTTGGAAAGTTTCCATGCTTTTTCAACTTAAACGTATTACTATTAATTGGTTTCTGTGTTAAATTATACCACTCTGTCTCCCTTCTTCGATTCTTTCTTTTACTTTTATGTTGCCTTCTTTCATTCCACTGCTGATACGTACTTATGATACTTTCTTATCATATGTTATACGCTGCTAGGTTCAGTTTCTTTGTTACAATAAGAAATGTTGTTAAAATTCATTCTCGGTCTCGTCCGTTGTTTTCTAAAAAAAAAACAGCCGTTTCGGCAGTGGCATCGACTGCCATCATCAATGAAAAATCGAGTTACGCTAACGCGAGGTGGTAGACGTGCCTTAATACTATTATCAAGCCTCTGCATGAACTATGACATTATTCAAATTAACTTAAATATACTCTTTTAAATTCATGACATAGATTCGCGTGTGTTCCCGCGTTTAGTTTTCATATTTTATATTTATATTAATTGTGACACGCGTAAATTCTGTGTAAAATTGTTTTAATATTTTAACCATTTAACGAACTTCACCAAGGGATTGTACCTGATGATGGGACATATGTCCCGAAACGCGTTGTAATATATAAAAAGGAAAAAGGCCACCCCAGACGGACAAAAAAGAGGTCAATTATTTTACTATTCACATATTAAATACTCTACTCGAAATTAAATAAAATGAAACTTAACACGAATAAATTTGTAGTATGCAGTCTAATTGCTAAACGTGCCATTGTATACATTTATTCACCATTATAACGTAAGGAATGAAGGTTGATTATTGGCTAGATTTATATTTACCAAATTCTACTCAACCGGTGTTGTGGTAATTATTCGTAGAATTCAGTATCATGAACACCAGAAACATAACCAATTTTGTAGAAAATGTACGTTACAATCGGGCAGTAATAACATATATATAGGAGGAGGAAACGGAAAACACAGGCCGGAAGTGAATTCAACATCCGGCCGAGCGGCGAGGCGGTTGGCCCAACCAACAAATCTTTCTTTACGATATAACTGATGTGGCGCGGGGAACGTGTTACGCTTACGAGAGCCAGCCGATGCCGATTGTCCTACAAATTCGTCACCGGTTGTTGGCCTCTTTTTTAAAATGTAACAGAAACAGGAACACGCGAAGATATAAATCCTTATTCAACTCACATACTCACATAAGCCGTCGCGCGCGCGCGCGAAAACGCATGCACCCTCTCACCACATCCATTCTCCAATCTCATCGCTGTTTGTCTCCAATTCCTCCTTTGAAATTTATATTGGAACCTAAGCCAACAATTCTTTTACACATGTAATTTTAAAAACTCGATATATTGTGTACAAAGAGAAAAAATATTATGTAATCCACAATTGAGTTAATCAATGAGCAATACGCATTTCAATAAAACAAATAATTGATTAATTCAGTAATTAATCGCTTAATTAACATAAATTTTGTTTGAACAAGTGTAGAAATTAGTCGTTATGTATAAAAATATGTTATGTTCGAAATCATTTTTTTATTAGCAGGGAATTGTTTACTACAAATTCGATCTACAAGACTAAACAGTGAGCAAGGAAGTGTACGTCGATATTCTTCGTCATCTAATTGATGCATGCAGATGGAAACGTCCTGAAAAATAAAAAAAAAACTGAGTTTGTGCATGACAATTCGCCTGCACATCGATCAATCGTCCACAACAACATTTTTTTACTAAACCTCCGAGTAATTAAACAAACTTTTCTACAGAAACAATACAACATTATTGATATAGTTTGTTAATAATATTACTTAAATAGTATGGAGCACATGCAGACTACATAATTTTACTAGCGTACAGACTTCTAGACGAATAAACAGGCACTTTATGTAGGCTTTTATGGAAGGTGTCCTAGAGTTACTGGTTGAGGGACCGTAGGCTGATATGCTTGACATGAAAAGTTTTGACTGCCGTGAGACAGTCACTTCATTGGATTCATGTACCGTAGTTTTTTTACAAAACAAGCAAACGTTTTGAAATTTTTAAAATAACTTGTTATGTACGGTTGCAGTCTACACTTATAACACATATGGATGCACGATTTGAAAAATGTATGGCACAATGTTATTTCTATAGTGTAGTTACTATCTCCTTTTCTGATGTTAACACAACTACTTCTTTAAAATTCATTGTGTTGCAGTTCCTTCTTACACATTATGTTACTTAATACACAGAAATTTCTTTCCTCTTTCCATTCAGGTGCAACTTGCAGTCTTCGTAATTGCAAATTTTTCGTTACTTGTGTGATATAATTAATATTTCATATATTTTTTTTAATTTTTTGGGTTATTGCGAGGGAAGTACGCCAGCAATTAGAGCCCGTTAAAAGTGACACTTGTTAGCGTTGTTCGAGGGTGGGCGGCGAAAGGGAACAAACCTTTCCTTTCCATTAAGACGTCGTAAAAACTATTCTCGAACAATGAGCTGTACGGCACATGTTGCAGCCAGCTGGACCATGCGTGGGAATGCCCGATCCCACAATTAGGACAAAAGGAGGCTACCGTTACATCTGTCCAGTAGCGAGAAAAACACAGAACCAACGGCGAGAGTATTGTTCAAAACCATGTGTGCGACTTCTCAAAGACAATGGTTTATGCAAGGACAATAGGACAGGCGACTAAGTGACGCTAAGGGAGAGCACAGATGTTATGCCACCCGCAAGTAGACGGAGGAAATCGTCAGCGTACCAACAATAAGAGAATTCGACACGCTACACCAGAAGTAGCAGATGTGATTTTGAAACAGAGCCTTAACACTGATTCCAGGAACGGAACAACGTACGTAAGACAGCGACTCATCTAGTCCACGTGGACTATGTCAAATTCAAGTCGAAAAAGCCAACCAGCCAATGAGGAACGAGAATTCCGGAGGGAACTTCCGTAGGGGATGGTTCAGAGATAAGCTTGAGACCAGAGAGCGAATCTCGTGTATGAACGTCCCTCTCCAAACGGCACTGGGTGGAGAATTCGTTGGAAATACAGACTGGAGACGAAGGGACACAAGGAGGTCCATGGAATGAACCTATCAAAGATGAATTGGTGGGAAGTTTGAGTGTTCATCAGAGTCCCAAGAGTGGGAACAGCAGAAGAAATAAAAACCATTTACACGGGGAGACGCGAGCCCAGTTCATTCAAATTTTAACCTCAGTTTACTACAAATTTTGTCTCAGTTTATTGCAAATTGTATTATAATTCTTAACCCGGTTTACTCAGAGTCTCGAGCAGTCTATTGAACTTGTATTTCATTTTATAATGATTCAGTTATAAGAACTTAAAGTAGTGCGTAAGTTAAAATGCATTTCGGTGGAGACGATTAAGACATTATTACGAATAAATGGAAGTGCGCGAATAAAACTCAGAGCGTAAACGGAACAGTAGTTTTTGTGATGAAACGCGAGTAACAATCTATATAATTTCTATGTAATTCATCGTCATAAAGACACGGACATTGTGAAGCGATATTCTTGAACAATTACAGAAAAAGTAGTGATACTACAATGTTTAGTAATTAACTCAAATAAATAGAATTGTGAAAAGTGCCTAATGAACTCGAAAACGACCTAGGCGCCGAAAAGAGTTGTCGTGCGGCATAGACAGTTATTAGAAGCATACGGTAGCGAACTGTGTACCGCAAAATCGACACATACGCGCGTAGAACTTAAACGACCGATTACTAGTACAATGCCACTACTTGTATTATATTAAACTCAAAGCTCGAAGTGACTGTCGCGGAGTGCGGGAGTGTTTACGATCAAGTGTCCTATGGATTAACTTCACTCATCAATGCAGGGAGACAGCACGGCAGAACGAGTAAAGTACAAAACTAATCTCTTCTTAAAATTAGTAATTTATCAAACACCACTGACCTGACACTTAGAACCAAAACCACCTGAGAAAGTTATATAAATATGAGTCAGATAGATACGAATCCATAAGTAGGGAATATTATGTTCTAGAATGTCTTCTTGTTAATATATTTTGTACTATGTATGTATTTTGATGTGTTTGTTGCAGGTGCAGGATTTTACCTATGTATATGATTGATATGTGTATTATTAATTATGATTATTTCATGCATATAAATGTTCAATGTGTTTTAACGTAAATACTAAATACGAATTATGAGCACACCACATTTTAGTTAGTAACGTCATTGCAGACGAAGAAGCGTCAATATTTGATCGCTCACCTAATTGTTAAATTTGTTCATTGAGTTGTTAAATGTGGAATAGAATTTTATTGTTTTGTTGAAGAGTTGTAAGTGCTCTTAAATTGATGTTCTGACATGAAGAAGAATGAATATGATTTAATAAATATAAGTTAGAATGGATTCGATAGTATTCTATTGATTTATGTAACAAACCTGACTCACAACTTAACCTTTCATTAAACAGTATCTATATTAATAATTCAAGGTAACGATTATCAATTCAACTAATCAGAAAGATGTACAAAATAGAAGTTTCTAAGACAGTTAAAGTCAAAAGTAAATTCATATGTAGCGAGTTGGAGTGTGAATAAATAATTAACTCTAACTCAATTCATACAATTACTCGTTATTTAAAGAAATGAATTTGTTAACATTACATATGGGAGATCAACACATGGCATTAATTACATCGTATATGCTAACCCAAGCTCAGAGTAAGTACGACAAAGTTCGTACCGGCAACAATTTCGTAATTACAGATCAATAACTTTATAATTAATAATTAATCAATTTATGCAAATAACAGGCATAAATTATTAGCATTGTATATGGCGTCCAATTGCGGGGCTATATGAACTGAGAGATACGATAAATTTCGTACCCATATCACCTTCATAAACACAAATTAAATTTATAATTGAATAATTAAATTATGCAACAAATTTGCATAATTAATAACGTTGTATATGGCTCCCAAAGAACGTGGGGCATAACAAACTACATATACAACAAATATAACGTTGTATATAACGTTGTACTTGTAACAGAACTGTTATATTTTTTATATTAGACAAGGTGTTTCGTTGTATCTACCATTATAGAAACCAAAATTATCCGACAATAAAATTCTTTAAATGATCCGTATACGGTAATATATACGCTAAAAACTCCTCGCATCCTGAATATTTGCTTGTAATCGGTAGCCAGCGGTTGGGCCAACCGCATTGTCGGATGTTAAATTCACTTCCGGCCTGTGTTTTCCGTTTCCTCCTCTATATGTATAGAGGAATTCCTGTTCACACATATTCATTAGTCGCTGGTTCTTTTTTAACTAAATCATTTGTATAAATTAAATATGTCCATTGTTGAAACCGTTTAAATTTTCAACAAATTTATTCCTTGTTATACAAGTTTAAATTTTAAAAGTATACTGGAATTTCGTTGATTAGAAATATTTTATCCTCGTTTTTGCTACTTCTGACTAAGAAATAGATTTGCTTAAAGCGTTATCCAATTAGTAGGCTATATAAGATTATTATAGATATGTACTCGTATTTTGTATTTTGTAAGCTTGGAATATTCTTTTCTAAATGGTTTCCAACAGATACTCGCTTATGTGCGACAGTACATTACTCGGGGATTACTCAAGCTCTCTGAGATAAATGAATTAAAAGGTTTTGTGGATACGTGTCAAGCAGCCAGCCCAATAAGCAGACAGCATTAATACAGATAAAGTTTTTTGCGGTTCAAGTGAATTATCAGTTGATTAGAACCCATTTACATCATGCCAACGATACCGGAAAGAATAGAGTAAAGGTTTTTGCTGTACTAGACAAAATGTTTTTGTTTTTTCCACTGTGTTAATTTCTAAAGAATAAATGTACCATTTCGTTGCGCCAATGAAGGTCTGTGTTTATTATGATTTGAATGTTATTTGATGTATAACTTGTTTGAAACCTGGCGAGTTTAATTCCTTCAACGAGTAATTATAGCAAATTACAATAAATTACCGTATCAGCTAATGAACAAGCCAATTAACAACATGTGTGTGTGAGCACGCTCGCGCTCATGTGTGTGGAGAGAATTGGTACTGCATTTATTATTCACTTTAACAAATTTTTAGGATAATTAATTTTAATTTTAATGTTGTCTGTCGATAAGTGTCTACACTAAATTAAGTTATGGAAATTAAAATTTGAAAATTCAGTATAATAATGTTAGCACATAATTTGCATAATTTTGCCAGTTTTTATGGTAATTATAGCTGGAATAATGAAGCTATAATTAAAATGGTAGTGGGGTGTGATTATATGCATACAATTCATGGACGTTATTCATTATGTTCAATAGAGCAGACGAATTAACAAGGGTCAATTAAAATTCGTGTTATGTGCATACAACTAGTATTAAATGTGTTGTGTATGTGTGTGACGTGTGTATGTGTGTGACGTGTGTGTGCGTGTGCGCGCGTGTGAGGGAGAGAGAGGGAGAGAGAGAAGGAGAGAGAGAGATTGAGCAAGATAAATAGTCAGAGAGGGGATCCAAATGCGGTGTGACGCGAACGTATGCTTTCATAGTAGAGAAATGCACCAACCTCTCCACCCCAACTCCACTCTTGTCACCAATCCCTTCGACGGGGTGGATCGGTAACCAAACGATAGATGGGGGCTCTGTCAATGCATTCTGGGGGTATCCTGTGTCCTGACCTGACAGAATGGTGTACATCGGCAGCAGGGTGTGCATCTAGTGTGGAGGCAGAGGAGGCTATAGTAACCCAACGGCTGCACACATGGGCTGAGTCAGTTAGCCTACTGCGACCGGGCAGAGAGAGCTCGTCAGCTGAGGGGAAAGCAACTCTTTAGGCGAAGAGCACCACGAGAATAAAGGTGGAGAAAGTTTAATTGTGCGGGATAAAACAAACTTTTTTGTGCTTTTAGATATCAAATAATTTGAAAAATATTTTATGTCCAGCTAACAGTTACGTTTCATGAACAGTTAAGTTTCATTAGCTCTGAAGCAGCACATTTCAAGATAAAAATTTTAATTAGGTAATACCAATTAAATTACAAACTCATTTTTAAATACTGATTTTACTTCCATATTCCTTAAGGAAAAGGAAGTATGGTGATGGCAAAAAAAATCGTGTTCGAGATTATTCCAGATTCTGATTGTACTACACTCAAAACATGAAAAAAGTCGTTTTTCGAAAAGTGTCTGTGTGTCTGTGTGTGTGTGTGTGTGTGTGTGTGTGTGTGTGTGTGTGTGTTTGTCTGTCTGTCTGTTTGTAGATTTTTTTCTATGGCAAACGATAACTGCCGCAAATTCAAACAGAATCAAATAATTTTTTGCGTACAGTCCTGATTTGTAGAGCACTCACGACTGTTGTTTTTGGTGAAGATCGGTTGAGGGAAAGGGGTAGTTTACCTGCAACGGTTTTTTTTATCAAGGGTAATTTTTTTTTTTTTTTTTGGCAAACGATAACAGCCGCAAATTCAAACAGAATCAAATTGTGTTTCGCATACAGCCCTGAATTATGAATTTACATATGTGTGTTTTTATTTTAATTGATTTTTTAATATATGACGACCTCTTTTCGAGCAAGTGTCTGAGGATGGGTCGTATGTGTCACTGCGGACTACGTTAGGCTCAACTGGTTCCTCCCATCTTCTCCTCTCTCTCCCACATCTCCTTCATTCTTTATCAATGTCTCTCCCTCCTTACGTCAGTGCAGACGGCACCTGTCTTCACGTTGGGTTTTTCCTAAAAGCCTTGGGCAATTTTTAAATTTATATTTGAGTGGTAAGCATCTTTCAATGGCTTGCTGAGTGATCTGGAGTTCTTGTATGTACTTTCCTGTTTTTTTTTTTTTTAATAACGTATTGGGCATTTTGAACTTTCTGGAATAGTTAAAAAATTTCCCTGTTAGTTTGTCAGGATACATCCTTTGAATGTATCTACAGGAAGTAATTATTTTTTGTTAATTACGTCTGAGATTTTATCAACCTTTGTGTACAACTTATTATTGTGACATCTTATGTACATTTCTCTGTCTTTTATTGGTCC
Organism: Magicicada septendecula; assembly: GCA_034769895.1. NCBI lineage: Eukaryota > Metazoa > Arthropoda > Insecta > Hemiptera > Cicadidae > Magicicada > Magicicada septendecula. The sequence continues at coordinate 1,428,900,485 of CM068367.1, read as the reverse complement.
CAAGATTTTCTTAATATTTTCCTTTCCGTGAGTTGCAGTTCTTCCATCTTCATTTTCTTGTCCAGAGTCAGACATTCATCTGCATAAAGTGCTCCCCGACTGATTACTGTTGAGTAATGTTTAAATTTGCCATTAAACGATATTGATTATCGTTGTAAACTATATTTTTATTAAATATTTTTCGCCGTATTTCACTAGAGCCCTCTTTTTATAATAGACTTTTTTCTTCTTAAAAATATTGCTTACTTTAAAAAAAGTTAACGCATTTGAATATAGTGTCTATAATTTATTTTAAAAAAAACTTTTACGATTACGCTACATCTAGCTACGAATTTGACAAAGCACAATCGTATGTTAACATAAAAACATTTCCATTCTGTTTTGATTAATATCAGCCAAACGCGGCTATATTCTGAAAATAAAGTGTCCCTGCTTTAAATTAGATGTAAGCAACGAGATAGGACAGAGAAATATATAGCAAAGAGAAATGAGGTCAAAGGGAGAGGGAGAAACGCGTCATGGGCTCGGTGCCTATCAGTATAGTCGGCTATTCACACACAATTGGTTAATGGCGTCCAATATTCGCTTGCAATCGCCGCCGTATAAAGTTTATCTACAGCTGTCGCACACATTTGTCACGCCGATAACTGATCAAATACAGCGTAAGTATCGCACTCTGTCGAAGCTTCGATGCACACTGGCGCAAATCCCGATAATGCCTTGCAATTGCATTGGATAGAGCGTATTCATGCATACATACGTACGTCCTCAATTAATCCTTTAACAGTGAACAGTTTCGTTTCCCACTAAAGTTTGACTACTGTTACTTAATTAATCTAATGGTTTGACAGTGTTTTTATATGATTGCAACATATTGGAATCAAAAGATTTATAACGTAACATACCTGTCTTCATTAATACGGAGAATAATATTATTCTTTATATAATAATGAAAGTTTCTCTTGTGAACTTACTTGTCTTTTTCCGTCGAACGCGTTTCGGCGTCGTGTTCGCCTTCGTCAGCTTAGAAAGAGACACCTTAGGGTTTTCTACGGAAAAAGACAAGTAAGTTCACAAGAGAAAGATTCATTATTATATAAAGTGTAGTGCTGTGAAAAAAGATGATGAACAAACAAGACAACTATAATATTATTGTTACGACAGTCTAATTGATCTTCGTATGGTACAGTGGAAAACAATATACAAGACACCAATGAAGTCACTAATAATCAACTTTAATTGTCACAATTAAACAGTTTGTAATCAACAAGTAATTCAACAAGATTATACTCGGATCATAATTCAAGTTATTCTGTCTACACAAATAATAAAGTCAACTATAAAGAATTCTACTTTCGCCTAGTACTTTCGCCTTGAAACACACTGTGTAAATCGCCCGACACAAACTTCGAACCTCACTGGAATAAATCGCCACTAAAGCTGAAACTAAGCGGCAGCTGTCGTTGTTTGTGTAGATAGCGCAAGTGTTCCAGAATAATCCATAATACTCGTCAACACTACTATAAAACACTACAGAGTAATTGCTTGCCGCCTTGAACACAGTGAGCGCGGACCGGTGAAGACTGGAACAGCCTTGGCTGCGGACGCGTGACAAGTGCTACGTAGTTATACTTTATCTCAAAGTAGCAGCAATATGTGCGGACACAAACATTACAGCTGGGCTCTGCTGGGATAGCCGGGGAGACGAGTAGAATGTTCTGCAATGGCGTAACGTTATTATTACTTGCAGGTCACACTGAGCGTAAATAAAATAAACAAAGAGATTCTGAAGGTCGTATTACGTAAATACTTTGTCGGCAAACGACAGGCAAATATCACAGCAATACAGATGACTAAAAATGAAAACTTATATTTTAAACAACAAAGGTTTTTAACAAATACACAAACACTTGGTAAGTTTTACAATTTATTCTTAACATCTGACAATTGTTTCAGCTGATTTAGCTATTCTCAAAGAGCTACTAAGAACAACTAAATACAAAGTTGTTCATAGCAGCTCTTTGAAAATAGCCTAATTTAGGCTGTAACAGATGTCAGATGTAAGAAGAAATTGTAAAAATTACCAAGTCATTGCGTTTTCTTAAAATCCTTTGTAGTAATATATGTATTTCACCAAGTGTCCAACGAATGTTCAATCAATATCATTATACAGTTAAGCATACAGCTAGGGAAACGAGGTTTCTAAGTTTTGTGCTGGGTAGAATATGATTAAGACATCTTGGATGGATGAATTAGATCTTCTTCTTCTCTTCAAGGATTAGCCTGTTCCGGCACCAATCCTATCGTCGAACGACGCACGTCTCTCCTACCAATGGCTTTATAGTTCAGTGCTGCTTTCGGCAAATCGATCCTCTGCCATGCTTTGCAGATGATCCCACCATTGCCTTCAGTAAATTGAAACAATTTAATTTATTTCTACTAGTAATTTTGTACAAAACCACTATGTTCTCTTTGGTATTGACGAGCGCCTTCGGCAGTCATTTACCAACCTGAAAAAATGTTTTTACCATCTTCAATGTTGGTAAATGACCTGAAGATGGCTTGACTTCCGAAAGCGCTCGTCAATACTACAGACAACATAGTGGTTTGTACGAAATTACTAGTAGAAATATTTGAGACCACTAACACTCCAATACAAAAATAAATTAAATTTATGTCATTTACTTCGGGTTCAGCTCTGACATCTTCATTACTTATTCTAACTTGCAATGTATTGAAACCCCCCTTTTTATTTTTCTAAGTTTTGTAATTTTTTTTTTTGAATTTTATTTAATTTTATTTTTATTAAGTTTTTTTTTTGTAAAAGGGGAGAGACATCATATTTAGAACTAGGTAAAGAAAAAACCTAGAGGAAGCAAAAGTGTGCAAGGCCCAAATACAATTACAGACATGTCCCCCCAGGTGAATGACAGGACTTGCAAATGAAAAAGTCTTTTAACCAACAAGCGTGTGCTTTATTCAACCTGTAAGATTTTACATACATAACAAGTTCGTAATTGTGTGAGCACACCATTAAAGGCAGAATTATATATATCTATGTATTTCCATTAATTCATAATGTCACAAAGTAAATGAGTTGATATTACTAATTGCAAAAATTTCTGCCTGATTATGTATGAGTCAAAGTTAGTAATAATCTCATTCATAAAGCAATACTAATCCATCAGTGTTGTATAATATCAATTAGGCTAGCCTGTTGTCTCAGCAAGCACATTTTTGGTTATTCTCTTGTTTTAAATCAGTTACATATTCCCCCCCCCAAAAAAATATATATATATAGTAAAATTACACACACAAACACATATACGACATGAATAACAAAACATCCCTCATTTCAACACTAACCTCCACATAAACCGATTCCCACTACAGTAAATAAATGAAGCCTAATATGTATAGCTAGGTACAAATATAAATGACAACGTAAATGGAATATCTCAGCTCCTAAGCATAGATTTGCCAGCCTATTCACAAGCATAGTTCACACCAGAGAATGTAAGTTACCGCCCCGAAACTCAACCAGCCAAACGAACCCTTAGCTTAATCATTAAGCGTTAAGTATGTGTGTGAAAGAAAATCGTTTCTCATCTACAGCATCAGACAACCCCAGCTACGTTATTAAAACTCAGCCATGACCAGATGACTTGATAGCACGAGATAATTAACTCCCTAATGGTCTTAATTAGATGAAAGTTAGATCTTACAGTAAACTGCGGATGTGTGTGTATGTGTGTAACTTCTTACACATTATACAGTTATAAGATACTTCATTAGGTGTACTGTGGTAATGTTCACACATGCAATAACATGATGATCACACATAATTGAACATGAGAGTTTGTGCTAGAGTATAGTGTTCAGAACTTCACGAGTGAGCTTCTGGCGGCTTCTGTGCATTCACAAGTTGTAGAGAGAGAGAAATATATAATCAGAATTTTCCCACCTGGATTGTCCGGGGTACATAGTTCGTATAGGCGCGGATCAGTGATGTCACAGTCGTGTCACCCGTCCCTGGTGCAGCTTAGCGTTGGAAAAAGTCCTTGGTGCAGCTTAGCATCGACTGACGGCATTGTGGCTATAGATCGTCTCTGCCATTAGGGGGGACAGATGTTCGTCCGCCCCTGACACCCATCTCGTCCTTGGTCGAGCACCTGGAGCAACACTTTATCTAGCCTATCATAGTGATAGGTTCGGAAGTCCTGGTTAGAAGTTCGCTGCCAGCCGAGACCAGATGAACAGCTTGGAGGATGAAGCAGAAATGAGAGCGATACAACGTTTCGCTCCAGCCAAGTAACCTCCGAAAGCAGGAACGTACAGACACACAGCTGGCTGGCAGCGCCAGCTGTATTGCGTAGCAGCACAACCGTCTGTGTGTATACCCGACCGACAACAAACAATCGTAACAGTGTGGCATTGCGTGACGTCAGCGGCGCTCGTTTTTAAAATACTAATAATGCGTTGCCGAAGCCAGTTCGGCACAGTATAATTTAAAGTATTTCGAAGAAACTGCATTTCATCATTCTGAATCTCGCCGCATTTCTTTTTTCTCATGACCCACGGCTTACTCGCATAAATCAATGCGGGTATTGCAATTGTCTTATAAAATTTAGTCTTGTTTGCTGCGTCTAGTTTTATTTCTAAGATTTCTATGAATCTTACCACAAATATTCTTAAATTTATTTGTCTTCTCTCTCACATCATAGCTTACTGCACAGCCGAGATATTTGAAACCACTCAATTGTTATAAAGTGCTGTTGTATATCACTATCTTCAACCTCCAAGTGGTTTTGTGTTTTTAAAAACCTTTGCAGTTATGTGTTTCACCGAATGCCCAACGAGTGTTCAATCAGTATCGTTATATTGTGAAGCAAAGAGATAGAAAAAACGAGGTTTCTGAGTTTGGTGCTACATAGAAAATGGTTAAGACATCTTAGATGGATAAAATAAATTATCAGGAAATTCACAGATGAGGTGATAAAGCACGAAGAATTCAGAAAGCCATAAAGAGGAGGAGTAGGATGTAATCGATAAAGAAGCGTAGTGACATTAGTAATATTAACTGTAACAATAAAACCATGTTCCCTGGTATCCGCCATTATAAACACCTATTGGACTCAAATATATAGGCGGGCGAAGGAAAGGTTTGTGGTGGTAGACGACAACAATGATGATAATGACGATGATGTAATTCCTGTAGGACGTAAAGCGACTCGGACCGGGCTCTCGCTGATGGAAAAAAAGTACGACAAGAACAAATTAAAGAAAATACAGGAACGTTTAACAAAACAAACAAAATAAATCGCATTTTTGTGTTACGTCAGTTATGTTTGGAAATAGTTTTTGATCAATTATCAGGTTTAATTTCAGATTATTTCTGCAATATTTTCAAAAGGCTTGAATTATTCAAAACAGTACGAATGACAACGAGGTAAAATATTAATTTTCTCAAAGGAAAACTCTTGCGGAAAAAGTGATAGAGGCATGGAGACAGACAATGTTACAGCGTTATGAGAGAGAGAGAGAGAGAGAGAGAGAGAGAGAGAGAGAGAGAGAGAGAGAGAGAGAGAGAGAGAGAGAGAGAGAGAGAGAGAGAGAGGGAGGGAGAGAGATTTCTTAGTGGTTTATAAAGACCTTATGATATTATATTAAAATTATTTAAAATTATAATGTGGGTAAGAAAAACAACAAGGAACAGAAGAAAGCTGATAATGAGCGAAGGAAGATAAAGAAAGAGAGAGAGAGAGAGAGAGAGACAGAGAGAGAGGGGGGATTTGTTAGTGGTTTATAAAGGCTTTATGATATTATATTAAAATTTTAATGTGGTAAGGAAAATATTAAAAAAAAAACAGAAGAAAGCTGATAATGAGCGAAGGAAGATAAAGAAAGAGATAGAGGGATTTGTTAATGGTTTATAAAGGCCTTATGATGCTGTATTAAAAACTATTTAAAATTATAACGTGGTAAGGAAAATAACAAGAAACAGAAGAGAGGTGGTAATGAGCAAAGGAAGAGAAAGTAAGAGAAATATTGAGAGAGAAAGAGTGAGATAGGGGGAGAAAGATTTCTTAGTGGTTTATAAAGACCTTATGATCTTATATTAAAATTATTTAAAATTATAATGTGGGTAAGAAAAATAACAAGGAACAGAAGAAAGTTGATAATGAGCGAAAGAAGAGAAAGAGAGAGAGAGAGAGAGAGAGAGAGAGAGAGAGAGAGAGAGAGAGAGAGAGAGAGAGAGAGAGAGAGAGAGAGAGAGAGAGACATACAGCCAGACAGATATTTTATTTTAATTTACACGTTATTAAATAGAACAGACAACGATAGAAGTGGAGAGAGATAGACGAGTGAGTGGAGAAGAGAGAATTAGCGATTACAAAACGAGTAGGCGTAATAATAAGTTGAAGACATTAGTATAACAAAGGGTGAAGAGCGATGATAAAACGCGGCATGGAATTGGTTTATTTTTCTTAGAGAAATATGAGTTATTGTTCGTTCTGCCTGTAGCAGCGCGTCTTGACGAAACTCAATTATACGTTTCTGGCGGTGAAATATACTGTATTTCGGTCAGTGAAACGTGTTTGGGAAGGAATTCGTAGTGTAATGCAAAAGATAATAATTTTTGTTTGCATTGAATTTTAACCGCCGTCGTCGTCTTTTATTTTGAGTAGATATTTCTATATATAGAACGTTTGGCAAAGACCAACGAAAATGTAATTTAATTAACAACAGACAATATTTTATGGAAATTTAAAATAAAATATATCTGGACTTGAGATTGGACTTTAAAATACTGTAATGCCATTACAGAACGTTCTGCATGTTTCTCAGCTATCCCAGCAGAGCCCAGCTGTAATGTTGTGTGCGTACGTGACACTTAACGTGCGAGGCAGTGTTACGTAATACGGAACGTTCTTGAACATTCGATAGTGTAGTTCGACAAGCTTCTTAACTAACCCAACCATGAGTGTTTCTGACAAGGCCGCGCTGAAGTAAACTCTAGAATTTTCGATTGTTTGTTAAGGACGCATCTTATGGGTTCCTGCAGACTACAAATACCCCCCACCTGCTGCTTAGGTTTAGTTTAATTCGGGTGATTACTCGGTGCGTTCAAGTGCGTTCGGTGATTAGCGAAAGTGGTGATAGTACGGAATACTTTACAGTTGACATTATTATTTGTGTGGACAGATTTGCTCGATTTATTGTACGAGTATAATCTTGTTACATAACTTGTTGATTTCAAGCTGTTAAAATAGATTAATTAATGCTGGTGATTAGTGACTTAATTGGTGTCTTGTACGTGTTTTGTTTTCCACTGTACCATACGACGATCAGTGTGACAGTCGTAACAATACATATTTCTTTTGAAATGTACCTCTCCTCACTCAGTTATATTATTACATTAGTTAACGTTCTTATATAGTAACTAGTGACATCAGTTGACATTTATAAGCTGTTGCAATTCCAAAACTGTAACATAGATTCATCAAAGTTTAGATACTCATTTTTTTAAAAACGTTCTAATCTCCGTTATTGAAATTCATTCCCGGGCTGTTCGGCCGTGGTTCATTGTTTCTAACCAAAACAGACATTTTGACAATACCATCGACTACCATCATCAGTGTAGAATTCGAGCTAAACTCACGTAGGGTGGTACACGTTGGAAACAGCAGTCGACGGTACTGTTGAAACGTCTGATTTAGTCAGAAACACTGGTGATGGCTGTCGATGTACTGTCGAAACGTCAATTTCAGTTCGAAACGGCGATGATGGCAGTCGACGGTACTGTCGATACGTTTGTTAGAAACAATGGACCAAGGCCAAACAGTTCGACAGTGAATTTTACTAACATCGACTCCGGCCGTGTAAGCCTGCCAAGCTCTAGTCTCTTCTCTTTCTTTTTCAGATGAATGATAAAAGTAAATTATTCTTACAATTACTAAATGACATAACATTCTCGTACATAACATCCAAGTACGTGTAATCAAATACACACAAGCGATAAATATCAAAGCGTTCTGTTTAATACACTTAAATAACTTTATATTTAAAATCCAATTTTAATTTCCATAAAAACGCTTTATATACACTTCTTCTTCTAATTCAGCACTACAGTCCAACGTGAGCCCTGGCTGCCAACACCAATCTTCTCCAAAGTCTACTGTCCATTGCCATCTCAGTGTACCCCTCACATTTAATTTTTTAAGATTTTCTATTACATCATCCAACCATCTTATCCTAATGCAATTCTTAAAATTATTATCAATCGATGGCACAATATGCTCACTACAAATTATAAGGTTTCCGACATTAGCCACCGTGAGTTAAAATGAAGAAAGACGACGTTTCGACCTGTATGGTATCACAGGTTGTCTTCAGGTAAACAAAAAATTAATGTTGTTTAGGTTGCAACCACAGGAGGAATCCTTCCTTACAGGAATGGGGAGTACTCTTTTATTATTATTATTACTATTATTATTATTTTTAGCAATATATTTGTTTAACTAGGTTATTTAGTTTTGACGATACCTTTTTGCTATCGTCTTTATATTACTTTTTGTTCGCCTGAAGACGAACCCTGACTTTATAGAGGTCGAAACGTCGTGTGTCTTAATTTTAACTCACGACGGCTAATGTCTGAAACCTTATAATTTGTAATGTGCATTTTATCTTAGATCGGCCCCTCTTTCTATTTTTTCTAATTTTACAGACCTGCGCCCTCAGAATTTTCTTTGGCATACGCTGGTCATCCTCGCGCTCTAGGTGACCTAACCATTGTGTTCGCTGAGCCTTTATGAATCTTACAATGTCTAAGTGATTCAGTCTATCTCATGGTTATTTCTGATTCTTCATTCGTCATCTTTTTTAACCGAGCCATAAACACGTCTTACAATATTTCTTTCAAATCTTCGTAGTGTTACTTGTTCCAATTTGTTAACGTTTGTTAACGTTCTCCCTAATCTTATTCTAACTGAATCTGAAGATTATGATTCGAAAGCGACACAATGTTTATATTAAAAAAGCCAAACCAAAATTAGCTACAACATTTACCCAATAATTTACATCATAATGTAAACGTTTGGCAAAACAAACATACCTCAATACATAGAACAAATCTCTTTATGTCAGATAAACACAAAAGTAAACAAATGTACTAATGTATAGGGTACATATGTATAATACACTCGTACATTCCCAGTATAATTTTATTTTCAAACAGCAAACGCGACAACACAGCGCAATGACCCGTAAAACTGTCGGTATTATCACACTCTACATAAATCGTTCGTATTTGTGCTGTAGTAGTTACAAACACCGGTATATACGCGAATTTATTGCAAACACGCTCAACCCGATCTATTGTATGAACTCATTTATCATATAATTATTAATAATGAGTCTACTGTTACTATTATTACTGTAGTTATTGTTATGATTTCAATTGTTGTTTGATAATGGAGTGTAAATTCCTGCGAGTTCTATCCTCAAAATAGAAAAATATTTCAATACAAAATTTGGGAAAAATTACAATTATACTTTGTCGTTTGATGCATAGTATTCTGGAGCATTCACAGAGCTATCACGTCCAATAATATTCTATGCATCAGAGACCAAGCCACCAGATACAGCAACTCAAACAAAACGAGGCAAACTAAAGAAATGACTATATTACGGAGGGTACTAGGAAAGACAAGGTACGATAGGTTGCCAAAGAATAGTATAAGACAAACGTGTAATGTAACAGATGTTACTTCTTGGCTTGCTGAAAGTAGGATATACGGAATGAACACATATCAATAATGGATGACACAAGGCTAGTGAGAAAGGCAAGAGATAGTCAACCAAACAACAGTAGGAGCATTTGTCGGCAAAAGAAGACGTAGGGTGATAGCATGTAGGACCGTTGATACAGAACAGGACAGAGTTCTAACAAAAATGTTAATTAAGAAGAAGGCTACAGTGTGTCTTATAATACAAGCAACGACGTGGTGAATAAGCTGCATAAGTTCAACCTTATACGAGGGACCATTACGCGAATTCTCAAGTCAGCAAGTAAAGAAACACGCCTAACATTCTACAAGGGGATGGCCCTTTCCCACACTTCTTTATGGGTTTGATAACTGGATATTAAGGAAAGGCCAGGCCAGTCGCATCCAAGCGGCTGAAATGAGATTTTTCAGGCACGTGGGAGGGTATACTCTCCATGATCATAGAAGAAACAGGGATATACGCCATGATGAGTATACTCGGCAGGATTGCCCAGTCTCGGCTGAACAGATGGCTCTTTGCCGAACGGATGACTGCGACTGCCGTATTCCCAAACAACTATGGAACTATAAGCCGTGGGGGGACGGAGAGGTTTGATACGTTCGAGGAAGTGCTAGAGTGGCCAGCTCTAAACTTTCGCTGTTTGAGACCGGAACAAAACATCCTTGTTTTGCTCCTTGAAGAAGAAGATGATGATGATGATGATGATGATGAAGGCACAGTGATCAAATATGATGAGAACCTTGGTCAATATGCCACCTCCTTATCGTTTTTACCAAACCGTTAAAACCCTGCGTGGACCCTCTCCTATTCACCATCGTTCATTGGCTTTCCTGTAGGCGTCTGATATTCCCGATTCTCAAATACCATTCCACCACTTGCAGCCATCGCCTTCCTACCCGCCTCACTTCTCCAACTTCATCATACAGATTTCTCTTTCGTTGCCTATCTCGACCCGTTCTGTCGGCTTGCCCTGCCCAGAAAATCTCTCTTCATCATCATCACTTTAAGATAGGATTTCGCATGTTCCGGCCTCATGACTCCCGTCGCCTTGTGACTGGCCTGCCTACTGGATTTCTTCCAACCGGCAATCCATTATTTCCAGTCCGGCTATTTCCTTGATGCTTGCCATTAATAAAAAAAATTCATTTTGAAGACGATCCGAACGTTGCGCAGGGCTACTGGTCTATTTGACCTCGGTCTCAAAGCTTTTAAATGAGGTTATTCGCATTAAAAGGAACTGTGTAGTCATACTTTTTGAAAACGTTATTTATGTAATTATGTAGAGTTTACACATAATAAATGAACAAATAAGTTGTACTATAAGTACTATAAAATATATAAACAAGGCTGCTTTACACATGAAATTTATTAAATCTCTATGCGTAGATTATACACATATTGTTAAACAACATTTGCCAAACTCAAGTTATCTGATTGTATTAACAAAAACAAAAGGATCCATTGATTAAAGGGAAAAATGTAGCATTGAAGTTTACTAAATTGCTTCTTTTATACAACACGATTTAGCATCCAGTGAAACAGGTCAGGTTGAAAATGAGCAAAGCAAAATACATTCATATAATAAATAATTCAAAAGTTCGCTATAATATTATGATACCTAATGCCGATTCTCATTACTGCAAATCAGGTCACTGATTATGTATGCAGTACGTTAGAGTTGGTTTTTGTGAAAACAGAAACAAAACGAATGATAATGCCTAGTTGAAAGTATGCAGATTCTGTACTATAGCCAGAGAATTTCACATACTCGTACACCTAATGAAGCCTCAATATTATTAGAAAGAATAATTAATTATTAAATTTTTTCCTTACTTGCCTGGTTAAATAATTACTATACAAATTGTAAATAATACACTTTATAGAACCACAAGAATGTATTGAACCTATTATTGTGTTTTATTTTGATTATTAACCCATTTTCCTCTCTATTACGTTGAAAATGGATAACACTGCGTAGGTAGAGTGAAAAACAAATAATTTAATATTTCTACAAGAAAACTAACGGAACTTCTCTGTGGTACTGACAATTACGTAACGAAATATATGAGGTGAACAACTAATATTGTTACGAATAAATGAATAGAAATAGTACATTACTGACAATACTGCACTTGGCCAACTATCTTCAGGAAGTCGTTACGTCCGCCATTAACAAAATAACTGTTAAGTCCATGAGACTACAAAAGATCTCAGTTACCAGAAGAGGTGCTCCTAACCATTGGCAAACGGCGCGAGCTCTGACGTCGATGGCAACGAACCCGGGATCCTGCCGTAAAACAAAGGTCGCATGCTTCCTATTTGGTTATTTTTCCCGCCTTCCCAATGAATTCCCCTCCACCGTTTGACCTAGCCGATGTGAAATCGGGCCGTTCGTCGAGTGCACCCCTGAGCGGGGCGCCCGGCGAGGATCTTATCCGGTTTGCCATTGTTTATAAAAATTTTATTTGGGTTTCTTTTCTACATTTATTTCCCAATTTTCTCCAAATCGTTTCACACGCTCTTGTGAAATCATTACTTTATTTTCTATATCTCTATCTTGATCATAAGTAACGTCACGTCCAGAGATAGTTGAAATGTCTTACTTGTTCTATGCATGTGTTGTCTATCCATATTTTGGTCCGAACCGGTTCATCTAATACAAAGGCCATTACTTTTGTCTTTGATTCAGATATGTGACAGCAGTTATATTCTTTTTTGTAATAATGTTTTAATATATAATTATTCCAATACATGCATGTAAGCTACTAATAATTGAGCCGTCGCGTCGTTCGCCGTACACTTGAATACGTATCTGCCAGCCTTGACCTAGTATCTCAAAATAAAATATTTTTTCCATTACAAAATACGACGGTTTAATTAAAATAACTTTTTTATTACGCATGTTCTTTTTTTTTTGTTTAGTCGACTAAAAATAATTTAGTTGTCAAAGCTTCTCGCAGACAAAAATCCGCAACACGTGTGTTTTCATTCAATTTCATATTATTGGTACGAGAATTCGTTAACGAGATTCGTGTAGAGTATTACAAAAGGTGTATCCCTTGGGCTATGTGTTTTCAAACGAATATATTAAGTGTAACCACACGACAGTTTGTTTGTTGAAATTCCTTTGATTACTCTCTTAGGTTACATTTTAAATTATTGGATTTCGTTGTCCATGACGTGTCCCGTTACTTAACTAAATACGACTCGGAACACTAAACTTAATTGTATCAATGTATTGTTAAATGTTAATTGTATTAATCGGATGACTTAATTGTATTAACGACTCGGAACACTAAGTTTTTTATAAGTAAAAGCATAAAGTTGTACCTTATAGCCTGAAACGGTTTTCGCCTTTAAAAGGCTTCTTCAGAGGCTGCCGCTGGTAGCGCTGTCCGTCCTGTTGTGGGCGACGGAATCGAATTTCGAAAGATCGATGCTGTGTGTGTGGGGTGAGATATGTTCGGATAATGCGTGCGATTTGAATTGTGTCTGTTCGTTTTAGGATGTCGTTTTTATTTGTTTTCGTGTGTTTGTATATTTCCAATTGTTCTAGAGTGTCTAGTTTTCGGCCTTTCGTGTATAGGTGTAGAATGTTCATGTTATTGTCGATGTTTTTATATGTGTGGCTTGCTTCAATGAGGTGGTTTGCAAAGGTGGGATTCTGTAGTGTAGTGGGAGTGCCTTTGTGTGTTCATCTAGACACTCTCAGAACAATTGGAAATATACAAACACACGAAAACAAATAAAAAACGACCTCCGATCGTCAACTAGCCTGTATTCGTGCTTCATTGCTTATCATCAACGCGGTATCATATAACTTATTGGATTTAAATGATAACTGATCGTTGAGTAACTGCTCTTTATTTACTTTGGATGCCTTGTATATTTCAAACTCTTCTAAAGCATTCAGGAAATGACCTTTATTACAAACGTGTATCGGCTCATGTTCTCTTTGAATCCGGTGTAATTATGGTTTTGGTTTAATGAGGTGGAGTGCGTAATTTGATGAGGTTGTTTGGGGTTTCTTTTTTGGTAGGTGTTCTTTAAATCTCTTGATAAATTTCCTCCCCGTTTGTCCGATATAGAACTCACTGCACTGGATTCTATATACCCCTGAACATTCCTCCAAAGTTATTGGTTTCGTGTGCTTAAGTATATTTTTTAGATTATTTATGGTCTTGAATGAAACATTTATATATAATTTTTTAAATTCATTTTTTATTATGTTGGGGAGTATGTTCGTATATAATGCTGAGACATATTGTGTTGTATTTTTAACCTTTATTATTGTCACTATTTATTTTACGTAATTGTTTATGTATCATTTTATCCACAATTTCTGTGTTATATCCATTTTTCAAGGTTATGTGTTTTATTATGTTATATTCTTCCTTATAATCCTCCGTATTCATTGGTACGCTTATTAGTCTATGTGCTAGTGCATTAAATGCCGCCATTTTGTGTGTGTATGGATGATTCGATTTAGCATTTATAACTATGTCTGTTTTGGTAGGTTTTCGGTATATTTAAAACCGAAATGGTTGTTTCTTTTTAACACCAATACATCGAGGAAGTTCAAGCCATTATTGGTTTCCATTTCCATAGTAAATTTTATGATTCTGTGGTTAATTTCGTTAATAAATTTAAAAAACATATCCACCTGTCTATGAGTGCCATTAAATACTATGAAAGGTGTCGTCTACATACCGTGTATAAGAAACAATTTTATCATAGAATCGGTTATAGTCGGACAATAAAAATTCATTTTCATAATAGTTCATATATATTTCGGCCTAAAAGTCCACTTAGAGGTGAACCCCATAGCCAAACCTTCCTCTTGGTTAAAATACTTGTTGTCATGAGTGTAATAATTTTGCTGTACTATAATCTGTAACAAAGATAAGAGTTCATCTATCTGCTTTTTGTTTAGAATACCTGTCGTAGTTAAATTTACCTTTAGAATTTTTTAATGTTTCCAAAACCGGAATATTTGTATATAAATTGACAATGTCCATCGAGACAAGTTTATAACTAGGTGTAATCTCCATATCTTTAATTTTATTTATGAATTCAAAGGTGTTTTTTACATTGTGGATATTTTCTAATTTTATGCTGTTCTTAATAATTTGTTGCAGTTTTTTGGCTATTTAGAATTAGGGGCGGTCGTATAGTTAATCAAAGGTCGGATAGGAATGTTTTGTTTGTGTAATTTGGGTAGTCCCGTAAATTCAGGTGCCTTAGGTTTGATTTGTTTCACATTCCGTCTGGTTTGTGTGTCAAGTAAATTTACACATGTATTAATAGCTGAATTTATGGTTTTAGTGTGTTTTTCGGTCGGGTCATCATTTAACATTGTAACATGTTCATTTATTCAGTAATTTTTGTGCGTGTGTTTTTTATGTATAGACATTTTAATCATTTTCGACGACCCCTATGTATTAGGGGAATAATAATTTTTTACTGTACCTGAAGATGGGGGATTTAGTCCCCGAAAACATGTTGTATGTAAAAAACTGAGATCGCCTAGTGGATTATACAAGGTAAAAAATTTTTAAGTTAATCATAATAGCGATCTGGAGACTGCAAAAAAATGTACAATATTTATATTTTACAAGATAAATACAATATTTACATTTACAATATAAATACAAAATTTATATTTACAATATAAAAATAATAATATATTGTTAAGCATTGACATTCTGTATATTGCTTATATCATTATACTTTTACGACGGCCTCACTGATCATCGTGTTTTTTCAGTGAAAACAAAATACTAACACCAATGTAGTCAATAATTACTAGCTTTAATTAGTCACAAATAACAAATTGTTATCAACAAGGCACTCTCATACAGTA
The DNA here is from genome assembly GCA_034769895.1 of Magicicada septendecula. Taxonomy (NCBI): domain Eukaryota; kingdom Metazoa; phylum Arthropoda; class Insecta; order Hemiptera; family Cicadidae; genus Magicicada; species Magicicada septendecula. The sequence continues at coordinate 1,428,884,833 of CM068367.1, read as the reverse complement.
AATTAAAGTTAAATTTGTCCACACGCAAAAAAAATGTCAACTATTACAGTAGTACCTCACTAATTAACACAATACTCAATTTCCACTAATCCGCAACAATCACTTGATCCGCGCCTCTACAATATCTCAAGGTGTAACTTAACTCACCAAGCTGGCCGCTGTTGCTTATATATATCTCTGCAGATGTTGCACAGTAATTGTCCATTCTTTTGTTGGCGTGCCAGCATAATTTTCATAGTTACAATTACTCACTCGAAACGTCTGGAGTGCTACACGACCTGGGACGGCCTTGATAGAGACGTCGCAGCTGGGCTAGTCGAGAAGCTGTAGAATGACGTTCTGTTTTTTTTTTTTTTGTCGAGATTATTATTTTATTGTTGTAGCCATGTATTTTGTCTATCTTGTATGTCAACAATGTTGACAAAAGTATATGGTTGACACATTTGTATATCTTGTTCATATTTCTGTTATTAGTTGAAAAACATCATTGTATATAATAATGTACATAACTCGTTTACATAGTTTTTGTAATCTTATGTACAGATTACGAAAAACTGCTAAACGCTGATACATTTAGTTTTCAAAACCCGGTACTATATCAGAATTTAATAAATAACTTTCTGTATGGATTTAGCTAAGGATTTTGTTGTACTAATTCACTTGCTGTGGTGCACCAGTAATGCAACAGTAGAATTGGACATGCAAAAAAGGTAATTTTTCAGGAAACGATCTCTTCTGCTGTCTCTGAAAACCAGAAAATATTCATAAACATTTTAAACTGTAGTTGAGAGGTTATTCTTAAGACGAGTTAAAACCTGTTCTAAACTTGACTGTATAAAGAATGAGGCTCGTGAGAAAAGAGTTATAAGCTTTTAATTAGAATGAAAAATTAAAAGATTAAAAAAAAAAGTTGGAAAAAACGCTTACAAAGAAAGTCAGATTCTGGGGTGACCAAACAAGTCTGGAAGTACAAAACATATAGGACGTACGGTATGTGTGTAAACTAAGGAAGAGATGGCTGGAGGATATTTGAAGACGGAACAGGCCAACACCTTGACTATGCCATGTTGTGAAGACGATGATGAGATGATCATTTTTCAATCGGAGCATACGCACACATGACTTGCAAACGAAGAATTTGAGGGAAAATGTTGAGGAGGTGCCTTAAAGCTTTTCACACGTGGTGCTGGAGGAGAGCGCCAAGAATAGAATGGACGGAAACAGTACCTAATGGTGAAATTTTGTGGAAAGCGGGTGGAAAAGGATGTCGATTGGATCCATTGTGGAATGGAGAAATAAAATCGTGTGTGTCACCTGCTACTCTATTCGAACTGCTTCACCACCCTGATGGAGGCTCTAAGCAGGAGGGGAAGGCCAGGCAGAAGTACATGGATGGGGTTAAAGGAAAATGAAGGTGATTAAGACACTGTCTACAGGAAGGAGGACATTGGGTAAGCCCACCAATGAAGAGAGAGAGAGAGAGAGAGAGAGAGAGAGAGAGACAGACAGATAGACAGACAGACAGATAGATAGACAGGACAGACTTACAAATAGACAGAGATACAGACAGTCAGACAGGTAGATAGACAGACAGACAGAGAGAGAGAGACGAACAGAGATAAATTAAGCACTACATAATCATGTACCAGATTACTCTTTGACATAGAGGGCATTAAATAAGAATGTTATTCTGGATTTTAAAATGAATGCTTTATTTAGGACAATATTACAAGAACACAAAGTAAGATAATCTGAGAAAGTTAATACGGTAGAAATGGTTGATCAGCCAAGAGATTACCTTTCTAAGACGCACAGGTCAAAGACTAGACGGCCGGCGATGACAAAGAAAGTTTGGCTAGACGCAGGGCGGAGCGGAGCTGCCGTAGTACACAAAAGAACAAAATGCTTATCTCTCATGTGTCATTCGAGGTCTCTGGCACAACAATCGTTTATTGTCAGTCGCGTTTCCAACTCAAACAGGCCAGTGCGTCGGTATTTTTGTCACCACAATAGTTATTTTGTAATTGTCGTATTTACTGGTGTACAACGTAACATAATTAGGTAATATTGTTATCTAGGTTTACACAATAATTTGCGATTTATTGTCAGTCGCGTTTCCAACTCAAACAGGCCAGTGCGTCGGTATTTTTGTCACCACAATAGTTATTTTGTAATTGTCGTATTTACTGGTGTACAACGTAACATAATTAGGTAATATTGTTATCTAGGTTTACACAATAATTTGCGATATTTAGTAGGTTTTACAAGCAGATAAAATGTGATTGTACTTTGGGTTTTGAAACTTAATAACAATAGTTTTGTACGATTTTTAAAAATATCATTATTCCCATTATTAATGTTTACAATATTCATTACATTCAGAGCACTAGGAATTACCTCCTCATCACATACTGTGAGCAGTGACAAGTTAAGGTTAGTTAAGGCCCATGTTATATATTTCATTCAACAGGAAACAATCTTACGTAGGTCGAGTTTACTCTTATCGCCAACAATTTTGCCACAGTGACAAATATTTATTGGGCAGTCACTAAAACCTTATACAGACTATAATAAATACTAACATGTATTAAAAAATAGATCATTAACATTTCAAAATTAACCCCAATTGAAATAATCCTTTTAACATTAATTCACATATATTATTACAACTTTTGTTGCACTATCACAACAATTATTAAAATAATATAGGACAATTAAACTAATATTTGACAGTTATGGCAATATTCATCATAATGTCAATACTTTCACATTCTACTAAATCTGATATAATCTTTGCAAATTAAACAAAATTATTATGATAATTATTAACAATTTTGAATAATAAACAAATCGTGAATACTTTTACATCACAACAAATCTAGCTATACTTTTTACAAATAAGATACAAACACAAATTATTATTAGCGATATGCAGGATGATTAAGGTATTAAATTTACCTTCTATTCATTAGCTCAGAAAATAAAGCCACGATTTGATCTCCAGGCTTTTTCGGCCAGTCTCAAATCGTACATTCTTTCTAAGTGTTTTTTCCACCGTTTTTTGTAATCTTTTAATTTATCATTCAAGTTAAACCCTTGTAACTCTTCTCTTGTACCCTCATTCTTCAAACAGTAAAGTTTAGAACACCTTTTAACTCATCTTAAGAACGCCACTTCCGAGACCTGTATTTTATTCTCATGTTTGTTGTTTTGTTGTTTTACATAAGTTACATTATATATTTTGAAATTATGTTCATACATATTAAATAACTGTATATGTCCTTGTATGTGTGTGTGTGTTCTGTAGGGAAAGAGAAGACAGAGAGAGAGAGAGAGAGAGAGAGAGAGAGAGAGAGAGAGAGAGAGAGAGAGAGAGAGAGGGAGAGAGAGATGAGGGGCGACTACATTTTTGTAATGATGTATTCATAAATTCATTGAAACACAATACTATGTATGTGCTTAATGTTGCAAGGCCGTAATAAAATACCAGTCCGTTAAACGATAGCACAAAAACAGTTTTTTAAAATAGCAGACATACATAAAGTCTGTTATCATTAGCTTTAAATACTATTAGTTCGTTTTTCGTTAATACCTTTTTAAAGAAATAAAATAATTTTTAAAATAATCATCAGTTACACAGAAAATTGTAATTATAACTAAACTGTGTTTTTTAAGACGAATCTGCAATAAAACAATAAATAATAATACACGACGGTAGATAAACGAATAACCAGACGTTAACAAAAATGCGTCACAGACAGAAAACGCGCCATGGGCCCGCTGCCTATCGCACACAGTTGATTAATGGCGGTCGATAGTCGCTTGCATCGGCGTACGTAGTGTCGTTACGTTTCGATTGTCGCATACATTTATCTACGTCGTAACTTATCCAATAAGTGTCGCGGTGCTTCTGCCAAAGTCTGGCTGGACACACAGACACACAACCTACCGAAGTTCTAATAATATTGATCAACTTCCACAGAGACGGTACCTACGTGAACACAGGTTTACACAATCCTTAACTCTTCCAGAGTAATTAATTACTCGAATTTTTCAAAGTAGAAAACCGGGTGGATTTTAGGGACTACGACCAGGGCATGCTAAAGATGAGGATGGAGGACCAAATAATGTTGTGTTTTGATATAGACCCTTTGGTACAAGAGATGTAGGAATACCAAGAGTGAGATGGAGACATATTCTGTGAAGACGGAACAGGTAAAGTGCCTTCTCCGTGAGATAGAAAAGAAGACGACGATTAAAGAAACAAGACGATATGTAGATAATTCTGAAACTATAAGAAGGAAAGAAAATTGGCAATAATTATTAATGTCAAAGGCGGAAAGAAATAATCGTTATTGTACCGTTCTGACATTACTTCAGGCAATACTTGTAAGGAATTGGTTTTTGCTTATGTCCATCTCGCTATATTGTAATGCGTGTTTTCCACGTGACGATTATAACAAAATTTACAATAATTAACCAAAGTCACTAGAAATTGACGATTTAATGTATTAAAACGGTAGTCAGTTTATAAAATTAAAAACGTATGTTTATATAAACGTAAAATGTACAAACGTACAATCACGTTTTATCAAAACGCTTCTTCAGACTTTTTAGTTTAATTCTCGTTGATTTTCTATGAGGAAAATAAACAAATTTTATTCATATCCTTTATCTGCTTACAATCTGCCACATAACCACTGCTTGTTTATGCCTAGTATTTTTTCTCAACCTCTTTTTCTGTCTCTGTCTGTTTTTATTACGTTACAAGTTGAAAAAATGTTTTGTATTCCACCGTAAAAAAAAAAATTTAATTATTTTTCTTCTTCTATCTCTACTTCTTCCTCCCCTGTTTTTCTTTAATTTCACAACTCCGTTTTCACGTTATTACTATTACTTTTTCACATGGTCTGTTAATTTGTATCTTTGTGAAATTAGTACATTCGTCGTGGAAATCAGCCTTCTTATAAATTCACGTCTCTCCGAAAACCTTGAAAACCAACAAATCGAACTGAACACTAGCAAAACATTACTACCTAAGCATAAAAAACCTTAAAGGTATCTAATGATTCGTCTGTTATACACAAGTAATGGACGCGTGTTTCTATTTATAGTTGCTAATTGTTGTGTTTAGAATTTAGTAGACATTGAAAAATAAAACAAGACGTGAGATTAAATCAAAATTCCACAAGAGAATGACTGTTTCAGTGCTGTTGAATGTCAGTCAATCCTGGATTACAAAACAAAGAGATAAAAGCAACATAGAACCAGCAGAGTTGATATTTATAAGGGGGGTAAAGGATGCACGAGACAGGATCATGTAAGTAATGAAGGTATACGGGAAGAATTAAATATATATATATATATATATAATCTAACTGAGAAAATTTAAGAATATACGGGAAAATGGAGACATCATTTAAGTTGCATGGATGAAGGTAGAATACTAGTAATTTTAAACAAGTTCAAGCCTTCTGGAAGAAGGGATGTAGGAAAAAAGGAAAGAAACTGATATGACAATATGAAGTTGGAACAGGCACATTGTCTAATCCCTGAAATACAGAAGAAGAAGAAGAAGAAGAAGAAGAAGAAGAAGAAGAAGAAGAAGAAGAAGAAGAAGAAGAAGAAGAAGAAGAAGAAGAATTCGGAGAAAATAACATTTTCATTTCCTTACAGTACGTGTCTATCGCTTAACACATATACTCCTGTTATTAGATCAACACTGAAAGTAGCAAAGGAACGTTGAGATTTTTCAAAATTTTCTTTAGAGACGAGTGATAAACTTGTCAGACAATGTTTACAAAAGCGGTTAAAAATGGGTACAAATCTTGTTCTGTTAGGACAGAAATGTGCAAAATCTAGATCTTCGTAAAACACACAATACAGTAAAACTCCATTTATCCGAACTCATGATTCCCAGACGTAATTCGGATATGCAGAAATTCGGATAATTGGACAAGCATAAGGAAAAGGTTATGTTATGAAAGAAAACGCAAAAATTGCATAATAATCACTTTTGTTTATTACTATTGCGTGAGTACCTACAGTATCTTAATAAAAACCAGGTCGCGCGTGTTTTGCAAAAGGGATCTTTTCGGTTAAGTGGCAGCATGCAGTGAGCAATTACTCTACGTAGCAATCGCCAGTAACAACGCATTTCACCCTCCAATGCATTTCCCCCTCCAAGGCATTTTGCAACTATTCCATGACAGCGTGGCCTGTGACTCTGTATGCCGCAGTCGTAAGTGTAGTAGTATCGTTGCGTATCATGAATCTCCTTCAGTTAACAGCGCAGATTCCCGACAAAGATTCAGCGATACAGTTTCTAAGAGGCAAAAATATTTTACATAACCCAAGAATTTGTACGAACGGCGATCAAATGAAACTGTATACGACAGGTAAAGACCGTTGGGTATGTTCTACAAAGGACTGTCGGGAATCCAAACAAGTGCCACAGGATACACTACTAAATAATTCTCGATTAGATTTCCGCACAATCGTATACTTCATTTACTGTTGGAGTAAGGGCAATACTGTCAAGATGAGTTGGAAATGAATCACTTCACATGCATGGATTGGAATTCATACATGCGAGAAGTGTGTGAGCACCATTTTATATAAATATGAAAATAAATATAAAAAATATAAATATAAAAAAATATGTAAAAATGAAAATAAAAATACAAACTGTCGCTGGTTATCGCTACCTGTGGAGGGGGAAATGCGTTGCTACTGGCGATTGCTACGTAGAGTAATTGCTCACTGCATGCTGCCACTTAACCGAAAAGATCCGCAAAAAGTTCACTTTTACTACAAAAATTTAAAATAATACACACACATAATTATGATTTTTCAGTTGAACATGTCAAACAAAGTTAATTGTTTTGACGTAGAAACTCATTTGCATGCAGTCAGGTCCCGCAAACGCTTGACGGCAAGAAGCAGCACATGGTCGCATTCAAGCTACCGTTCCATCCACTTTAAGGCGGTGTCAAAACAAACGAATGCCTCACTCGCCGTAGGTTCCTTTTCCGGTTCAACTGAAGCAGCGTTGTCATCGACTTCGTTGAGATTTATTGTTACACTGTAGATAATTTCATCATCGTCTAAAATTTTATATCCAGGGTCGCACTGCAACCACTCGTTTATGTCGTACACGTCACACTCGGAACAGCCAGGAATTTGTACAATGGTTTTCTGGATGTCTTCAGTTGGTACAGCTACATTTTCTTCGACACTTTATTTTGCTCTTTTTTATTCTTGTTCTTGTTCATTGCCTCTTCTTTTTCTTCTTGGATTTGATCGTTTTGTCGAAATCCTATTAATTTTATTCAATGCCATTTCCTGATATCGATTCGGATAATTGGCGATTCGGATAACTGGAGTTCGGATAAATGGAGTTCTACTATATATTTATCTTGTTGATTCATCCTCTTCGTTCACTATAACAATTACATTATAGATCACATACACTATTCGATACACTGATCCAAACACACAATTTGAACCTCAGCGCCAATTCCCTCCCACCATCAACCCCCACCACACACACCTATAGTCCATAACCGTTATTCTGTAAAATGGCATCCAGTATTTACTTCCACTGAGGAAGAGGCACATCACCTCGAAACGTTTGGGGAAGTGATAAAGAAAGTAAGTTCATATGTGAAAGTTTATATATATATATATATTACTTTAATATTTATAACTAAATTTACATCAAGAAACGGACTGTAGCAGAAAGTGATTGAAATATATATATATATATATATATATATATATATATATATATAATAGTATATATATAGTTTAAGTGGTCCAAAGACATCACATTCCGATGTAAATTCTCAAATTTGTGAATTACTACTGATACGCTTTCGTAAAGGAAAAAGGCGCAATGGGAGCATGTACAAAACAAGTAACCGAAAGTACTAAAAACAGTATATAACAGGTTATAATATATTTACGTTGTCGCAGCACGTATAAGACGACGCAGGAAACGCTCCGCCTGTAATATTTTTGAGCGTCACCTCTACCGTCAACTACTACCGTACTTCAGCAATTTTATCACACACACACGCACAAAACACGCCGAGGGTTTTACTAGACAAGGCGACGCGAGACGTGACAGGTTTGGAACCGAATCAGCAGCACGCATCCCACTTAGGCTACTAGGCGTCGATGGCTGTTGTGGACTGTCTGTTGTTCGTGTTAGTAAGGGGAGGGTGTTCGCCTTTGTATGCTTCTGCCATTGTTCTCTTCTTTTCTTTCGCTGCGTAGCAAGTGGACTGAAAATCAAAACCATGCCATACTGTTTCAATTTACTTGTTTTTATAGGTGATACATACACATCTTACTGGATTTATGGTATGTTAAATTTGTATTTCTTAGCGTATTCTTATGCATAATCTTAGATTTTAATGTATCTCTCACTATTACAAATAAGGCATATATAGACTTTAGATTTATTTGTATCACTTACAAATTTTTATTGCGTATATATATATATATTCTATACACGTAACTCAAAGTTTCTTGCAGTAATTATGTAATAGTGTGATATTGTTCAATTTGTTTACTTCTGCAAGTAGAGTACTGAGTTTTTGTTGTTTCAATACCTAGGTATACTCTACTTGCAGAAGAAACTATATTGAACAAAATCAAGATGTTTTTGAGGTAATGTCATTATAATTATGAAATATATTATATACATCAAAAAGTAGACTGTAGGTGAAAGTGTTTGAATATATATATATTACATTTAATATTTATAATTAAATTTACCTCAAGATGTTATTTTTAATTCCCAGAGATAACCAATGTAACACTAATAAAACATATACCACGCAAAGGCACCATAATGAACATTTGGGAAAATTTACAGATATACAAACATAAAACAGAAAACAAACTAATACCTGAACAAATACAAATCAATACAAAACATGACCAAATGTTCAAAGCACTCAACATAGAAAATACACAAAAAAACTAACACATACACCACAATCACACACAATAAAACCAATTTGAAACACAAGAAGCCAACAGGAAGCCACAATAATAGTAGTCAACCAGCAAAGCATATGTACTTCACCAGACAGAAAAACCGGAAGGCTGAGGATGGGTGCAAGATAGTGCCCGAAACATGTTCCAATAAAGGATAAAAATAACATCTTGAGGTAAATTTAATTATAAATATTAAATGTATTATATATATCAAGAAACGGACTGTAGCAAAAAGTGACTAAATATATATATATATATATATTCAAACACTTTCTGCTACAGTCTACTTCTTTACTTCTTGATGTATATAATATATATTTTATAATAACTTTACCTCAAGGTGTTTCCTCCCTATTTGGAACATGTTTCGGGAAGCCTTGTGTTCCCATCTTCAGCCTTCATGGTTTTAAGCCTTGATTTCAAAGCACTCAACATAGAAAGTACACAAAATACTAGTATATACACCCCAATCACCCAAGAATAACACTTTAAGGCACCAGAGACCAACAGGAAACCACAGCAACAACCAGCCAACAGACAAATACCTCACCAGGCTCAAAATCAGGAAGGCTGAAGATGGGAACACAAGGCTTCACGAAACATGTTCCAAATAGGGAGAAAACATATTGAGGTAAAGTCATTCTAAAATAAATAGTATATATGTATATATAGAATAATGATGCCAGTCATTATTTAACTTCCTTACTCGTATTATGTTGTCCCGGATTGTTTTCAAACTCCTATGTCAAATAATAACTTACGCTGCTGATGAGCATAATCTCTTTTAATGTTTGCGCGTGCGCATAACAACGTTACGTAATTGCTTGGTTAGGTTTCATTTTGAAACACTCTTTTTTTAAAACTAATTTTATATTGCCTAGGCTCGTCCTGTAAAATGAGAAATGCTTAACTACCTTAGTGAAATAACATACATATTTATGAAATTTCAAATCAGTGGAATACAGTAGCCAAACTCGAAAGTACAACGCTTGGAGCGAAAAAAGGAGACAAAAAATAACAGAAACGAAAAAACGACATCCTAAACCACACCCATTATTCGAACATATCACACCCCACACACACAATATCGATCTTTCAAAAGTCGATACCGTCGCCAACAACAAGACGGACAGTGCTCGCAGCGTCAGCCTCTGAAGAAGCTTTTCAAAAGCGAAAAGCAGTTCAGGCTATAAGGTAAAACATTTACGTGTTAAACCATAAAAAACTTTGTGTTCCGAGTCGGTGGTGAAATAATTATATTTAAAAAATAACAGTTAACTTCTTGAGACAAGAAAGGAACCAATGCATAGCTTAGCTCATCAGAAAGAGGAAATACCCAAAGTCGTAAAACCTACCGCAAATTTTAGCATGGCGGACTTTAGCTTAGCTTTCATTGCAAGTCGGGCTTGGGACGGACAATCAGTAAACATTAATTCTACTTTGTCTTCTCGTTTGGAATGAAGTACTGTAATCAAATCTAAAGCAGACTAACTTTCTGCGAGCAAAGTTTATATCACAGGCATATTGCCTGCAAAATATAATTTTGGTTATAATCTGCAATGTGTAGGCCGACTATGACTTTAGATAATGTAAGTACTTTTATTGTTATTATTGTTAATATTAAAACTTTTTTTAATACTATTATTTGTATTGTTAATATTGTAATTTTAGTAACTTATAATAAAAGGAAGGCTGTAGCGTATGGTTAAAGAACAATATAAGGAAGGGAAAAAGAATAGCATCATTCGCAAGAACCTGAAGGTACAATTTACCACATTCAGGTAATATTAAATGTTAATTATCACATTTAAAATAAGAGTAACGATTGTACTTCTAAATTTTGTTGTATAAAGATAAGCGTTTTATTTACTTATTTATATCTCAAAAATTTCTAAATAAGTGCAAAATTCAATTAATTGTAGTTGAATCTAACCAAGTATAACGATAGACCAAACTGTGTAGACGTAAATATAATTGAAGACGCGTAAAACACAGTTGTAAAAAAACTGTCTTAAAAATTCTTAACAAAATCTAATCAGTGAACATTTATTTCCACGCCGTTTATCAAGATTTAGAAATACTGTACAACAAACGAGTCACCAAAAATAAACACAGGCGACTACAATAGCTAGATCTTTCGCTGACAACATAAATAGTGAACTGTCGTGATCCAAGAGATACAACACACATTACCACCACTAAAATCTAGTCAAATAAGACACAGGAATGCTGACAAACGATAATGACTAAAATAAAATTCAGACGAAATTTACTTTTAAAATAAACTTTGTAAAATCCAAGAGTGTGATAAGCTCATGAAACAAACTTTGTTGAAACTGGATCTGATGCGTGTATTTTTATTTATTTTTTTTATTTTATCCTGTCTGCCAAAATTTGGAAATAGAACAAACCCAAATTCCACAAAATTTCCCGTAGAATTCTGTTTTTAAGATTCCGACTGCAGTAATGTTTTTCTGTCAAAAAAAGATTCCCATGTGACACACTTAAATGCCAAGTACGTAACATACACACTTACATGACGGGCCGTGGCCTATAGTTGTTGGCTGCCAACGTTTCGGCCGTACCTAAGACCGTCATCTTCACTGCATCAAATAATTGTAACCAAAGGCTGTAATAATGACCAAGTTTTCGCAGTCAAAAACCATAAACAATTGTTGTTGGCGTCCATATTTATAAACTTTAGGAGTCCGCACGAAGATGTTGTTTGAAACCACTGGCCAATGAGAAAAATGCAAAAGTGATATTGGTTCTCCACCACTCGCAACCAAAGAGTAATTAATGAGAAGCACCCCCCCCCCCCCGCCGACTAATTGCAATCGCTGCATGTTTCTGAATCTGAACGGACTCCATATGCATTCGAGGCAAATACGCTCTCACTTAAGACAGAAGTCGATGATGATGACGTCGACGACGACGACGACGACGATGATGATTATGATGATGATGATGAAATATTGCATTAAGCTGTTTGCACTCTCTCTTTATTGTATGTCATTTTTTGACATGGAATCCATAGGTATGTAATGTCGTACTCGCACGTTTCGCGAAAATCGACCGTTATGTTTCAAATGCACTTTCGGCATACCACTATCTCACGAACCGCTCAACCAATCCCAGCAAACCAGGTGTCAGGTGATCGAGTCACTCGGCCCCTTCCAACAATAGTACTGAGAATTTTGACAACTGACTTCAGTCGCCTCTAGGCTTTGTCTGCGTGAGGGTGTTTTTGCGCCGAAAATTTCTAAATTGCTCCACTGAAACTTAAATATCTCGGGAACTACAAATCCGATCGCGAAAATACAAAATTCGTTGTGATCCTCAGAATGAAATCTCTCCAATAACACCAATTCCGAGTACCAGAAGCACTCACAGAAAATAATAACAACATTTGAACTCAAAAATGTGAAATGCCTCGACCTAAAAATCGCGATAAAACTCGAACCAAAAATTTCAAACCGAAAACCGGCAAATCCTATGCAGAGCGTCAACAGGCCTATCGTTTGAGACTAAAATCAAAGAAATCGGCCGAGAACTTAGAAAATGGCAACCATTTGAAGATTGACGAAACCCCGTCAGCGCCCAAGCGGCCCGCATCTCCGATACCTGGGTCATCCGGCGTGCCCCCAAAGCGACTCAGATCGAGCGTACGGCTAGCTAGCAAGAAAACAGACGATGAGAACATTAATAACTTGTGGTTCGACAACATTGGACCCTCGATGCTCTGCGCAGAACAGCCCGGTCCAAGTCGCCGCTTCAAAGGAGTCGACTATGAATTCTCTAAGCCCTTCATTCCAACCTTTCATTCCTTCCCAAAGCACAAGTCTGCCCATGATTCCATGTCTACCGGTAGTCCCACGACTACCAGGTTTAAATTTTTTTAACTCGTCATAATATTACACTGGTAATTGATATTTAAAGTTTTGTAACTTAATCATCGACTGATCAACTTTTGTTTGCTTTGCCTGTCAGATACCTTCCAAAAAAACTAACTACTTATTTACTATCTAATTGGTGAATATAAGAAGAGCAGGTGGACTAAATAAACCAGCAGTCACAAATAACTGAAACTGAAAAATTAAAACTAACTGTTATATCACCAAACAAACACATAAATCACTTTTTTTCCAATTCCAGTAGCGATGCAATGGGGGCTAAAGAACTTTGTTTGCTATTCACTGACTGTAAATATGAATTTACCCAAACTACGAGTTTCATTGATTCCCAGCGACCAACCCAGCTACTATTACTAGTATTATCCGGAGAATTGGTCTCTTGTTCAACTGAACGTAGTTAAATTTTGCAAACGGTTATCGGTTCCCGGCTAAACACACACACTGTAGGATAGATTTTCTGCTGGAGAGCGTTTCGCTGGAACTTTAACTGGCAACTCCGGCCGTGTGTAACGCAAATCTGTTCATGCATTTCAATTACTCTCTTACTAGTGTATACATTTCTGTAACCTGGGTGTGAAGATCATCCTCCACAACACACACACACACACACACACACACACACACATTGAAAGAAGTAAATACGTTTAACTCTAAATACAAATTGATTTGTTAAGCTGTATTCCCGAACAAAAATCAATTTGTATGCATTCCCTGCTATATGCGGATGACATAGTTCTTATTCAAGAAAATGAGAATGATTTACAAAGACCTATGTTTCAATTAGATGAAGTGGCAAGAGAGTATTCACTGACAAGAGAGTATATTTAAAGGCCAAAACGATGCCCTTTAAAGATAAACAACAGCACTTTAGAAAAAGTGGGTCGTTTTAAATATCTCGGCTGTGCAGTAAGCTATGAATCTGAATATTATATAAGAGAGAAGATAAGTAAATTTAGGAATACTTGTGGTACGATTCATAGTAATCTTAGAAATAAAACAAGACAAAGCACAAATATTAAATTTTATAGGACAATTGGAATACCCACGTTGATTTATGCAAGTAAGGCGTGGGTCATGACAAAAAAGGGAAACGGCAAGATTCAGAGTGCTGAAATGCAATTTCTTCGAAACACTTTAAATTATACTTTGCAAAATAGAATAAGCAATGAAGATACCAGAGCAGAAGTAAAGGACAAAAATCAAATCATTGCAATTTACAGAAGACAATGGTGGGATCATCTGCAAAGGATGACAGAGGATCGATTGCCGAAAGCGGCACTGAACTATAGAGCCATTCGTAGAATAGACGTGAGTCGTCCGAGGATGAGATGGGCGCCGGAACAGGTTTACGTAATCTAATCCTTAAAGAGAAGAAGAAGAAGTAGAAGAAGAAGAAGAAGAAGAAGAAGAAGAAGAGGAGGAGGAGGAGGAGGAGGAGGAGGAGGAGGAGGAGGAGGAGGAGGAGGAGGAGAAGGAGAAGGAGAAGGAGAAGGAGAAGGAGAAGGAGAAGCAGAAGCAGAAGCAGAAGAAGAAGAAGAAGAAGAAGAAGAAGAAGAAGAAGAAGAAGAAGAAGAAGAAGAAGAAGAAGAAGAAGAAGAAGAAGACTTCTAACTCTATACATTTTGAATGGAACGAAATGATCACAGGCGCTATTAGAATTTTTAGTAGCGTGGGATAATATGCTATTGTTACTATGGTCTCACTGATCGTCGTATGGTAGAGTGGAAAACAAAATACAGACACCAATTGAGTCACTAATCACCAGCTTTAATTAAACATAATTAGCAGTTTGAAATCAACAAGTTACTGACCAAGATTGTACTCGTATAATAATTCAAAGTTAAATTTGTACACACGCAGTAATAAGGTCAAGTAATAGAGTTCCGTCAAATAATCATTTTTCACTTTAATAGCCACTTGAAACGCGCTCAGTAAACCGCCCGACATAAAACTGAAAACTAAGCGGCAGCTGTTGTGTATTTATTTATACCCTGTATGGTTCCATAATATGCACCGTCAACAAGCACTCGAAAGGCTAGAGGATTGTTCAGTGCGGTCTTGGCAGAAACACGCATCTGCTGGGCACCTGCTGGGCTGAGCGAGAAACGCGTAGAACTACACTCTCCACCACTGTACGAGAATGTTCCGTATTGCGTGACAATATTATTATTTTTTGTAATAACGTAAAATGCCATGTAATAATATAAAACATGATAATTCTTTTTCAGATTTGTTGTGACGGTAGGGAATTAAGGGAAACCAATGTTGGAAGCCGTGAGGGTAATAAGTACGTAATATGCGGTGGAGTACATCGCTCACAAAAGCGGGACAAAAGAAAATTATTGTACGTTTTTTAAACAGACTTCTTGAGGAACACGGTTATGTGGCTGCGTGTTATTACTTAAACTATTATAATTGCTGTAGAGACACCTTGCCCGTGTATCAAACGTTACAGTCTCTGTCACTTCAACGCTCTTGTACCGAACAATACAGCACACTCGTATAATAATTTTTTTTCTAATTATAATACTATATATTGTTGAATGAAACGTTAATTTCGTATTTAGGCTCATTAAATTTATTATTGCAAGCTTAAAGTTTACATATTTATTGTCTTTTGTTAGAAATTAATTGTTAACGACAAATATTATATATGCAGTTATATTTAATAAAATTTTAGTTCACCTGATATATTACGGAACTCAGGAACTGCCAAGTTTATAGTTGTTACAAACACAAAATATCCATTTTACTTTACCTTTGAATACGAGGTTTGATCAAAAAGTTCATAAAGTCTTTGTTTATTTAAAATATCTGAATGGAGAACCATACACGACTTCCATGTTCTAAGATTTATATTTAAAATCATTTTCGAAATGAAATATTTCCATAGAAACTACTTCTTTCTTTAGCCTTAACCACAGTACTGCGCTAACTAACGTGTACCACCTCAAATTAACGCACTCAAATTTTCACTGATAATAGCAGTCGATGGCACTGCCGAAACGTATGTTTTGCAGTAAAAATTGCACTATAGAAGAACAGCCCGGGAAGGAGTTTTAACAACAAACTACTTATTTGTTGCTGATATCATAGTACACATATACAAAATTATCCCCTCCCCCTTCAACTATCATTTTCATTTATAGAAAATTACCCCCTCCCAATTCAACTACCCTTTTCATTTACAGATATTTCATCTAAATTTCTACAGTGAATTATTAATGACCTTCTTTTCAGGATACTTAATTTATGAAAATTAAGTACCGTACTTTACTCTTTTCAAACATAAAACGTTGCAGGTAAACTACCCCTTACCCTTAACCGATCTTGACTGAAATAAACAGACCTTGAGTACTCTACAACTGAGGCACATATGCAAAAACGTATTTGATTCTGTTTGAATATGCAGAAGTTATCGTTTGTCATAGGCAAATTGTATAGCCTACATAGACAAACAGGCACACACACACTTTTCGGAAAATGAATTTTTTCATGTTTTGAGGGTAGTACAATCAGATTCACCCCTTATCTGGAACACGACTTTTTTTTGTATTCACGATACTTCCATTTTCTTATAGAAAATGGAAGTAAAAAACTCATCAATACTTATAATCTCCCATTCATAGAAATCTTAACCTAATGTAACACGGGTTGTTCAAGACCTGATGATGTCAGAGATGACGAAAAGCTTTGTCTGAACAAAAATTGTAGCAGTTTAGCAACTTCATAAAAGAAATAGTAATGTAACACGATTTACACAGCCGTTTATCTGACTTCAAAATATATCAAACATACACTTTTCTGCACAGCCTTCTGTGAGCTCGCTTAGCGATTTTCGTTTTACGTCTTCGACGGTCGCAAAACGTTGTCCTTTAGTAGAAATTGTCACTATTGGGAGGAGGGAAGATCGCGTTGGAACACATCTATTGAACACTGTAATTGCCGTGTCATCATTATGACGTTTCTTTTCCGTAGCCTGGCAAAATTCTTTACAAGACAAGACGTGTGTCCAGGCGCGTTATTGGGCTGGAATTTTCATAAATTATTTTTCCGTAAATGTGGCCGTTTTCTACGAATAGTTTCATACAAATGGCGTAATTATCCGAATCTTATTTAACAATGCGCGAGAACGGGACCGGACGCACCCCAGAGAGTACAAAAAGTGAACGAATTTTGTGTTTCTCTTAATTTTCATGCCGTTTTTAGTCTCTTAATAACAGCTGTGTACGAGAAGTTGTTTTCCTTTGGTACGAAGCCTACAGGTCCCAACAGGCCGCATTCTTGATACGCCACTGAACAGTGTAGGCAACGGGATAGGGGCTTCAACCGAACAGGCAACCCGTACTTATGACATTATAGGTTTACAATTGTGTGTGTGTGAATAGGTACCCACACATACATAGTGGTAACAGTTATATATATATATATAATATTTAAAATTTGTATTTACTATACCTCAAGATGTTATTTTTCCCTTATTTGGCACATGTTTCGAGAGCTATTGTGGTCTCAGCCTCAGCCTTCGTGATTCTGCGTCTGGTGCAGTACCTGTGTGTTGGTCTGTCGCCATTGTGGTCTCCTGTTGGTCTCTGGTACCTCAAAGTGGTATTTTTTGCGTGTGATTTTGGTGTATGTATTAGTATTAGTATTTTGTGTATTTTCGATGTTGAGTGCTTTGAAAATTGTGTCCTGTTTTGTATTGATTTGTATTTGTTCGAGTATTAGTTTGTTTTTTGTTTTATGTTTGTATATTTATAAAACTGTGTGTATATTTATATATATAAAACTGTGTGTGTGTGTGTGTTATATAAAAAACAAAAAACAACTAAAAAACGTTATTTTGAACATCTGAACGCCAGACATATAAATCTAATTTACCCACACATGCAATAAAAACAGGACATGCATTCCCAGACATAACCAACATGGCACTAATAAGACACATACCACACAAAGGCACCATAATGAACATATAGGAAAGTTTACAAACATTGACATACAAACACAAAACACTAAACAAACTAATACCTGAACAAATAGAAAACATGACACAATTTTCAAAGCGCTCAACATCGAAAATACTCAGAAAGCTGATATAGACACCAGAATCGCACACAATAATTCCAGTACAAAATACCAAAAACCAACAGGACCCCGTAAGAACAACCAGCCGTAACACAAATACTTCACAAGATATGAAAATCAGGAAGGCTGAAGATGGGAACAATAGTATCCCCGAAACATGTACCAAATAAAGGAAAAAAGTCTTTAGATAAGGAAATTATAAATATTAAATAAATTATGTAGGCTATGCATCGAGAAATAGAATGTAGCAAAAAGTGTTTTACGTATATATACACTAACACACACGTATGCAGCGAACTGCGTTGCTCAACAATTTATCAGCCACGTACCTCTCTCTAGAGGCTTAGTACGGATTTAGTTATTTTTGTCTCCCTCCCTCTCTCTCTCTCTCTCTGTATGTATTCCAGCTCACCACCAGTGTTACATTAAACCGCTCAATACTTCAGTTTCCGAGCTTTAAAACGTGTCTCACAGGAGCGGGGAATTCAACTGGCAGAAAACTGTTTGCTTTTATAACAAAATGTTCGCAGTGTATCTACAAACATCCCCCCCCCCGTCTTCAACATTCTGTCTTCTACCACCGTTGATTTATTTCCTTCAGAGACTTATGCATTTAAGCAAGCGTTTCTGTGATTTAATAAAGTGACCGAGAATTGTTATTATGGCGTTCTACAAAAGTGAATATATCTCCTGTAATTATGCTCGCTACAATTTTGTGTCGAAATGTTGAGAAGATCTTTCTATTAGAATAAAACTGAACAGAAGCTTATCGCAATCATCATCGCCATCATCATCTTCAAGAATTAAACCAAGGATGGTTTGTTCCGGTCTCAAACAGGCAAAGATTAGAGTTGGGCATTCCATCATCTTCAAGAATTAAACCAAGGATGGTTTGTTCCGGTCTCAAACAGGCAAAGATTAGAGTTGGGCACTCCATCATCTTCAAGAATTAAACCAAGGATGGTTTGTTCCGGTCTCAAACAGGCAAAGATTAGAGTTGGGCACTCCATCATCTTCAAGAATTAAACCAAGGATGGCTTGTTCCGGTCTCAAACAGGCAAAGATTAGAGTTGGGCATTACAGTGCTTCATCGTACGTCCCACACCCCTCCGCCCAACGGCTTATAGTTCCATAGTTGTCAGCAGAGCATAGATGTTCTCACCAATTCACCAGATACTGGGAAATCCTGTCAGGTATACTCATAGTATTCAGTACCTGCTGTATATATGTGTTTCTTCTATGATTATGGAGAGTATACCCTGCCACGTGCTTGAGAAATCTCATTTAAGCCGCTAGGATATACGGTTGGTCTGGCCTTTCGTTAAAGTCTAATTCTCAGACCCATAATGAAGTGTGGGAAGGGCCATCGCCTTGTAGAATTTTTAAGCATGTTTTTCTTTACATGCTGACTTAAGATTTTTTCTGATGATCCCGTACATAAGGTTGAACTTATGCAACTTATTCACAACGCCATTGCTGTAGCCCAGGTATTCAAAATTGCTGACTAGACGTTATTGTGGGAATATTAATTACATTTACTTATGTCGTATTAGATTATCGCACGGTGTATTGTTTTAGGATTCTGAGGGAGAGGGTTACTATAACATATACAGTTTGTTATCACTACTGTGCAGTCTGCTGTATCAAATAATAGTTTAATACATAGTTTTCATTTCGTTCCTACGACTTTCAGCTTGTAATATTATGAGTCTGTGTTATGTTCTGCTCGTCTTTTTTCCTTCTCTCTCACTCTCTCTCTCTCTATCTCTCCCTCACACACACACACACACTCTCTCTCTCTCTCTCTCTCTCTCTCTCTCTTTTCCACTCCCTCCCTCTTTCATCACCGTCTCTTACTTCTCCTTCTATACACGTCTATCTTTTTCTCCATTCTATATGAACTAAAATGTTATCATCATCATGACCACTTCAAGGACTAGGATTTATACTTGTTCCAGAACCCATGTCCTCCTCGGTCTACCGACATCTCTCTTCCGAGTAGGGTGATAACCAAAGGCAGCCACAGGTAGACGGATATAAGGCATGCGATTCAAGTTTTCAAAACCATCTCGTTCTGTGGTCTTCAGTCTTCTCGTACAATGATACAATGTTTAAATCGCGTCTAATATCCTCGTTCCTTCTCAGATCCAAGAGAGGACAACCTTGCATCCCACTTAGATATTTCATTTCGGCTGTCTGACTCCTCTGCCCGTCCAATTTACCGAGAGCCCACGTCTCGCTACCATACAGGAATGTGGGGACAGCCACAGTTTTATAAAATTTCATTTGGATAATCTCCCGTGTTTTATTTTTTAGGTAATTGTGAATCGTCCCACAGATGCGTCTAAATTTTGTTAGCTTACTATTCCAATCAATTGAACTAAAATATTATTATCTTATTTTTTCTCTTAAGCTTACACAATCGGTGTCAATATTCCCCAAATTATTAAACACCGGGCTGTTGGGCCGTGATCGGTTGCTGTAATTTTTGGACATCGTCAGCAACGTTTCGAATCCCCACCCTCGCGGATCTTCTTCAGGCGACAAAGTCTTCCAAAAACAGTTACGGCAGATCTTAGGCCAAACTTCTTTTGGGTAAAAGCAACCTCGGGTTCGTTCGGCCTAAGGTCTGCCGCAACTGTTTTCGTAACACTCTGTCGCATTTTGCGGCCTGAAGAAGATCCTCGAGAGTGGGATACAAAACGTTGCCGATGATGTCCAAAAATTACAGCAACTGACCACGGCCCAACAGCCCGGTGTTTAATAATTTGGGGAATATTGACACCGATTGTGTACGCTTAAGACCAAAAAAAAAATAAGAGAATATTTTAGTTCATATGGAATGGAGAAAAATATAAACGTCAATAAGGAACGAGAGAAAGAGATTAAAGGGAACAGAGAAACAGAGAGAGAGAGAAAGAGACAGAGCGACAGAAAGAGAGAGAGTGAGCGAGAGAGACTGTGGGAGAAGGAAAAATAAATTCGAGCGAAACATATAAAACAGACTCATAATATTAAATGCACAACGTCAGTGAAACGAAATGGAAACTATGTATCCAACTATTAATTGAAACAGCGGGCTGCAGAATTTGTGAAGTGTACTTCTTCGAATATAAACTTTACCTGTTATAGTAACTCTCTCCCTCACAATCCAAAGACACTATTTAATAATTTTTGAGAACATATCTTTTCTTATGTTTAGAAAATTACAGCTGAAAGCAAAAGACAAATAGGCTCTCTTCCTGTTTTGGCTGTTGCAATTTCAGAAACTCGTAAGCCAGTAGGCAGCATCAGACAAAAATAAAATGTTTATTTCTTTTGATTGTATAACTTTGATATCTTGTTAGCCACCAGTACATCATTCATGTAACGTCTGTACAGTTTGAGGGTGGGGGAGGCGACGACAAGTTTTGACGAACTAGTTAGAAATTCAATTTAAAGTTACAGTTTCAACTGTCCGGGGAAACCAACGTTAATGGCAGTTTGCAGTTTACGAACGTTGGGTTACAATAAAACCTCTAAAACACGTACGTCTGCATTTGGTTGAAACTATTTAAATTTTGTGAACAAACTGTCTACAGATTTTTCTGTGAGTGTTGAACGTTCCATTTTTTAAGAATTATGAGTAACATACTCTCACGACTTTCCACAAGTAGGTTGTGTGTGATTAGATTTTGGAAATAAGTGTACAAGTAGTAAACATTCAAAAGCAAAGCATTTATGGGTTAATAATGTATAATTATTGTTTAAAAAAGAAAAGTTACAAAAGATTTATTATTTTATTTTTTCCTAGGGAAAACAACGAAGTAAAAGCTCTGACGTTTGCTGACGAGATCAGGTCATAATAGCAGACAATGAAAATATCTTGCAGAGGGCTCTCCATGAATTGCAACAGATAATCAGGATATTGCAATAGTGTCTGGAAATTTCTATTATCAAGACTAAGTCCATGGCTTTTAAAGGTTGCTTTCGTGTAAGCTGTATACTAGTACTGAATGATCAACTAATTGAGAAAGTGCATTCATTCAGGTTCCTTAGATGTGACTTGTCGTACGTTGGTGTAGATAGATGTGGGAACAAACTAGAGAAGTCCAATCACATGTGCGAAACAATGAGAGGAACGAAGAACACTTCTGAGAATGGAAAGGTCAGAAGAGATACTCTTTAGAAATTTTATAAAGTGATGGCAGTTGCACGCGGCCTTTATGACACCGAGACTTGGAAACTGAATGAAAAGACCCACAGCTGGATACAGGCTAGTGAAATGAGATTTTTACGATCAGTATTGGTAGTAGTAGTAGTAGTAGTAGTAGTAGTAGTAGTAGTAGTAGTAGTAGTAGTAGTAGTGGTAGTAGTAGTAGTAGTGGTAGTAGTAGTAGTAGCAGTAGTAGTAGCAGTAGTAGCAGCAGTAGTAGTAGTAGTAGTAGTAGTAGTAGTAGTAGTAGTGGTAGTAGTAGTAGTAGTAGCAGTAGCAGTAGTAGTAGCAGTAGTAGTAGTAGTAGTAGTAGTAGTAGTAGTAGCGGTAGTAGTAGTAGTAGTAGTAGTAGTAGTAGTAGTAGTAGTAGTAGTAGTAGTAGTAGTAGTAGTAATAGTAGTAATAGTAGTATCACGGAGGGCGGCTAAGAAATGATGGTATACGGAACATCCTTCAAATATACAACCTAAACGATAGGACACAGCAGTACAGACAGGATTGGACAGACCATATTGAAAGGATGCATAAGAACTAGATACCAAAACCAATTTTGGTTTATAATCCGAAAGGATGGAGGAATATTGGGAAGACCCAAGAAAATATGGAAGGACTAGAGGAGTGTGCAACGGATCGTAAAGTCCACAGCCTGAAGAAGAAAAAAACAACGAAGTAGGTTTTAACAGAAATTTATAATTCCACTATTTGAATACAGGTGAAGACTCTAGGAAAGGTAATAAAAGCCAGTAACAAGAATGAGTGAACGCGCACGTGTTTGCGTATATGTTGTGTAAGTCTGTGTGCGTGTGCTTAATAAAGGCCGAAATTACAAGCAGAATACACGTTGTTTGATTACTTTGGGTGTCACACATTGGAAACCTAAATTAAACCCAGTAACACACACACACACACACACACACACACACACACAATTTTAATTAATTAATTATCTTCCACAGCTGTACACGAATATTTAATACGACTGTATTACGTTTCGCATAATATGGAATTCATTTCACGGGATAAATTCCGTGTAAAAGAGACCACAAGACACCGAGTCGTCGGGGGTTTGGAATACGGAGAATTAATCGCGTTTAATTCTCACCTTAGAACTAAGTAGAGCACGCGACAGCACACACGCGACTTAGTCAAACATACCGCGGCGAACTCACGAGGAAAGGGTTATAACGAGGCCCAGCCATTTCAAGGACGCGTTTGTCACTGTGAACTGTATGTTAATTTGAAATGAACGTAGTAGCTTCGTACATGTACGATGCTGTTAAATTCTAAATTTAGTTTAATAAACAAATTGAATGTTGTTTGAAGGTTAAATAAATCACATCCTGTATGCACGCACATACACACAGATGGGGGGGGGGGAGAGAGAGAGAGAGAGAGAGAGAGAGAGAGAGAGAGAGAGAGAGAGAGAGAGAGAGAGAGAGAGAGAGAGAGAGAGAGAGAGACAGACAGACAGACAGACAGATAGACAGACAGACAGAAATGGACCAGTAAATTCTGTATCTAAGGCTTTCACGGCAGGCATCAACAGATTTGGGAACAAACTTGATATTAAACTCTGGGCTATTGGGCCGTTATCTTCTCCTGTTGTTACTAACAGACGTTTCGGCCTCTCCTCCGGTGGCCATCTTCAGTGAACAAAAAAACGATTCGCTAACTAACCCACTCTTCGCCAGTTAACCACATTAACGTCATATGTAGTCATTAATTATCATTAATAGTAAGCATATCAAATTTTATATTATTATTATTATTATTATTATTATTAACCACAACAACAGTTGGATCAATAAATATTTACGCACTGCTAACGAATGCCTACCTAGATTATAATCCTCCAATTGTTGGTTTCTAGAAAAGTTGTTTCCTAGATAGGACTGTGCGTACGCTTATCTCAGGCCGTGTCTCTCAAGTCCTTAAAAATAAAATTTTATAAAACAATGCCAATACCTACACTCCTGAATGGTTCTAAAACTTGTGTCATCAAGAAAAAAAAAAACATGATGAGAAGACACAAGCAGCAGAAATGAAATTTCTGAAGTGTAGTAGACGAGATCATAAAAGAAATAAAGTGATAAGAATTGATTTAGATATTTTTGCAATTAATGAAAGAATTAAAGAACACAGAAGAAAATGGATTCAACACATGATCAGAATGGAAGAAAGTAGAATACCGAATATGGAGAAAGGTTACGACTCTAGAGGCAGAAGAAAAGTTTGTAGTAGGCCTAAGTAAAGGTAGACTGTCGAATAGAAACCGGCCGCTAAAGCCAAAAACCGTCAAGAATAAGAAGAAAAGAAGAAGAAGAAGAAGAAGAAGAAGAAGAAGAAGAAGAAGAAGAAGAAGAAGAAGATGATGATGATGATGATGATGATGATGATGATGATGACGATGCAAGTGCTTAAGCTTTTACGGCCGTCTAGTCTCTGCCACGGTATTGGTGGTGAATTGGCGAACACCTTGGAAACATTTTTCGACACTGAAGATGGCTTCTGATGGTGGCCCCGAAACGTCTGTCTACAGTAATAGTCGACCCCGGCCTAACAGCTGTGGCTAGTAATAACAATAATTCCAAAGATTTTCTCAATAATTTTTTTGAGTATTCTTTTTCTACTGCTAGCGACAAAGTAGGTAGAAAGTTAGAATTTTCCTGACAATTATTTGCGAGCCAATGAAACGGTCGAATATAAACATTGTATTTCTCCATTCTGTATCTATATAAAAAAATGAAGTCACAAGGCTGATTGAAGAAGGTTAGTTTGTCTAATCTTACATTAGTATTATTATTTTGAGTTGACGTTGTGTTATCTCCAAACAATAGATTTCTACTGACATACAAATCAAAATTTTTTAATAGTCAAGCAAAGTGAAGGTGACGAGAATGGAAGTTTATTAATGATTGTACAAGAAAGTGGGATAAAATTGAAAATAATATAAACGATAACAAATGTGGACATTTTTTCCCTGTTCTACGGGCGAAGTTATTTAATTATTTAATTATTTACGGCCAGAGTAAAATATTTAATCGCAATGCCTAGCGTACACAACTCTTGACACAACCGTGCACATAGGTACAATAGACTGAAGGTCGAGCTTACGAATTCGCTCCGTTTGTGAGTTTGTATGGTTATGACAGTAGCTTCCTTTGTTCAGCCCGGTAACGGCACTTAATTTCGACACGTTTCAGTCAGACTGTAAAACTGTATCAGACTGTATTTGTATCGTTTTACACAGATCAATATCCTATATATATATATATATATATATATATATATATATATAAATCTATTCATCTATTCATGTTTTACGTACCGAGTCACTTTATGGTTAATATAATTAAATTACCTTATTCGGTCCACCTTAGTGATACTAGCTTCTTTCGTTCAATGACGCGTTTCGGGATGAAATCCCATCTACACAATATCAATTCAAAACGTAAATGTATACCACATTTTGTGGTTATGTCATAATTTAAAATGTTTAAAATCTTTTAAATAAAATATACAAAACGTAACAACTGAATCGCTCGGAGCGCTCGCATGCATGCACGCTGTACCGCGATTTCCTTACGACTGGCTATAATTATCATTCAACTGTATAGCAGTGTCAAACAGGTTATTAGATCCGAAGTTAATTTGATCATTTAATATATTATTTTTGGTTGTTGCGTTTTTTGTAGCTTTATATATTACGAACTCCTCTAGGCTATCCATTAATTTACCCTTCTTGCAAGTATGTAACGCTACGAAATTTATTTTCGAAACTAGTATAATTATGACCTTTTGTTATTAAATGTTGTGCAAAACTGGAATTATTATTATTTGTTTTAGGAATATGCTCTAAAAATCTTGTATAAAAATCTCTGCCAGATTGGCCGATGTAGAATGCTGCACCATTATCGCATTTTATTTTATAGACTCCTGATTTATTTAAAAAAAAAAGAAATATATGTACACGTGACATATATGTAAAATATATGTAAAAAAAGTAAACGTGACGTGTATATATATATATATAAATATATACACGTCATTTGTGATCTTATTAGTTTCAGGTTAGAGTACCAAATGTATTTACATTTTGTTCTTTATTATCTCCAGATATCACATGAGGGTGGTACGACAAAAATAGTAAGTATATATACAGCAGGAACTATTTCTCCTTGCTGCGGTATACGAGAATACGTGTTACTTCTGCCGAAGGTAACCAGTATATGTGGAAGGGTTGTGTAGCTGAAAGCAAAGCTTAATACTGTGCGTGTGGGTGTGGGAGTGGCTAAGGGAGGAAATGTATTCTGAGCCTATCCCTAGAGACGGAGCCGAAGTTAGATAATGCAGGATAAAAGGTGGTGTAAAATCATTATTCTGCACATCTTCTCTTCTCAGTGGGAGATTCTTTCCTTCTGTGTAGTATGCTTCTCCATTTTAAAACGTTGGCTATGGTTTTAAATTCGGCCACAATGAAAGCGATATAGACTTAATTTATTTTGTGTGTGTGAGTGCGCGCGCGGAGCTATAATTTCGGTTATAGAGTCAAACGCGAACGCATATTCTACAAAAATTCTCATTAAGAATTAAGATGTTCTGTTTTTACTAAACTTTATTAAGTTTATTATGCCAAAGGGTGTTCAATGTGGCCACCAGACTTGCAGCACGGACAACATCAAGGCGATATGACAACTATTTCCGGACGCGTAGCAACATATCACGATCCACTGAGATGATCGCTGTTGTTATTCGATGTTTAAGTTCATCTAGGTAGGTAGCGATAGAAGATACACTCTATCTTTTACATATCCCAACAAGAGAAGGAAATCACATAATGTGAGATCAGGAGAGATCTCGCAGACCAAGCACAAAGATCAAGGTTTTGGGCCCCCATGACATTGTTTGAGAACTGAGAAATAGCATCATGGAATCGGTTCATTCTTTTTGAAAACTTGTAAGACAGGAAATCAAACTTGATTATGTCTAGAATACTTGTGTGATTTGGTTGGTATTCTGTATTAGATACTTTTCCTTAATAAAATATCGCCTAATGAAATCGGTTGTTTCTTTTTGAATAACCCCGTATTTGATTCACTGATAACATAAGATGTCAGTATAGAATGAGCCTATACGTCGCACTACAAATTACTTATGTTATATTTCCTAGTTTGCATTCGTTTACATATTTCACAAAGAGTACGCATACGTAAATTATGGGGTAAACAAGAAGTTAATAACGACGTTTTCCAGATGGCCACTAGATTAGAAAGGGGATCACCTTACGTGAGTACTGGAAGTTCCAGAGGTGACGGCGGCGATGATAGAAGACGTTTGGCTACTGGCCAGCCGGGTCGCCAAACACAAAGTGATAAACGCTCCGTCTTATCTTGTATTTCGCTACGTCTGTCTGTGTAAAGAATAGTTTCTGTGAAAAACGTCTACAACTGTAGAGACCAGAGTACAATGATCTCTTATTGGTAAAATAAAAAAAAAATTATAGTACTTTTTCATACCAATCATAATCAAAATCACAATGTAGACGAGTTTTCTAGTCAAAGCTAAGTGATACAATAATGGGAACAGGAATTGCTAAAGAGACAAAGTAGCAAAAAATGCCAGGAGAAGTAGCTGTTCAGCAGTAGCGGGACAACAACTACAGATTTGATATTTGTACGGGCTTGACCACGGGGGCGAGCGCGCGAACACACACATGCACACACACATTCTTATCAATCTTCGTCTTCTTTTTCTGTCTTCGCCTTCTTCTTCTTAACATAGTGTTTGGTGAGCTTGCAATTGCTTACTGTCTGCACACATTCAGTTAATCACCACATAGCTTTCCTCCATTAAGCTCATCCCTATTCTCCTGTCTGGGTTTTCCACTCTCATTAGACCTCTCAATCATTCCCTAGATCAGGGTGGTGAACAACGTTCTATGGCGGAGCAGGATAGCCATATTATCCAGCAGCACATCAAAAGTTTCAAGAAGCACATCTCCTCTGGAGTTTCCTTAGGAAACAGATTACTGGGCCATACGCGCATATGTCCAACATGAAACTTTTACACAAATAAAAAATTGTGTCTCAACCACTATAATCATTGGGTTAATTCCAAATATTGGAATGTTAATAAAGCACTCCAGTATTTTACTGATTTCTTCTCATTTATTTGCGTTATCGGATTACTTTTTTTGCAAGTTCTTGACTTTTGACTTGCAAGTAATTAAATTTTCCTATTAGCCTAAGTCTTCTACTCTCTTATTATTTTCAAAATCCGTTTGTAAAATATATCTTCTTATAGTTATATTTGCCACAAACTTGCCAATCACGATACCTATTCGATTCGTCAAATTTTGTACGCAATCAAATTTCCAATAATGTTACCAACCAAATTTTGTGACTATCAAATCAGCCATGTTTTACAGCTTCAACTGTAGAGTAAAAATTAAGTCTCTTCTGCTCTCTGCCTTCCTCAGTATTTTATTCTTCACTTCTATTCGAAACATTCTCTGCTACTTCATTTTGTCAGCTATATTACTTTCATTGATTTTGTCAGCACTCAAGGCTTGCGACCAAAGAGTAGAAATGCGTTGAAGAATTATCTTTTATGCTAATTATATGTTATTATTGTTATTAAAATATGTAATCCTACAAGTAAAAACAGGAAAACATCTTCTTCTGATAGCTCCTATCCGTTTCGGATGTTGGATATCATGCAGACTATTATTTTAACTTTCTGTACTGCTGCATGGAATAATTCAGTTTTATTCATGCCAAACCAAGTCCTTAAATTTCTCAGCCATGAGGTTCTCGGTCGCCCAACTCCTCCCTTTCCAAGTACTTTTCCCTGTAGTATGGACTGCAGTAAGTAAAATCTCATGAGTTGTTCCAGATACTGATGCTTTCTTATCTTCACTGTGTTAATAACTTTCCTTTCTGTCTTCATCTTCCTAAGAACTTCAACGTTAGTTATATGTGCTGACCATGAAATGCTCAGTATTCTACGGTAAAGCAACATTTCGAAAGATTTGAATTTTTCAGTAGTGGCTTCAGTCAAGTCTAAGATTCTACACCGTAGAAGAGGACCGAAAATACGTAGCAGCGTAACGAAAAACATTAATATTTAGAATTTATCAATATAATTGTATTCTTTTGACTTTATTACACGCAAGTTGTTATTACTTTAAAAATCAGCGTCTACATTTAGAACATGGCAACGTATATATCCGTTACCATGGGATTCGTCTGTTCAAACTTAATCTCTCCGGCACTCGGCTTTCACAAATACAGGTGACACTTACATCTCCTACACCTGACCTCTCTATTACGCAGTCATACACCCAACGGTATACCCCATTCTATCGCAACGACAGCCACCGGGTGTTTCAAACGTTTGCTTTGTTATCGGACACACACTCTCTTGCACACAATCAAACCTGAACGCGAACACAAAACAGCACACAGCACACACATTGAGGACAACAACCCTCACAAATCTTCGGTGTGACGTCTGTTGTTTACGACGGCTTTCATCTCACCCCCAGCCACCGCCCTTAACCCAGCCGTGGTTTCCTATATATGAATACATCCCTTTGGCAGTTAGTGCTACAGCACCAGCCCGGGAACACACGCACTGCTATTGACCTGATTACTTCCTGTTGAAGCAGATTCACAAAAAATAACTCTATTTTCTTGTTAGACTTCTTCAAAATAAGGGATGACTATGTTTGTGGCCAATTATCAATGCTAATATAGAGCAAATGAAGAGCTGATGATAGGTCAACGTAATAATTTATCTTTGGAATAAATACTAACAAATGATGTATAGGGGAAGAATTGTACACACACACACACACACGCTCGCGCGCGCACACGCACACACGCACACACACTTTTAACAGCCTATTCCTTGATGCATATACTATTTACTTAATATTTATAATTTCTCTACCTCAATGGCAAATAAAGGAAAAATATCTTGATGTAAAAAAATTATAAATATTAAGTAAGTTATATATATATATTTACTCACTTTCTGCTACAGTCCGTTTCTTGATGTATATAATACATTTAATATTTATAATTAAATTTACCTCAAGATTTTTCCTTATTTGGAACACGTTTCGGGAACCATCTTGTGCCCATCCTCAGCCTTCCGGTTTTTTTGTCTGGTGAAGTACATATGTGTTGTTGGTTGACTGTTATTATTGTGGCTTCCTGTTGGCTTCTGGTATTTCAAATTGGTTTTATTGTGTGTGATTGTGGTGTATGTGTTAGTTTTTTGTATATTTTCAATGATGAGTGCTTTGAATGTTTTGTGTTGATTTGTATTTGTTCAGGTATTAGTTTGTTTTCTGTTTTCTGTTTGTATATTTGTAAATTTTCCCAACTGTTCATTATGGTGCCTTTGTGTGGTATATGTTTTATTAGTGTTACATTGGTTATGTCTGGGAATTCATGTCCTGTGTTTATTGCATGTGTGGGTAAATTGGATTTATATATTTCTGGTTTTTTGTATGCGTTTGGGTGTTCAAAATAATGTTTTTTCAGCTGTTTTTTTGTTTGTCCTATGTAACATTTATTGCAATCTTGGGATTCAATTTTGTATATGCCGTTAGTTGTTGTATTATCTTAGTTGTGTGAGCTATTTAGGTTTTGTAATTTATTTTCATTAGTTTGGTATGCTATTTTTATATCTGTGTTTTTAAATAATTTTGTTAGTTTTGTCATTTTATTATTTATGTATGTGAATGTGGCCATTTGTTGTTGTTGTTATTATTTATGTGTTGTTCAGTTATTCTTACTTGTTCAGTTTTTATATTTGATTTTATTTTCTATTTTGTTCACAGTATTTTTATTGTATCCATTTTCATAACCAATTTGGTATATTATATTTCTTTCTTTGTCAGTTTCTTGTTTGTTGAGGGGAATTTTGTACATTCTGTTAAATAGCGAATAAAATGCTGCCATTTTATGTTGGGGTGGGTGTCAGAATGGTTAGGTATAATGATGTTAGTGGAAGTTGGTTTTCTATATATTGCATATTGTATGTGGTTGTTGTATCTTGTGATGGTTATGTCTAAATAGTTGATTTTGTTATGTTTTTCTTTTTCTTTTGTGAATTGTAATTTGGGATGTATGTTATTGATTTGTTTCAGTATGTTCTCTGCATTTGTGTTTTTGTTATTTGATACATATAGCCCATCATTTACATATCTTATCCATATGCCATTTGGGTCATGTGATTTTATGATATTTTGTATTTTGGTGTCTATGTGTTGTAGGAATATTTCTGCTATTATGCTTGATAATGGTGATCCCATTGCTAAACCTTTTTGGTGTTGATATATTTTGCTATTAAATTCAAAGTAATTTTGTTTTAGTATTAGTTGGCGGCTATTTTTTATTTCGGTTATATATTGTTTGTTTTCATTTTGTTCTTTAAGTTTGTTTATTATTATGTCTATTGTTTCTTATACTGGGATGTTGGTGTACATGTTTGTTATGTCATATAATGTGAAAAATGTATTTTCATTTATATTTATTATTTTTAGGTTGTCTATTAATTCGTATGTATTTTTTATGTATGATGGTTATTTGTTATATGGTTATTTTTAGTTTTTGTGCTATTATTTTTGCTATTTTGTATGTACGAGCTTTTTTGAAATTGATTAATGGACGTATTGGTTTGTTTATTTTGTGTATTTTTATTAGGCTGTTCATTTTAGGTGGTTCTGGATTATTATTTATATATATGTCTGTGTTTTTATTGTTGAAAATGTTTTTAGTTTTTTTTATTAGTTTTATTGTTTGTTTAAGATAGTTTTCTGTTGGGTTTCTATTTAGTTGTACGCATTTATTATTGTTGATAAAGTCTTCAACGCAGAAATTAAATGTCTGAAATCAGTTAAAAGGTGTAATAGACGAGATCATATAAGAAATGAGGAGATAAGATGTGATTCAGATATTTTTGCAGTTAATTAAAGGATTAAAGAATACAGAAGACAATGGATCAACACATAGATAGAATGGAAAAAAGTAGAATAGGAAAATAGCAAAAGATTACAACCCTAAATCAGAAGAAAAGTTGGTAGACCTAAGGAAACGTTGACTGTGATATAGGAACAGGCCGCTAAAGCTTAAAACGATTAAGAAAATGATGATGGTGATAAAATATTTTCAAAAACAACTTATAGTGGCATAGACACATATAGAAATTAACAACAGAAGACTAGCAGAGAGTGGAGAGAAATCTAATTAAATTTCCATTGTGGAAATCGTGGACAATGCAGTAAATATTCTTGAAAAGTAAATGCATTTAAAATCTGCGTTTTAATTATTTTTTAATGGCAAAATTATGTTTATTGCACATAATTAATTATAACAGCGATCATCAAGTTTCATTGATTAAAGTATTCACCAACAACAAAACGCGTTAGTTTCATGAATGAATAACGCGTTCGTGTCTGATTTATTCCGCAGATAAAAGAGGTCAACTCACAAATCGCGGTAAAGCAAAATAAATTCCCTTAATAAATTATTCAAAAGGTCGTTACGTTATAATATTATAATAACTAATGTCGATTCTCATTTGCTGCTGTGCGAGAAGAAATCAGGTCACATTATACGCTGCCGTTCGCTAGATTAGTGTTATTTTTTAACGAGATACTATGTAAAGAATAGCTGTGCACTACGAGTAGTAGAAGAATAAGAAGGTAATTAGGAACAATACTTTACCTACACTATAGCAGTGAAATAAAACTTTGTTGAGGTGAATGCAAGGTGATGACTACGGTGATTTTTCGAGGTAATGTCTACACAAAATGGTTTGGAAAGAATAGACGAAGATCATTATGGGAACCAGAACCAGAATTAGAAACACGGTATCGCACTTTAAGGGCATTTGTAACCGGCAAATCGACCTAAATATCTATTTCAGTTTTTTTGTTTTAAAACAATTTTCAATGCTTTCTGGGTATTTTGATACAAATTTTATATGAATACGCCTAATAATAAATTTTTATGATTAAAAAAAATTTAGATCGTAAGGAAAGTTTTCTCAAAAGTGCTGATAATATTACCGCTTTTCACCAAATCTGTAACACCCCATAACGAGTCGTAAAGGCATGGGGTTTCTATCATTTGAAAGAGAATTTGAATAAACATTCACCACCATTGTCTGTCATAAAACCCATATTTCATGATCTGAGTCACCTTAATTTGTTAAAAAGTATGTCTTCGTGATAGTACAGAAAACCAAACGATTTGCTGAATCATTTGATTTGAAATAGTAGACTATTGTTTGGTAGACCAAACAATATATTTGTTGGACTGGATACTTTGGTTTTGTACATACGTGTTGCTGTGTTGACCTCCAGTGAACGTAATATAAATAAGTGTAAAGTCTTACAAAAATCAGCTATCAAACTAGGATCAAATATGCTTAAGGTAATGGAAAAATTTGCATGGAATATGTTATAAGGAAAATGTCCTCCAACGCTTGCAATTTACTATATAATAAGTCTACACAAATTGCAGCATATGCTGATGACGTGAATCTAATGGGACGGTCAGTAAGAGATATTACGGAACTCTACTTGGAACTGGAGAAGAATGGAAAAAAAATAGGTCTGACTATCAATACAGACAAAACCAAAGCTATGACCCAAACAAGAAAACGTCGAATAGCACAGAATCTAACAATTGGGGAGGAAAACATTTGAGATTGTGGAAAGATTTACATATTTGGGAGTGGAGATGACAAGGGACGGCAGCGAGGCACTAGAGATAAGAAGAAGAGTCACACTAGCAAACAAAGTTTACTTCCCTTTGTCACAAGTATTCCGGTCAAAAGAGATACATAGAGCCGTAAAAATCCGAATGTATAAAACTATTATCCGACCAATAGCCCTAGACCTATGGCTCAGAAACCTGGATAATGACAGAAAAAATAACAAACATTCTCAACACCTTTGAAAGGAAAATTTTAAGAAGAATTTTAGGCACAATTAACGAGAACGGAGTGTGGCGGATACGTTTCAATCATGAGCTTTATCAGCTGTATAAAGAGCCCACAATAACAACATATATAAAAATCCAAAGGCTTCGTTGGGCAGGGCACCTAGTTAGAATGGAGAGGAGCAGAGCACCTAACCGAGTGTTCAACGGAGGAATGGAAAGCCGCCGTCCAGTTGGAAGTCCCAGAAGGAGATGGGAAGATGAAGTGAGCGAAGACTCAAGATCGCTACTACATATCGACAATTGGAAAAGAATGGTAAAGGAGAGGGATGCCTGGAGGCATAAACTGGAGGATGCCAGGGCTCAAATTGGGCTGTAGCGCCATTGGAGAGAGAATGGAGAAATTTATTTGCAAAAAATCCTTGAGGCAGAGACAGCAGTCGACAAATTGACGAAAAAGATTTGACAATAAATTAGATATGTCAACTGAAAAGCAGAGGACCAATTGGACATAAGTTAAGATCTCGAGTATGAAGCTGGACTATTTTCAATCAGGGAAAACAATAAAAACCACGATATTAATCGATGACTTCGTTGGGCACTTGGTGAAACATATTAATACAAAGGTTTTGTAAAATATATAAAAACACTTGGTAAGTTTCACAAATTTCTTTTTTTTATTTATTTTAGTTAATTTTATATTTTGCATTCATGATTGTATTTAGTTCTTAAAGACACCTGACCTTCCTTTGTCTCTTGC
Source organism: Magicicada septendecula (assembly GCA_034769895.1). Taxonomy (NCBI): domain Eukaryota; kingdom Metazoa; phylum Arthropoda; class Insecta; order Hemiptera; family Cicadidae; genus Magicicada; species Magicicada septendecula. Next base: position 1,428,849,907 of record CM068367.1, on the reverse strand, counting down.
ACCCCCCCTTACCATCCCAACACAGATGTTCCAGATACGCCCTAAACAGATGTTTACCACCTTCACTCCACTCACATCCTGTGTTTAGTAATTTTCATTCATTCGCCTCTTTGACAATGGCTTAGTTAATCGAAACAGCTGTCAGAGTTAATTAAAAAAAAAAATTGTGAAACTTACCAAGTGTTTTTATTAATTTTACAAACTTTTTTCCATACAAACCTGTTTTAAAACCTTTAATTGCGTTTTTGGAAATTTATTTTTTCTGATATATGACCCATTATTTCAGAAACTAAGTAAACTATCAAGCTGATTTTTTATGTAGCTATTGGGTTACCCTGTAATGGATGTATCACTACACTACTAGAACTATACAGTTTCATTGGGAAACAACAACTTAAAAAATATATAAGTTTGCTTTTTGTATGCTAATTTTTAGAGCAAAATATAAACATTAAAGAAAATCAAGAAAGTAAAATAACTTTATAATTTCAATTTCCTATTGTATTATATTTTAATGAAGAAAGTTGTGTTAGTGGTTGAAATCACAAGCAGAATGATCACTGTTGCACACCACTATGTAAAATTATCCCGATTAGCGCTTTCAAGCTTCACAGCTCATCGCCAGTCGTCATCGTCAGTGTATTGTATTTATTGTTCATAGCCTAAAGGTACCATACATAAGATGTGCAATAAAATTTGTATTACTCACATTCTTAAAAACGATCGATTTCGGTCACAGACCATCGTCAGGTCATATACAGCACACTTGCGGTCACAATATCGTAAAACAGCCACTATTTACAATAAATACAATACAATAGAAAATTGAAATTATAGGTACCATTAGTAAACAATAAGTGTGTGTATATTATAAATACATCACATTATCATTAATCTTTAAAATTGTAATAGCGTTTGTATTGTACAAATGGCTTACCTGCGTGCTAAAATTTCGGACATATCTTTTACAGGTTCTGACATAATGGGTCTCAACGTTGATGAATTTAACATGGTAAGCACAGCCGGTTACAAGTGCCCTTAATCAGTTGTCAGCGCAAAAAACAATTTTACTTTTACTTTACTTTAATTACTTCATTCAGTCAATTCTATAACTGTCGTAGGCTTGGACGGCCGGTGTCGACAGTATTACTGTAAAACCGGGCTGTAGGGCTGTGTTCGGTTGCTGACGTACTGCGACATTGGTCGGCTAACGTTACGATTCCAGCCATCGGGAAACCTCTTCAAAGTCACCGCGAAGCGACACAGAACATGTGCGGCAGACCTTAGTCGGACAATACCCGAGACTTTCCCGAATTGCTAAGACAGAAAAACACTATAATGATATAAAACTTAAAGTTTTACCTTATTTCCTTTCCATCTTGCGACTTCGTTATGTCATACACGACATGTTTCGGGAAACATGTTCCCACCTTCAGGTTTAAAAAACTTTTCGTTCTCACATGAAGAACTTGTCAACGTAAATAAAAACTTTTACTAACATCATTAAAAACATTACATTAATAACGTACCGCGCGAAGAATCAGTGCGCACTGTTCGGGTTCATAATCGCAACTGTTGATTTCTCATTCGTCTATAATCTGATAAACATGTTGTAACGCAGTATCGTACAAGCTGTTCGAGTTAAACGACAATTGATCGTTGGGCACTAGGTTTTTTTGTGTTCTCGATGCTTTGTAGATTTCGAATTCTTCTAAAGCGCTCATAATTCGCCCTTTGTTGCAAATATGTAACGGTTTCAAATTTTTGGCGCAACTAGTGTATCTGTGGTTATTATTAATCAAATGTAACGCCAAGTTGGAGGTAGTATATCTAATGCTGCCCTTCGGTATGTGTTCACACGAAATCTATCTTTAAATTTTCTCCCTGTCTGGCCAATGTAAAACATGTCACAATCATCGCACACAATTTTATACACACCCGAGTTATTTTCAAGTTCTGAATGTTTATTATGTCTGAAGAAATTCCGCAAGTTATTCGTGGTTTTAAAAAATACATTAATGTTTAGTTTTTTAAATACGTTTTTTATAATGTATGGAAGAAGATTAGTATATTCAGTCGCGATGAAAGCGTTCTCTGTATTATTAGATTTAATCACTTTATTTGCTTTGGATTTGTGTTTACGAATTAGTGTGTCTATAATTGTGTCTTTATACCCATTCCTTACGGCAATGAATTTGACAGTGTTTATCTCCTCCTTCAGGTCTTCTTGGCTTAGTGGGAATGACAATAATCTGTGTACGAAAGCATTGAAGGAAGCCAATTTTGTGTGTATGGGTGATATGAATCTGCATGAATAACCATGTCTGTAGTTGTGGGTTTTCTGTATATCCCAAATTTAAAAAAATCGGTGCATTTCTTGATGCATACGTCCACTATTTACGTTGACGAGTTCTTCATGTGAGAACGAAAAGTTTTTAAAACTGAAGATGGGAACATGTTTCCCGAAACATGTCGTGTATGACATAACGAAGTCGCAAGATGGAAAGGAAATAAGGTAAAACTATAAGTTTTATTTCAATAACGCGACTTGGAGACCATAATCACAAATTATGAACTATAATGATGTACATCTGTAGTACGAATGGAGCCAAGAAACTGTGGTAAAAATCTTTTATTTTAAACAGTAGAAAGAGGAAGACTAAGAGGGCTATCCAAATTTTAATGTCAGAGAAGTTTTAAATAGCAGATAAACAGAAAGTAACGCAAATGGCTAAGGGAGAGAGAGGAAGGGAGAGAGAGAGAGAGAGAGAGAGAGAGAGAGAGAGAGAGAGAGAGAGAGAGAGAGAGAGAGAGAGAGAAACGTATACAACAGAATTGTAGAGGATCCAACGCCCTAACTGTAAGTACTGAGATCTTTTAACTGCAGGCCTTATTCCGCTATACACCACAGAACAATTTGAAATATACAAACACAACAAAACAAAACCCAACAACATACTCAATGACCAGTTACAATTCAAATCAAACACACTGTTTGACACAGTAATAAACAACACCTAAAACAATTCAAACTTCAGCGCCAATCCCCTCCACCTCCACCCACACACGACCTGTTAACAAAAACCGTTATACATAAAATTACCGACAGTTTGCACATTCCGTATCCAAACTCACTGACGAAGGAGCACACCACTCCGAAACGGCGTATGAGTAAATACAACCAATAAGTTCACAGTGAAAGTACAAACTTTAGATAACTAAAAATTCATTTATCTATGAAATGATAAATGACTAATTTTAACAAAATTTAGATATGTCTACGTTAGTGGTTACATTAAACTTAAAAATATAAATTATAAATACACATAATTATAAAAATTATAAAATATAAATATTATATTAAAACTTAAAAACATAAGTATTCGCCTTATCCGTGTTGTTTGGGTATATTACTTACAACCGCACGCCATCTTAATTTATAACTTACTAACAGTGTTAAACATGGTTTATACCCTAAGCCTAACACTATGTAAAACAATAATCATTAAATAAAAGTTTGTTCAGTTCTATTCCATAAAATGTTAATTACATTTTAATGAGATCTTTAAAGTAATTAATTTCTCGTTTTTGTCTTTCGTAGTAATTATTACAATACTGGAGTAGTGGAAGATAAAAATTCAATCATTTCTGTAATCTTTGGTTAAGGAAAATGTGTAGACATTGTACAGCCGGAATGAATAAATAAATTGATTATTCCAGATTGAAATATTTTATAGGTACGAGATGTTTATTTTTCTTCAAAGGGGAAGTGATGGAAGGGAATATGAAATAGCCGTCTGAATACTCGGAATACATTGTTTTTTCTTTCTTGTGACAAAAAAAATTTCTTCATAATGAAAGTGTGTATCGGAAAATTTTTGTCACATACCAATTGCTTCTTGTATATCCACGAATACATTTCGCGTTGTCAGAAACTGTATTCTTTTGATTAATAATTCAAAATTAAAAATATCTTCAAACAAAACAAGATTCTTCCCTACGTAATACGTTTGCTTTAAAACATACAAAATTATTAATAAATAGAAATTTTAATATTTATCGACTTTAAAGTTTTTTGCAACTTTTATTCAATATAACGGTTTATTATTAAAGTTATTTACAATATTTATGGTTTTTTTTTATTAATCAGCGTGTACAGTAATTTGGTAATTTGTGTTTTCTAATTATCTAATCTTTCATCACAATACTGTAAAATTAAAAGCTAAGAAGGAAATTTAAGTTTGATCAATAAAATTGGTAAAAGAGAGTAGCATCTCAGATGTAAAGTGAATGGAAAAAAATATTTTTGGTGCCAACACAGCTTCAAATGCGAAACAAGTTCTTGGTTAATACTACTTTACTTAGATTATGTTTTTGAAGTCTTCTTCCGGTGTAGACCAATTCCGGTTTTGGCGCAATCCATACAGGAAGAAGACTTCACAAACATAATGGACACCGGCCCCGGAAGCCTGCGTGGAATATACTCTACTTAGATACAATACTTTCAAGGTACAGGTACACGGTCCACGGCACGGCGCAAGGATATCCATACGAAGGGTAACAGAAAAGCATTAGTTTTTAACAAACGTCGAAAATCGAGGCTGTTCCAGACTTCACAGATCACGCACTGGGTTCAAGGCCGCAATCAATTACACTCTAGTGTTTTCGAGTAGTGTTGATGCGTATTATTGATAATTCCGGAACACTTGTGCTATCTATTTATATCATAGTGTCAAACAAGTTATGGTACACTCTGTATATTAACGAAAGCATAAAATTTATTAACGAGTAAATCAGCAACGGTTTTGTAAAAAATGTAATGTTTATATTCGACTTAATAATGTTTTGGTTTCAACCTAATCCTGACAGATAAAAACATTCTTTGTGACAATAAAAATGCACATTTTTATATCTAATATTGATTCTACCACAGTGAACACAGCCGTTTGTCTTAGTTATACGAAATAAATAATGTACGTTAGAATATTTTTCTAATAATATAAAAAAATACAGAAAATATTAAGTGTAAATATTTCTTTTCTGGCTTTTATGTTTTCTTAAGCAAGCAGATTTGTGTTATCTCTTACACATAATTAAACTAAGATTATATGACTTATTACGTTATGTCTATATTAAATTATTTTTGTCTAGTCTTATTTAGTACTGTAAATATTGTCAACATTGTTTTTTTTTTTTTGGATTGTACATTACTTTGCTCGAATGAGTTTATGATAAATGTAGTGTAATTAATTTCTTGTTTGCGTGCTTGGCTCTGACAAAATAGTTTTCCTTCAAAATAAAATTCTAATATAAACTTCTGCAATAAAACATACAAGAATTCTAGTCATAAAGTAATATTTTTTGCTGAAAATTCCACTTGCAGAATTAATATTATTATAGTTCAATAACCCTGATCAAGGTTGTTCATCAAAAGGAAAACCATAGTGTGCGGTGTGTTGAGACCTCGTTTTCAACAATCTGAAAGAAGATTTACTTTGTTTACAATTTAGAATTCTTTTTATTCAAAATTAACAATTTAGCATGGATTTTTACAACGGTATCTAAGTTACTTGTATGAATAGAAAAACTAAATTTTTTTCAATCCGCCTTGTGACTTCTTTAACATATAGATTACGCGTTTCAAATCATATGCTTTATTTATCATCAGATCATAAAATATCCTTCTTAAGAGGTCACCATTAGTTAAAAATCCAATATCATAGTGCACTGTATACGGGTCAGTAGGTGCTCACCTGTTCACATTTGGTCGACCACTTAATTTGACTCCAAATTCTTTTAATGTATACTATGGCAACAATGAATTTCAAATTCTTTGTTGTGATTAATTTAAACACAGATTTGTATATAATTAGGCTTTTTCAATTTTTATTCAGTCATATAAATATTGTCAGCAGTGGTTTTTCTTTTAACTGTCTGTTACTTTGCTCTACTGACTTTACGATAAATGTAGTGTAAGTGATTTATTGTTTGCGTGCTTGGCTCTGACAAAATAGTTTTCCATCAACTCAGATTTCAGTGTAAACTTCTCAAATAAAATGCACAAAAATTCTCGTCCTAAAGTGATACTTTCTGAAAATACTACTTGCAGAATTAAAGTTATTAGCCTATAGTTCAAAAACCGCGACAAATTTTAACCAAACTAAAGACCATAGTGTGTGCTTTGTTAAAACGGCGTTTGCAACACGATGGAAGATTTTTAATTTTCTTCCCAACTCTAAAGAAAAGACCACAGACATACTTTAAAGGAAACACAAAATATTTGTTGGTAAATGACCTGAAGATGGCTTGACTGCCGAAAGCGCTCGTCAATACGAAAGACAACTTAGTGGTTTGTACAAAATTACTAGTAGAAACACAAAATATTTGTATATAAGTCAAGTCCACGTTCCCGTCGTATAAACGCAGAAGAAGCAATTGAAAGAGAAGTTTTTCAGGCGAAAGTATTAAAAATGGAAGGAGTCCAGGGTAGGAGAAAGAAAAACGCAGGTCCAAAGTGGACAGAAGGCAAGAAGAACAGACATACTGAAAAGATGAAAGAATATTAGAGAAATAGAAAATAACAAGGGATAAAGAATTGAAATTTGCATGTGGTCCTTAGATCTCCTATACAAAGGAAACACAATAAACGTCGCTAGTGGCCTGTCGCGTAGCCGTAATAATAATAAACACAAAAACACGTAATTAACAATCACGTGACGCGGCAATTGCCATTATTACCATTAACAATGAAATTACTTTTATTTTTAATACTAAAATACTTTTTTGTATCAGTAACAAATGTTAATATTCTTTTCTACAGTACGGTTAAACTTGACTCCTGAAAATAAAATGTTTGCCTTCTATTCAGAACTCATAATACACGTATAATCACAGGGCTGCAATACAACAATCACAATGGCACGGAACAGACAAAGAAAGCTAATAACATGTTTATTAAAATAACTACAAAGTATAAAGTAATTATTTTCTATTAGTATTTAAATTAATATAACTGTTGTCTTTGCCTACTTATTAAACTCTCTTATCTTCGCATTCACTTGGAATTTCTGAATTTTCAATTTCACGTTTCACAGTAATTTTCTTATCAACATTTTTTTTCGTCGTCGATGTACCGTATATTTATTAATGTTTCTGCCCGTAATACTTTAAATATGTACTACAATACGAGTAATTTCAATTCCTTTGTTATAATGGAATTGAATCATTAAAAAAAGAAATAGATAATCACCTAAAATATAAAGACGGAATTATTTATAATTTAAAGAAAATTCTTCTTTATACACCTACACTCCACATCAATATATACAAAAAATATTTAAAAAATTGTTGACACTAATCTATATTCCTTAGGGGGTATATACATAAATCCGTTTGAATATAAAGAAACGTGTGGGTGGTAATCGGGATAAAAATATCTAGTTGTAAGGAGAATGAATAGCGTTTCGCTTTATCCACCGTCGCACCCCCCCTCGCAACTTACCTTAACAACCCAATGTTAACCCAACCTCCGCAGCCCGGCCAACTCAAGAGAAGAGATGAGTATTAAAATAGATTAAAACACGACAAGGACGATGGATTAGTCCTTTATAACTGGATTAAATTTAATGAATACACATAAATGTTGAGTCGACCGTCGGCAAATGTAAAATTTAAATTGAATAAACGTGTCACAACTTGAGTACGTGTGCGTGTATGTGTGTGCGCGTGTGCGTGTGTGTATCTATTTGTTCTTGTACATACATATCCAAGGGAGTACATTTCGCAGAGCACAAACAAATTGATTACGTCTCATGAAACAATAAATTACTGATCACTGCAAAATGTAAAGTAATCGCTAATAGTTTTAATATACGGGGAACGCAAACAAGCACCAACAATACATGAAAAGACAATACGTGCAGAATAATAATAATTTTACACCAAGTTTTTTTCACAGAGTTTTTACACCCGACTGTCTATTGTTACACACACACACACAGGTATTGTTACACTAACCGTACATATAGCAATTGATCCCTTCAACACCCCTGGTAGCTACAACGCAGCAGACCTGTATTGTTTGCCTGATATTTATTGCATACAATATTAGATTTAATTACAAATGGAAATGTTATTTTTTATTTCAAGCATTAATATTTTTGTACCTCTTTGTGATAGTTACGGATGGTTTTAAAACGCGTACGAGCACAAATTTATGTGTAAAATATGTGTCAGGCGTGTGTGTGTGTGTGTGTGTCCGTACGTGCGTGCGTATGTGTGTTTTCCATTTTTAATTTTTCTTTCAATTTCGTGTTATTTATTTTTGTACATACCTGGAAACATACACTACACATACAAACAGCGAGAGACGCACAGGATAATACGCATCAGTGACACAAAAAAGATTACTAATTAATCCGTTATTAATTTCATTTAACTGTATGGGATCCGAGTATTGGCGAGTTAATTTTCTGAACTACCTAGAACTACTGTTTTCCTCACTACAGCAATTTTTAATTTTTTGTAGTTATATTTGTAATTGTCACCTACTCTTTTAACATTAATGTTTACGAACTGGTAAGGAAATGGAAAGATCTACTGAACCCCGACATTATGTTATCACAACACAGATATTTCAAAATGCTGTTGTTTTCTGACGACCTGCTCGTAGTTCAAAATACAGAATTTGATTTGCAAAATACTGTTTTAAAGGTTCATCAGATTTGTAACCAATACAATATGAAAATGTCCACTACAAAAACAAAGGTAATGGCATTTCGAGGGAAGAAGTCAATAACAATCAAAATAATGCTTAATGATCAAATTCTAGAACAGGTGAGCAATTTAGTTATTTGGGAAATGATATTGGTTATGATAGAAATTATGATATTGATGTTAAGTTAGGTAAGTTTCAGATTATCCGTGGGACAATCAACCGTATTTTTATAAACAATGTACTCCCAGATGCAAAATTGTAAATTTACAATTTTATGGCAGTCCCTGTGCTGTTCTGTGGGTGTGAATTATGGACAACATTCAAGAAACAAGACAGTAAAATACAGACCTCGGAAGTGGCATTCTTAAGTGGTGTTATATGGTGTTCCAAACTGACCGTATAAGAATTGAAGCCATAAGAAAAGAGTTACAAAGTTTTTAACTTAAATGAAAAATTAGAAGATGACAACCAACTGTAGAAAGAACGCTTAGAAAGAGTGTCAGATTCTAGAACATGTCTGGAGATACAAACCTATAGGACACAGGTGTGTGGGTAGACTCAGGAATATATGGTGGAACAGGCAGCACCTTTCCTATGCCGTGTTGTGATGATAATGATGGCGATGATGATGATGATGATGATGATGATGATGATGATGATGATGATGATGATGATGATGATGATGATAATGATGATGATGATGATGATGATGATGATGATGATGATGATATTTGCAATTGTATTTTTTCTAACTAACTCGAAAGAGATAAAGTAACATTGTTTATAACGCATGACAGTGTTTTATGATTATTTTGAAGTTAATTTCTCGGTTACAAAATATTTTAAAGTTAGCTAGTGTATAGGCGACCTGTTTTAAAATGATAATGTTTTTAGGCTGGGGGTCATTCCACAAAAATGTAACGTTATCGAAAAATGTAACGCTTCCACACTTTCGATTCCCCACAGTCTAGAAATCTTCGGTCTCTGTCGTTTTAACATGATAATGTTTGTTATATGATAGTAAATATATTTGTTATATAGTAAATATATTTGTTATATAGTAAATATATTTGTTATATAGTAAATATTTGTTATATGCACATTATATGTTTCAAAAGCCTAAAAAAAAGTATCATGCTTCAATGTTTCGGTTTCGTCGAAATTTCTTTAAATGTTTTTCCATAAGGAATATGTATTTTCCAATCCCGTCCTTAGTCTCATGTGACTGCTAGAGAAAGTACAGAAAAGAGTGTGTAAGCTTTTCTTTCTGTTTGTCTGTGCGCATGATTTCATCCAGCCCATAGTATTGTTGCTCCTCAAAATATTGTACTCGTTTCATTTTCACAATCCTGAGTAATCATAAATAGTAAGGTTTTATGAAGAAATTATTCTAATTGCTTTCATTCATAATTTATTTCCTTTTTTTATTGTTTTCTTTTTCATTTATTAAACATTCTCAGACAGGAATGTAGGGAATGATATATTTTATTTACTTCTGTGGCTCAATAAAGATAACCCAGTGCACGGATCCATTTGAATAACTGATTTATGTCTTTGCTTACTACCTTGCCGAGTTATTAAAGCGAAAATATAAGAATTTAATCAAATTGGAATAACTCCACCGCCTCTGTTCCCTTGTTTCTATCAATCACGCGATACCTCTCCCTCGCTCTCTCTCTCTCTCTCTCTCTCTCTCTCTCTCTCTCTCTCTCTCTCTCTCTCTCTCTCTCTCTCTCTCTCTCTCTCTCTCTCTCTTTCTCTCTCTCTGTATCCTTATTTCTATTACGACCTTATAGTTTTACGCAAATATTTACATACACCGCCCTAGTAGAAGAGAAGGCATTCGATATCTCCCTTGAGGGCACAAAATATCATATTCTGTTTTACAGATGAAAACAAAATATTTTCAATAGCTGTATTGATAAGTTTTACAAATCTACTGCATACCAGACTTTATTATAATAGTTAACGAAATAATTTTACGTTATCTCTGTATATTAACCAAAGTTCTATTATATTTTCTCCAAACTCTCACACTCAGTTATTGCAAAAATAATTAATTTTTTTTCAAAATTAATAAACTCATTTTGTCTGCTCTACTTTCGTAGCCTTACGTCAGCATACTCATGTTTTAAATACCTGATGCTACCTTTAAATATCCGTTAAAATTGCATTAGGAAAATAATTATGGTAAAAAAGTCAACTTGTTCTTGAATTGAGGGAATTTTACAGTAATATGTTGTAAAATTTAAAGAAATTGCTCCCAAATATCTTTCCCAAGATATCTTGCCAAATAAATTATAAGGTTTTATTAGGCAAATGAATAATCTAGTATTTAACCAAAAGTATAAAAAGAATCGTCGTTCGGGTTTTTTAAATCGTCCGTTTGGATTCGGTTTTCGTTGTAATATTAACGTTATTTTTAAAAATTTTTTAAGTATTGTGTTTTGTGTCATATGTAGGCTACCTGTGTCGACGACGCTCACCTGAGTGGAAATTTTTTATAAATGTTACCTAAATTTACTAAATGATCCAATTGAAGATGGAACACAACTGTTCCGAAATGCATCTTCGATGAAAAACTAAAAAATCACCGACTGAAATACTTAGAGGTGCACTTGTAAGTACTAAAAATTCTTTATACATTATTAAAGGTATTCTTTGAGGGTTTCATAAAAATTAAAACAAAAAATTAAAATATCCTTTTTCTATTTGCTTTACACGCTTCAATATCCGTTTATTTACTCTTTTCTCCGTGCTGAAACTTTGTACGTACTTTTTGGTAGTCACTCCTCAAATTTCGTAGTAATTTTGATAGTCATTATCTGACTATTAAATTGGAATTCTTTGTTCATTAAATGTTATCTAATTTTACTTTGCTTCATCTCTATTTTCTCTCTCATTGTCTTCGTTAACTTATGTTTTTCACTATAACTAACTAATAAATTTTATTTTCCTCAATAACACTAATATACAATATACAATAACACTAATAACACAACACCAAACAAAACACAGCACTGTATAACCTCCAAAACCAAACAAACAGAAAGTTTAATATCATCTGACTAACAATATGAGACAGAAGTACCAACTCTGAGAAGTTAAATGTGTGTAGCGTAAATACAAAGAGAAATAAGAACAAAAAGCAATAGTCCTGTGTACTATAACAAACCGAAATATGCATACGCTCGAATGGGTGACATATTGGGGTGAGTTTATCTCTGACATCATCACTTAAAAAAAATCGAAAAATATTTTCTAGTTTTACGAGTAATTTAAAATTAATATCAAATGAAAGAAAATATTCCAAACAATAATTTGGAACAAAAAAATAAAAATAGAATTTTTTGACCAAAATGCCTTACAGACACCCCTTAATTAAATTTACACTACGCCCCTCCATGCTCATTGTCTCGGAGTTTTATATTTAAGTATCTTGGAAATACTAATAAATTAATTACATTAAAACAGAAAGCTGACAAAAGACTCAGTTTAAAAGCACGCCCCCGTCCGTCGGTTGGAACAACCAGAATAGACAGCAAGTTATTTTGTTTCAAATTACAGCCTTCTTTTTAGACGACGAAGTGCCTACTTAATTTAATATAATCTCTCTGTTTTTTAGTTATATCAAATTACCTATTACCATGAAATACAGTAAACCAAAGCACACATATACCACTTTAATTAACTTCCTTTCTCGGAAATATTTTTAAAGCTACCTTATTCTTTTACATCTTGTTTATTGATTTTTCAGTGAAGGGTTAGTGAGGATCGGTCAAAAATAACACAAATTTTTAACTTATTTCTGTCGACGTTTCGACAATGTTTATTGTCATGATCAGGACCTGTGTATGAAATACAAAAGAAATGTCAAACACAACAGAACAATTAAATATTTGGGTGAACGTATTTAATTGTTCTGTTCTGTTTGACATTTCTTTTGTATTGCATACACAGATCCTGATGATGACAATAAACATTGTCGAAACGTCGACACAAATAAGGTAAAAATTTGTGTTATTTTTGACCGATCCCCAGTAACCCTTCCCAGAAAAATCATTGATTGACGGTCACTACGAATTTAAGGACTTGTCTATAGAAAGTATTATTTACTAAAAAACAGTATTTTGTGATTGAGTATTGTTGTTTGGTTATAGGGCTAATAAATGAATTTTTTAATACGTTAGATATAGAAAATGTGGTGTTCTTTAGCACACAACTATAGCCTACTGTAAAATGTTAATACACAAATACCAGCCATTACGAATCTGTACGGCTACTGCTATGACAATTATGTAACGATCTCGGAATGTCGAGAGTCTCGTTTTACCGATTCTCGGCAAACCGAACTGGTGCAGCGTCTCTGTCAATGTTGTGAAGACAAGTAGCACTCTAGAGCTCTTGTAACTATGTACATTATGTTGGCGCGCGACCAGGTGTATGGAAAATTATTCTGGGATCTCTGTGCTGCCTATATGAGCAACAGCGGCCGGTTTAGTTAGTTAGTTACACCTGGCGTTGTTGTAGAGTCAGGATCAGGTGATTTTTGAGAATTAGTGATTATTATGTTATAAATAGTGCGGAATTCTATCAGTTGACATTATTATTGGCGTATGGACAATTGTATCTTGAATTATTTTGTCAGTCAATTGTTCCAAACCTGTTGCCTCAAGAACAACAATTTTTGATCTGACTGGAAACTTTCCTCAAAAGCCATGGTTTTTGTTTTCCGCTTAGATATTTGAAAAATCATACTTTTTACAAAAAAAGTAAGAAACGTCAGAATCCGGGAGATAATGGGGGTACAGTGCTCTATTGTTGACGACATAAGAACAAAACAGCTAAGATGGTTTGGACATGTGCAAAGAATGCCGGATAATCGACTCTCCAATCAAATTTTGGGATGGACACCATATGGTCGTAGGCGAAGAGGAAGACCTAGGTTGAGTTGGAGAGAAGGCATCAATCGGGCAATGAGAGACCGGGAATTGGAAGAAGAATCTTCGTTGGATCGAGACCAATGGAGACTAGGGATCGGAAGACGTAGGATAACGTTATGAACCGATTTATATATATATATTTTTTTACAAATATAATTTAAACGATATAAAGAATACTGCTCATCATTTGTTTCCTGCGCTAAGACTGCATCGTTAGCATACAATAAAATATCCAAACTCGTGTTCTGGTTAAGTCGAATTCCTGAGTAATTATCTCGTCTCCAAGATAGGACGATGTCGTCAATATATAAAGATATATTGAAAAGCGTAATTAAAAATTTTAAATTAACAGACTTTACTTGTGACTACGAGAATGTGATACGCGAGGGAACACAATAAATAATTTCAACACAGTAGTAGTAGTAGTTGTAGTACTAGTAGTAGTAGTAGTATTTCCCCGACGACGATTCCCTGAGGAATAGTTAAAAACAAAATACAAGACTGTGACTATAAAGCGGAACACAGAATTCACTGACCCAGCAATAAATAACTGTTACACGCTTCAGTGACAAAACGACTACGTTTTTTGTGCATTTCGTGCGTATAAAAGGGAGAAGTGAAAACACGCACCAGCGCGGAGCAGAGGTGGGGACACGAACGCATGGCAGATTGTTTGTTATTTCCGATTATGATCGATACCAGTAGCGACGGGCACAGCCATTTGTATATTTAATTAACAAGGGCGAACATCGATTATTGCCTGCTTAACCCTACTAGTGAATACCCTCAATTAATTGCTCATAAAAACCAAAGTTAGAATCCGAACAAAATGTATACATCAGAGTTTCCTTAAAAATTGGTCAAATTATATTTTTAAAAATTGTATACCTGATAAATCATTTCATTTTAATTATCACAATTTTCTAATAAGCTAACAAAATTTAGACGATTTTGTTATGACAGGTTTAGACTAACTAAATCTGTGGAACGATTCATAGTTACCTGAAAAATAAAACACGGAAGAATACCCGAATGAAATTTTATAAAACTGTCATTGTCCTCACATTCCTGTATGCTATTGAGACATGGACTCTTGGTAAAAGGGTCGCGGAAAAGATCATGCAGCCAAAATGAAATTTCTAAGAGGGACGCAAGGTTGTTCTCTCTTGGATGATGGAAGGAACGAGGATATTAGACGCGATTTAATCATTGTATCATTGCACCAGAAGATTGAAGACCACAGATGGGGATGGTGTGAACATTTGATCGCATGCCTGATACCAGCCTACCTTTGGCTGCCTTAGGTTATCACCCTACTGGGAAGAGAGATGTCGGTAGACCGAGGAGGAGATGGGTTCCGGAACAGGTCTAAGGCTTAGTCCTTGGAGTAGTGGTGATGATGACGATGATGATGATGATGGCAATTTTCCAGGTTGTTAGGTCGTGGTCTAAGTTGCTCACGTTTTCCACCAGACGTTTCGTCCATACCTATGACGGCATCTTCAGTGACTCGGGAACACAGATCACAACACCCGTGTACGAATACGGACAGCTGAGCGGTAGCACATTTTACAACCGCCCGGGAAAGATTTGTAATTATATAAGACAATCTGCGTTCCCGCGAGACTGTTTGTACTCGTTCGCGGGTGTTATGGTCTGTATCCCCCGCCCCTGAAGACGTACGCCATCGGAATGGACGAAATGTTTTGTGAAAAACATGACCAACTTAGACCACGAACTAACATCCTGGAAAAATGTTGATTATTGAAAACACCGGCCGTGAAAGCTTACATTCATTTACCATTTCATTTAAAATTTTTAATAGTCAAAATTTTACAAAACTATACAGTAAGATTTGTCTCTGCTGTAATTTTTAACGTGTTACATATCCAGGTCCCAGGTATAGCCAAATATTTATAGTAGTCATTCACAAAGAATGGCGGTATTTAAAAATGACCAGCCTCAGAAATAATCCCGAGCATATTTTAAGGAATTTGCACTAGGCGGTACTAAACCAACCGATGTGTATATATTTATAGATAAATTATAAAAAATTATGTAATTTGAATTTAGCTTGACGACGACAACGTTCATTCTTTACTCGTGAAATTAACTGTAAAAATAGACATAGATGCTTTAGACATTAGGAAAATTAAAAAAAAGACCACAAACACTGAAACGTATGCATTATAATTAATTATGTAATGCAGTATTCAATAACTACATTAGAGTCAGATGTGCACGTTACTACTACATGGAGGCCTGTTACAAATTCAAACCCCTTTATTACTAGTCTACTTAAAAATATATAAAGTGCTGTAATTATATATATATATACACACACACACACACACACACACACACACACACACACACACACACACACACACACACACACACACACACACACACACACACACACACACACATACATATACACATAGACTAAGATTGGCAAAAGCTTAAACAAAATAAGTTTGTTTAATAATAAATAATTTTTTTAAATGAAAAATGAATAAAAATTTCGTATTGAATTGCTTTACAAATAAAGAAGTTAGTTAAGAAGGAAAGAGGTAAAAGAATGCCTTCGTTATTTGCTGAATTCTTCCCTTTTTTTCTCACGTTTCGGCATCGGCACTAATACCTGCCACTAGGTGACATTAAGTCCTTCACTAGGCGGCACTAGTACCGCCTGGTTTATTGCTTACAATATGCTCTGAAACAATGTACAAATTGTAGTAAAAAAATTATCAATATGATCAGATAATCTTGCAGTTTGTACATATCTTAACACACCTGTGACAATGTAATACATTTACTGCTATGCAGACGTCAAAATTATAATGGACCTACCGCAAAGTCAGTAAGTCCACACAGGGTCAGCGCGTCGGTTTTCACGCATCACGTTTTTCGTATTTTCACATTCATAATTAGAGTTCGTGTGCCAACCAATAGAATCATGTGATTCACGATACTTTTGTCTTTGTTAATACTTACTGATTTATTAATGTAAACAGAGAAAACAGAATTCTTTGGTGTAAGATCTGATGGTTTAGTAAGCAATGGGGTAGTCGCAGCTCTACTCCAACGTAGTCTAACCGATACAAATCATGTCGTTAATATAACAAAACACGTATTCTCAAAATTATTTAATAGCGGGCTGTAAACCCGTGGTTGGCTGCTGTAAAATTTCCACATCGTCGTCAGGGTTTCGTATCCGACCCTCGGGGATCTTCTTCAGGCCGCAGAAAGCGAAAGAGTGTTGAGAAAACTGACGGCAAACCTTAGGCAGCACGATACCCGACACGTTTTACGGTAAAAGCACATTCTGTTAAGATCTGCCGTAATAAGAAATTGAAAAGATGATATCAGAGTTGACATGTATTGTAAAGATGTATTTTATCAGTTATTGTACAATAACTGATAAAAATTGAAGTAAATCATCATCTTTACAACACGGCATATGTAAGGTTACTGCCTGTTCCTCTTTCAAAAATCCTGTAGCCATCTCTTCCTGGGTCTACCCACACATATGTGTCCTATAGGTTTGTACTTCGAGACTTGTTTGGCCAGTCTGGAATCTGACATTTTTTCCAAGTGTTCTTTTCACCGTTGTTGTATAATCTTTTAATTTACCATTCAAGCTATAAACTTGTGAACCTTCTCTTATTGTCTCATTCTTCATACGTCTAGTCGAGAACACCTTTTAAATACTCTTAAGAACGCCAATTCAGAGGAATGTTTTACTGACTTGTTTCTTGGTCGTTGCCTATACTCCATACCCATACAACAGGACAGGGACTGCCATAACTTTGTAAAACTTTTTGACATGGAATCCATAGGTACGTAATGTCTTACTCGCACGTTTCGCGAAAATCGACCGTTATGTTTCAAATGTACTTTCGGCATACCACTATCTCACGAACCGCTCACCAATCCCAGCAAACCAGGTGTCAGGTGATTGAGTCACTCGGCCCCCTTCCAACAATAGTACTGAAAATTTTGACAACTGACTTCAGTCGCCTCTAGGCTTTGTCTGCGTGAGGGTGTTTTTGAGCCGAAAATTTCTAAATTGCTCCACTAAAACTTAAATATCTCGGGAACTACAAGTCCGATCGCGAAAATACAAAGTGCGTTGTAATCCTCAGAACTAAATCTCTCCAAAGACATCAATTCCGAGTACCAGAAGCACTCACAGAAAATAATAACAACATTTGAACTCAAACATTTGAAATGCCTCGACCTAAAAATCGCGATAAAACTCGAACCAAAAATTTCAAACCGAAAACCGGCAAATCCTATGCAGAGCGTCAAGGCCTACCGTTTGAGACTAAAATCAAAGAAATCGGCCGAGAACTTAGACAATGGCAATTATTTGAAGATTGACGAAACCCCGTTAGCGCCCAAGCGGCCCGCATCTCCGATACCTGGGTCATCCGGCGTGCCCCCAAAGCGACTCAGATCAAGCGTACGGCTAGCTAGCAAGAAAACAGACGATGAGAACATTAATAACTTGTGCTTGACAACATTGGACCCTCGATGCTCTGCGCAGAACAGCCCGGTCCAAGTCGCCGCTTCAAAGGAGTCGACGAGGAATTCTCTAAGCACTTTATTAACAATCCGTTCGGCTCGGTGTGTGGGATCTGCGATCGCTTGTGGTTCAAGAGTGATCTAAGACCGTGCGTATCATCATACATAAGTCCCTTGGCCACAGTGTTCGGAGCGGACGAGTACTCAAGTGCGAGTAATATGGAAGGCGTGTGCTCTACGTCCAAACTCCTGACAAGACACGAGACATCACATCATCACAGCCGTGGAGATCACTTACCAAAACATGTACAAATTCGTTCTAGTCGGAGTCTACATACCGAAACCCCCCTTTATTTTCTAAGTTTTTTTTTGTAAATTTTTTTTTGTAAAGGGGAGAGACATCATATTTAGAACTAGGTGGAGAACCTAGAGGAAGCAAAAGTGTGCAAGGCCCAATTACAATTACAGACATGTTCCCCCAGGTGAATGACAGGACTTGCAAATGAAAAAGTCTTTTAACCAACAAGCGTATGCTTTATTAAGCCTGCAAAATGTTACATGAGATGACAAGTTATCAATTGTACAAGCACAAAATTAACGGCAGGATTATATATATATATATATATATATATATATATATATATATATCAATTAATATTCCTAATGGCATAAAATGTAAGTGAATTGAATATTAACATAAATTGCAAAATTCCTGCCTGATTATGTATGAGTCAATGGTAGCAATAATCTCATTCATAAAAAGCAATTCACTAATCCATAAGTGTTGTATAGATTTCAAATAGGCTAGCCTTTTTGTCTTAGTAAGCACATTTATGGTTTTTTTTTTCTTTTAAATTCATAACATATTCCCCCAGCAAAATATATTAAAATTACACACACAAGCACATACACAACATAATTAACACAACATCCCTCATTTCAGTACTAAATCCCTCATAAACCCATTTCAACTACCGTAAATGAATGCACAACAATATATACATATGTATAAATATAATTGACAGGGTAATCCGATAATCACAGCTCCTAAGCATAGATGTGCCTTGGTAATTAGCACCAGAGAATGTAAGTGACCGCCCAGAGACTCAACATACTAAACAACCCTGACTTTAATCATCAAGCGCTTAGTATATGTGAAAAGGGAAAATATTTTCTCAACTAAAGCATCAGACAGCCCCCGTTACGTGATTAAAACTCTGCCATGACCGTATGACATGAAAGCACAAGAACTAACTCCATAATGGTTTTAATTAGATGAAAAGGTAGAACTTACAGCAAACTGCGGATATGTGTGTGTGTGTGTAATTTTCTTACACATGATAAACAGTTATAATAGATTTCATTAGGTCTAATGCTGTAATGTTCACACATGCAGTAACATAACTGAACATGAGAGTTTGTGCCAAAGTATAACGGTTAAAACGTCATGAGTGAGCTTCTGGGAGCTTCCGTGCATTCACCATGTCGTTGAGATAGAAAATAGATAATTAGAATGTTCCCACCTGGATTGTCCGGTGTACTTAGTCAATATTGGCGCTGATCAGTAATGTCTCGGTCGTATCACAAGTCCTGGGGCAGCGTAGCGTTGGAAAAGGTGTCCGAACAGTTGTTCTCGACTGACGGCAATCGTGGCTAAAAGATCGTCTCTGCCAGGAGGGTGGACAGTTGTTCGTCACACCCGACACCCATCTCGCCCTTGTTCGAGCACCTGCGACATGTAATAGGTTGTAGAGGGTGTCATAAGGAAAAATCACGCCATATAGGCCGTCCGCATTAAGTTTCTAACACCAACTTTAAACATCAACAGCGCACACACACATCGCCACTAATTCATATTAATCAGTATTAAGCTCCCCAGCTGTGACTTATCTCACTCATCTACCAATTACTTTTAAGTATTTCGTTGAAAATGTTCAAATTATTTAACTGCGTATTTCATAATTATTAATGACACAAAACACAGCTGAGTGCAAGATGCATTAGCATTTTCTTTATTGAAGTCAATTTGACCCACAACATTTACATTCATATTAATTTAATTTTTAATTGCGTTAACGCCCAAATTGAAAACTGCTCTACACGCACACACACAAGTATAGTTTATAATAGAAGCTGAAACACAAAATATATTTGGGGTTAGAATATTTTTAGAACCAGACAACTTGTACATACCTGGAGCAGAACTTTATTCAGCGAACCATGGAAAAGTCGATGAAATCCTGAACAGAAGAGTGCCGCCAGTCGAGAGCAGATGACCAGGTTGAGGGTTCGAATAGAAATGAGACAGATTCAATGTGTCTGTCCACCCAAGATAGCTCTCGATGCAGGAATGCACAAAACAGCTGGACGCGCCAACTGAATTTCGTAGATACACCACAACTGTGTGCATAACCGGACGGGGACAAACTGCCGTGGCCGTGCGTGACGTCAACGCCGCTCGTTTTAAAAACGCTAACCATACGATGCCGAACCCAGTACGGCACAATACACCCTGGATCGCCCGAAACCGAATTGTTGTATCTTATACATCGCGGGCTCGGCAGATACGGCAAGTCCATCAGTAAAGTGATCCCTAAGATGATCGCCGACATGACTACACCAATAATGCTCTGCGGCGACTTCAACAAGCATGCACCCGATCACGAGAACCTACTACAGGACATCAACGACGAGTATGGCCTACAACTCCATAGCTTACCATCAACTACACTCGGAAACACGTTCAGTCGCAACATGCAACTCTTCGCCCAGATATTCGTATCGTACTTCAGCTACCATCGCTCCATATTCCATCAATTAGCGTTAGGTGACTCTGTAAATTCTGAAAATTCTGAATAAATAAAATACATTGAAACTTATGTAGCTGTTTATTTAACCAACCCTTCATTCCTTCCCAAAGCACAAGTCTGCCCATGATTCCATGTCTACCGGTAGTCCCACGACTACCAGGTTTAAATTTTATTAACATGATAATATTTTTAGGCTGGGGTCATTCCACAAAATGCGTGATGCAAAATGTGTAACGTCATCGAAAAATGTAACGCTTCCACACTTTCGATTCCCCACAGTCTAGAAATCTTCGGTCTCTGTCGTTTTTAACATGATAGTGTTTGTTATATAGTAAATATATTTGTTGTATAGTAAATATAATTGTTATATAGTTATATAGTAAACAACAAAATGCGTGATGCAAAATGTGAAACGTCATCGAAAAATGTAACGCTCCAGGTGATGTTAGTAATAAATAAATTTGGTCACAGTGAAATAAGATGCATATCAGTGTATATTGTTTAGTGTTAGTCGTGATGTCTTCCACTGAACGTGTGCGACGCCTGCGTCAACGACAACGCGAAGACGGGCATCGTGAAGAATTAAATGAATTCTTGATGAATACTACGTTCTCATCAAATACAATTGAAGATGAGAAAATTCGCGCGTTTCAAACATTACATTTAGTTTATGCACATTATACGTTCCGGAAGCCTAAAAACATTATCATGGTTCGATGTTTCGGTTTCGTCGAAATTCTTCTTGCTGGAATATAAATTTGAAAAATATTATATATTTTGTATCTCGACGTATGTTCTTTCTAAACGTAAGGTTGATAAATATCAGTGGCCCGAACTGAGACAGACGCACACATATGGGCTTGTACTGTATGCAACACTGTGGGCTTGGCTTACTGTATAAATATGTGTGGATCAAGAATTGTGCTCGGCCTCAGTTGAGCCACTGAGGGTGTCTCGTTGTAGTTTAGGCAAAACGTTTGTGTTGAAATTAATAAAAAAAAATTTGTTGAACCGAAAAACAAACCAACCTTTAGTAATCCGCCATGTCACTTCAAGTAGATTTTGTTACTACGAGTTTCTAAACATAAACTTCAGCATCAGGTATCTTCAAATAAATTAAATCACTCTTTTGAGGTCGCCACTAACTAAAATCCAGCTCAGCATTTAGATTGTACCCGGTAGTAGGTGCGCACGCACTCAAGCTCAATCTACTACTGCACGGTCGCTGATCCTTATCCGAGCAATCAGGTTCAAGGCTGTGTCGTATAGCTGATTGGAGCTGAAATTCAACTGATCATTCAACACAGAATCGCGACTGTTTACATTTGGGTGTGCTCCATAAATTTCAAACTCTTCCAAGGCATTCGTGAATCGGACCTCTTCACAAATGCGCAATGGTATCAAAATGGAGTTGAAGTTTGTATAAATATGATTGTATGAAATCAAATGTCGAGAAAAATTAAATTTTATGTTCATATGGTTGTAGTTCCTTACTTCCTTAGTTATATGTTCGCGGAAACTTTTTAGGAAAACCCATCTGTCCAATGTAAAAGCAATCACAGTCATTACACATCAATTTATATATATATATATATATATATATATATATATATATATTCAATCACTTTCTGCTACAGTCCGTTTCTTGTTGTATATAATACATTTAATATTTATAAATAAATTTACCTCAAGATACACTTTTCTTCCTTATTAGGAAGATGTTTCGAGAGCTCCTAGATGAGAGCACGGGAGCTCTCGAAACATGTTCCTAATAAGGAAAAGAAGTATATCTTGAGGTAAATTTATTTATAAATATTAAATGTATAATATGTGTATATATATATATATATATATATACCTGTTTTCTCTTCCAAAGTGTGCGTTTATTTGAAGTTGAAGTGCGTAAAATTATGATTGTATGAAATCAAATGTCGAGAAAAATTAAATTGTGTGTTATTATGGTTGTAGTTCCTTATTTCCTTAGTTATATGTTCGTGGAAACTTTTTAGGAAACCCCATCTGTCCAATGTAAAAGCAATCACAGTCGTTACACATCAATTTATATATATATATATATATATATATATATATATGTGTTACTTAATATTTATAATAAATTTACCTCAAGATATACTTTTTTCCCTATTAGGGACATGTTTCGAGAGTTCCTGTTCTCTCATCTTCAGCCTTCGCCATCTTGTTTCTGGTGAAGTATTTGTGTGTTGGCTTCTGGATGTTATTAAGGTAGTTTGTTGGTCTTTGGTCTTTTAAAGTTGCATTATTGTGTGTGGTTGTGGTATCTGTTTTTGTATTTTGTGTATTTTCGATGTTAAGTGCTTTGAATATTGTGTCATGTTTTGTATTTATTTGTATTTGTTCTGGTATTAGTTTGTTTTGTGTTTTATGTTTGCAAATCTGTAAATTTTCCCAAATGTTCATTATGGTGCCTTTGTGTGGTATATGTTTTACTAGTGTTACATTGGTTATGTCTGGGAATTCATGTCCTGTGTTTATTGCATGTGTGGCTAAATTGGATTTATATATATTTGGTTTTTTGTATGCATTTAGGTGTTCAAAATAACGTTTTTTCAGCTGTTTTTTTGTTTGTCCTATATAACATTTATTGCAATCTTGGCATTCAATTTTGTATATACCGTTGGTTGTTGTATTATCTTTGTTGTGTGAGCTATTTAGATTTTGTAATTTATTTTTATTAGTTTTGTATGCAATTTTTATATCTGTGTTTTTAAATAGTTTTGTTAGTTTTGTCATTTTATTATTTATATATGTGAATGTGGCCCATTTGTTGTTGTTGTTATTATTTATGTGTTGTTCAGTTTGATTAATTCTTAATTGTTCAGTTTTTATTTTGTATTTGATTTTATTTTCTATTTTGATCATAGTATTTTTATTGTATCCATATCACTGAACAATTAAGAATTAATCAAACTGAACAACACATAAATAATAACAAAAAAAAATGGGCCACATTCACATATATAAATAATAAAATGACAAAACTAACAAAACTATTTAAAAACACAGATATAAAAATAGCATACAAAACTAATAAAAATAAATTACAAAATCTAAATAGCTCACACAACAAAGATAATACAACAACCAACGGTATATACAAAATTGAATGCCAAGATTGCAATAAATGTTATATAGGACAAACATAAAAACAGCTGAAAAAACGTTATTTTGAACACCTAAATGCATACAAAAAACCAAATATATATAAATCCAATTTAGCCACACATGCAATAAACACAGGACATGAATTCCCAGACATAACCAATGTAACACTAATAAAACATATAACACACAAAGGCACCATAATAAACATTTGGGAAAATTTACAGATTTACAAACTTAAAACACAAAACAAACAAATACCAGAACAAATACAAATCAATACAAAACATGACACAATATTCAAAGCACTCAACATCGAAAATACACAAAATACAAAAACAGATACCACAACCACACACAATAATGCAACTTTAAAAGACCAAAGACCAACAAACTACCTTAATAACATCCAGAAGCCAACACACAAATACTTCACCAGAAACAAGATGGCGAAGGCTGAAGATGAGAGAACAGGAACTCTCGAAACATGTCCCTAATAGGGAAAAAATTATATCTTGAGGTAAATTTAGTTATAAATATTAAGTATTACATACATCAAGAAACGGACTGTAGCAGAAAGTGATATATATGATTGACATATATATATTTCAATCACTTTCTGCTACAGTCCGTTTCTTGATGTATATAATACATTTAATATTTATAAATAAATTTACCTCAAGATATACTTTTCTTCCTTATTAGGAACATGTTTCGAGAGCTCCTAGATGAGAGCACGGGAGCTCTCGAAACATGTTCCTAATATATATACCTGTTTTCTCTTCCAAAGTGTGCGTTTATTTGGCCAGACTAATTTAAGTAAATGTTTATTAGGTTTAAATGATACAGTAAATATGTTATTATTTAGTGTAGAGGATAAACGTTTTAGCATAAAATTTGTGTAATTTTTGGTTATGAAAATAATTGTTCGTGTGTTAAAAGTTTACTTGGGGTGTGGATTTCTTGTTCTTGACTTTTCTCAGTAGCCGGTCAATGGAAGAAGTCTTACAACCATTGGCAACAGCGATGCATTTTATAGTATCTACAGTAACTCTTCGTGAAAGTCTTTATCGTCAAGAGGTACTGTTAGTAATCTGTGAACGTAACTGTTATAGGCCGGCATTTTTTGTGAAAAGGGGTGGTGGGTGTCGGTATGTACTGAAACTACTTAGGTCAAAATGACGTTTTGGTTTATTTAATACCAGTTTGTCATTTCTAATACCAGTTATTGAGATTTACTAATTTAATTAGATATAAATAAATTATCTTATGTATTTAAATTAGTTGGATTCATGGATGCGGTAAGTACAGGGTAATGCATAAGCTTATGTATGCATGGCATTACAGCCAACAGGGAAACACATTTTGCATTTACGTATATACTCGCGCGAGTAAAGAGACACGACGATGATGCATTGAAATCCTTTCACTATCCCAGAACCCACCGGCAGGTAGCGGATTTTCTCTTCACGGAAGTAGGTAGGGGTGGGTATGGTTTGTGTAAGTGCGCGTGTATCCGCGGTGCGCGTACGTGACCTGCGACATTCCTGCAATAAATTACATTACGGAGAAACATTCGCCCACTCGAGCGTACACGAGTACTGCTGGCTGCTTAACAATCCGATTTTACTCATACGTGATAAACCCACGAGTAACCACTACCGCGAACAGAGTGCAAGACTCTGTGAGATACTACGGGATGTTGCAACATAATGTATTAAGACACACAGAATGCAGATATATATTTGCATATATGTTTCTTCTTGTTATTATTAATAAATAGCACTTACATTAAGAGAATAAATTATATATTTTTTGAATATTTTACAGTGTTTCTATAGTTTCAACTATCATCAGAAATTGCAAATTGATACAATTTTAATAATCAATTATTAAAAACAGCTGTTCATATGTAATTAAATTAAATGTATATTTTATATATGTAGGCTATATAAAAATATGTTATACAACTTGAGTGTAAAATATAATATAAGTATTTATTATTTTATTAAAATAGTAATTTTGAAAATACTGTTAATTTTGGTATCAATCTGGATTTGTTCTGTCATCAATTTGTTATTTGTTTTATGTTCAGACATTTATAATTTTACTGAATCAAACTTGAAGAAACAAAGTAATTTATAATTTAAATGGAATATATACAATTGAATGCCCTGGCTACAAAAGGTTTATGTAGGCCAAACTATGAAACGTTTAAAAGAAAGATATATCCAACATCGTAAATCACATTTAAAACAATATATATATATATATATATATATATATATATATATATATATATAAATAATTCAGCTATTCACTCCATTAAAAATAATTATATATTCCTAAATTTAAAAAATATTGCTTTATAAAACAAATTCCAAAGGTCTAAAAATTACTTTATAGAGAAATATAGAAATATTTAAATACTGTGTTTGCGGAACCGTTGCATTTGAATGTTTTTGTTTAATTTTAATTTGTAATTAAAGTTGTAATTAGTGACTTTTTATGGTGTCAGTTATTCTGTTTCCACTGTACAGAGTGACAATCCTTGCGTCCGTCGTAACAATAGAGATTTAAATATCGGTGGACTCTGTTTTCTGATTGGCAATTTACTCGGAAAATTAGGAGTAATATTAGGACAATATTAGCATTACATAGCCTAAATATCAAGTAAACATTATGCCATTGTAAGCTAAATTCTGTAGCGACGTCAAAATATTAGTCCAGTAGATAAAGAAAGAGAGAAGAACAAGAAAACGAGTTTTGTTAATTAGTAGGACCTAAAAGTATATTCTGTAACAATTAGTGTACTGTAAAAACTGAAAACTAAAAACCAAACCCTCTGTGATTTGCAATCAGTGAATACGACGATACTAGATAACGCAAAACTACGATACAGAATTGATTCCACAGCCGCCGTCAGTAATATCCACTGCTGCCGAATCGTTCTCATCTGGTTAAATGGCAGTTTAATTTCGTCGTTGCTCTTATCAGTTAATGGCTACAGGCGCGCAACGAGTTGTGAATATCTGGATAGAGAGAGATTTTAATTGAAAAATTTACAGGATTCCGTAAGCGTAACGCAGCCCTGCTCATGCATTTTAATTACTACTACCGTTTTCAGGAACGTTTTACCTACCGATTAGGTATACACACACCCTAGTATTACGGTTTAGAAGGGAAAATTAACTGAACGCATTTCAAACATAGCGCTTTGTGAAGTATGGGAAGGAGCGAAAGTATTATTACTGCTTAATCGTTTATTTATACTTCGTTTTCATTGCAACCATAGGAGGAGGAATCCTTCTTTGCTGGAATGGAGAGTATTTATTACTATTATTATTATTATTATTATTTTAGCAATTTATGTGTTTAACTAAGATATATATATCTTATTCATATCTTATCGTAGTTTTGACGATATCTATTTGTTAGTGAGAGGTTTATATTTGTATTAATTTTTTCT
This sequence comes from Magicicada septendecula, assembly GCA_034769895.1. Classification (NCBI taxonomy): domain Eukaryota; kingdom Metazoa; phylum Arthropoda; class Insecta; order Hemiptera; family Cicadidae; genus Magicicada; species Magicicada septendecula. Next base: position 1,428,822,298 of record CM068367.1, on the reverse strand, counting down.
TCGTATTGTTTAAATTAGCAGCCATCCTTACTATTTCTTTCATGAATTTGCTAACTGCTATAATTTTTTTATTGTTCGACTAAGCTTTTCGTCATTACTGACATCTTCAGGTCTTAAACTTCAGGTTGTTTAAGAACTGAAGATGTCAGTAATGACGAAAAGCTTAGTCGAACAATAAAAAAATTATAGCAGTTAGCAAATTCATGAAAGAAATAGTATTAATTTTTTGTTCTTCTAAAGGCGACTTCTGATTCTACCGAGGTTAAAATGTCGCGTTTTTTAATTTAAACTTACGATAGGTAATTTCTGAAACCTTATAATTTATTACTGCTTAATTGTTTATTTATACGTTGTATGTGTAATGTTTGTGATGCTCTGTTTTTGCAAAGTTTCTGCGCTTAGATCTCTGACATTATAGCGTCTTCCAGCCGATTCTTCCTCTATATCCTTAGTTGGAATTGTAAGGATATCAAGGCAAGGATATAGAGTACAATTGAAGATTATCATCGTCATCATTTTTACAACACGGCAAACCAAAGTGCTGTCGGATCCGCCTTTAAAGGTCCTCCAGCCATCTCTTCCTGGATCTACCCACAGACCTCACACCTGGGTGTCCTGTAGGTTTCTACGTCCAGACTCATTTAGCCAGTCTGGAATCTGACATTCTTTCTAAGTGTTATTTCCACCGTTTTTTGTAATTTTTAACTTTTCGTTCAAGTTAAATATTTTTAACTCGTCTCTTATTGCCTTATTCTTCATACGGTCAAGTTCAGAACACCTTTCTACTTCTCTTACGAACGCCATTTCCGAGGCCTGTATTTTACTGTCCTGTTTGATGGTTGTTGTCCGCAATTCACACCCATAGGACAATGCATGGACTGCCATAATTAATAAGATGATGATAAAATACTAAATATTGTATTAAAAATAGGTCGTTTTATTTTATTTTGTTTTTATTATTTAAGATTTTGTATTTCTTTTATTCTTTATCTCCATACTTATTTCATAATTGAATGTTACCAACTCTCGTTTAATTGAACGCAGTTTTTCATTTTTAAAATGTTATTACCTTGGCTTTTTTAACATGATAATGGTTTTAGGCTGGGGGTCATTCCACAAAAATGTAACGTCATCGAAAAATGTAACGCTTCCACACTTTCGATTCCCCACAGTCTAGAAATCTTCGGTCTCCGTCGTTTTAACATGATAATGTTTGTTATAGTAAATATATTTGTTATATAGTAAATATTTGTTATATGCAGATTATACGTTTCAAAAGCCTAAAAACATTGTCATGCTTCGATGTTTCGGTTTCGTCGAAATTTCATTAAATTTCTTTTATTTTCAACTCTTTTGTTATATAGTCGCGTTTTATAAAACCCGAAATAAAATAATTACATTACTCTGAAACCTCTAAAGTATATCATACAAAAACGTATTAAGCACAATGACAAAGGCGGACAGCAATCGTGTTTCCAAACGAGGCCTTTGTTCTTGAGTAATAAACTGCTTAATTTAATATTTCTTAGTGCTATTCACCAAATTATCGTCTCTAATAGAATTTACAACAGGATTAAGTTACCACAAGGCATATACATGCTATTGTAGTGTTAACTAACATTACATTATTTTATTTATATTACCCTCTACACTGCTGCCATAGAAACACGTGTGACAGCGCTTGTAAAAGTTACGATTCGATAGTGTTATGGTTCGCAATGTAAAATTACATTACAAATGAGTTTAGATAATTAGTATTTTGATAACACAACAGTAAAGTATTTATCCGACGCCACTGTTAACGTTATTTGTGTAATTGTAAACTTTGTACTAAGGATTACAAAGTTAAACAAAAGTTGGAACACGAAATTTTAAATGACATATTATTGTCAGATTAAGATAATTATTCAGGGCTTTTACTGGTTATTTTAACAGTTTAATATAAAAAAAATATTATGTTATTAAAAAACACAATTTGCCGAGTTATTAGGCCGTTGTCAATCTTTAGATTTACAGACGTTTCAGTCCGTGGGTTGTAGTGCATCCGAGGGTAGTAAGCAAGGACACGATCTTGGTCTCCTCAAAGACAACGCGATGGTCAGCGTTGGACAGTGAATGCTCGGCCACCGCAAACTTCTCCGGCTGCGCATGGAGTCCGTAGATATCTTTAAACATAGTTCCGCCGCTAAGAATCCTCCAACTTCCGATCGTGGGTAAGCTGCTGGATGTGCCCCAGTGGTTGCAGTGTCCCAGAAAATCCGATGACTGCCTGATGCGTTAGAACGCATGAGTCGCCTTGTGCAGGCTGTTAATGTGTGCCAGAACCGCGGAGAAATTCACAACGGATGAGGTTTTATAACATAGAGGGACACAGGGAGCAAGGAATCGTTTTATTTCTTGTTTGGAAGAAGAAGAAAAGTGGTTTTTCGATTTAGTGAATGGAATAAAAGAAGTTTAAAAAGCTGGAAGGGCGGCGGGGAGATACAAATGAATGTTTACGGGGGATCATCGAGCAGACCTCGGGGCCGTTTAAATTTGAGACGAGGTGGGCCCTCGTCTGTAATAAGGCAGCGAAGGTGACGGTAGGATGAGGTAGAGGCTTGAGTGAAGAGTTTGAGCGCAAGAGATCGCACAAACTTATCAACAGAAGGAACCTTCAACCCTCGTGTGATAATATAATTTCTGACACATCAAGGAGAGTTGGAGATGTAACGGAGGGTGTAAGATTCCATGCGCGTAACAACGTAGGGCTGTAGCAGGCACCAATATGAGGGCGCTGCGTAAGTCACGATTGGTCTAAGAAAGACCAAGTAGACGGTGAGTTTAGTTCGCAAAGGCACTGAACTCCAATTTTAAAGACAGAGAAATAGTTTGGCTTTGACGCCACGAGCTTTCTGGAGACACTGAGAGATATGGGCTGGAAAGCTGAGACCCCGGTCACCGCTATGAATCAAAGTGGAGATAGCCTCCTATCGAATATTGCTGCTGTTCCCCCCAAGCCAATCATATAGAACTTGAAGCTGATTGGTTAATGCTTCGTTCTATCTCAGACGGTGCTTGCAGAAAAGTTTAAGTAAGTAAGCCTTCTTAGGCAAAAACACAGTTCTCAATCTCATCGCCGGTGTGAGTTGGGGGACGCCGTGCCAATTGCCTTCATTATTGAAGGTGGCCTCCGATGTTGGGCCCGAAACGTCTGTAAATACAAACGATTGACCACTGCCTAACAACCTGGCAAAATGGTTTTACCAACTTTGATGAAGCCGCGACAGTTGCCTCAGAAATTCTATTATGTTATTAGATTTATAAGCGGTATATTTTAAATTTCAATTTCTCTTATTGTAGGCCAACAAAGTCTTTCGTTACTGACGCTTGTAAAAGGCAACATTAATGGATTCAAACAGGCGAATCCAAGTCGAAGATGACTATTAAACGAAAAATGAAAATTAGCTTATGTAAGTTGTCTCAATGAACGAATGTCAGCCTAATTTTGCTACTAGGATAACTAAGAGACAATCAAATCCCATCCGCCACATAAGGAACTGTATCTATAATTGAATGTTGTAAGGCGTGAACAGATTATCCTACCTAAATCAATCTTTTTATATCCGTTACCTACAGCAATCTGTATCATAAATCAAAATTAATCTATACAATTTATGCATAGAGGATAATTCATTTGGTTAATAAATACACGGTAAGATCAGACATATGGGTAACAAGACAGATAATGAACAGTCCATAAACACGACAATACATGACCGGATACAAATAGGAATTAGGGCATAATATGCCAACATCAGACTACAGAGAAGCAAACTCACTATTAGTCATTACACACAAATAAAAGTATATACAAGACATTTATCTGTCCGGTTGTGACTTATAGCCTTGTTTGGGAAATGCATTATTAGTTTCGATGTTAATAACAGTCGGTGATATTGGTAACCTATAATAGAAATTAATGTTTTAAAAATTACCGTCGTCTTAATCATCATCATCGTCGTCGTCGTCATCATCAACATCATCATCATAATAATAACCATCATCATTATCACCGCCACCAACACCCCCATCACCATCACCAGCAACAGCAAAAATATCACCTAAATTAAGCACTAGGTATTGCTACTTGTTCTGAGCGTACAGAATTTTATAGAACATGAAGGAACATCTCCAGCCATATTACATTGGACGTCTCATATATATAACAAACATTATTTTTAAGCACGTATATATACTGTAGCGATATATTAGATTTTAAAAACTTTAATGAATACATAAAACAAAGTTCGCTAATTTTTACTACGAGATTGCCTATAGAATTACGAACGAGATAGAGACTTATATGTTTAAACTTATCACAAACGGAGGGACATCTTTTTTATCACACATGACTAAAAAATGATAAGGCATATATTTTTATACACAGTTAGATATATGTGATACGTACGTGTAAGAGTCTAAGCTGGAAACGTTAGTTGGTTGTTCAACAATATGAGGTAACACTCACCACCTGAAACAAGAAGAAAAATTAATTATTTAACATATCGATAATATTGTAATAGTGATACTATAACTTTAGGTACTACATCAAAAATGACTAATTTTTATTATCAAATAAATGTTAAAATCCTTACAAGGTGATGGTTCTTCCTACACTTCTTTATGGTCTAAGAATTGGACTTTAACGAAAGGTCAGGCCAGTCGCATCCAAGGGGCTGAACTGAGATTTCTCAGGGATGCGGCAGGGTATACTCTCCATGATCATAAAAGAACCACTGATATACGGCACGAGGTGAATATTATGAGTATACTCGACAGGATTGCCCAGTATCGGCTGAATTGGTGGGAAAATGTTTTCTGAATGGATGACTTCAGTATCCCCAAACAATTCTCGAGCTATAAGCCGAGGGGACGGAGAGGTGTGGGACGTCCGAGGAAGCGCAGGAGTGACCAGCTCTAATCTTTTCCTATTTGAGACCGGAACAATCCATTTTTTTTTAATCCGAATCCGTGAAAATCATGATGATGATATTAAAAACCTAAGATTAAATTAATAAATATATTAGATTAACTATACTCCTTTCTAAATGCAGCGTTCTTGTTGTTTCATAAGGGAATACATGTCTCCAAAATCTGTCGATTATTGGAAGGGAGACTAGTTTCAGAGAAGCGCATCGTAAAACATATATACTTTTTCCAACTTAGTTTTTAATTTTTCTGTAGTTATGTGGTCTGTCGATTATGAAGTTAACAATCTCGTACAATTTTCTGACAATAATAAAAGGCAAATATCAGTGCGACTATAGAATAAACAATAGATCACAGACCCAACAATAAAATACTGTTACTTGCTACAGTAACAATACGACGGAGAATTTTAGCTTTTGAATTACAAAAGTGAATAACACGCACACCGACGCGACGGCAGGTCACGGTAGCGGTGAGGTAACGAACGCACGGCAGCAGATTGTTTGTTACGCTGCTTGCTACAATCGATACCAGAAAAACTGAACGCAATCATTAGGCATAATTTAACAAACATCAACAGCGGCTGTTGCTTGGTTACCCTCACACTCCTTCAATTGTCTGAATCAACATCACAGGCGTCCGCCTTGGCGCAAACAACATTAACTGAAAATTAATTTTGAAAAATAAAATCTTTACGCTTACTTACGTCATAGCAGTGTAACATGTTGAAAATGTTAATTAAGAACTTCTAGCTATATTTATTAAATCGAGTTAGCATAACTCATGTTTTGTAATTTAAACAGATAATAATATTTATTTAGATAATAATCTGTATATCCGATGGGCAGGGCATGTCCAGTGAATTTCAGAGACCTCCGTATTAAAGAAAAATTATACGGGGAGACCTGGTGGAAGAAGAAGGAGAGGTCGGCCCAGAAAACGATGGTTGCATGATATCGAGGACGACCTGTGCCGTAACAAGATGGAGAATGAGAGCGGACAACCGAGATGCCTGGAGGCGGATTGTCCAGGAGGCCAAGGATCTGCAAGAGCTGTAGCGCAAAAAAAAATATATTAATGTAGCCTTGATTATAAGGTGTTGTAGCTGAATTTATAATACGATCATATTATGTTAGCTTTATAGAGCCCTAGTTCTCTTTGGTGTAAATGCATCGGTTGTGTAAAAGGTTTTTTTTATATTTCACAGTCTGAAATATAAAATATTTCACAGTTCTTTACTTCAGCACTGAGGTGAATTGGCGTACACCGTGCCAATTGTTACCGACACCACTGACGGTGGCCTCCGATGGTGAGTTCATAACGCTTGTCAGCATAAGACTCTAGACCACTGCCTAACAGCGAGGACATTAGTGTTTTTAACTATGTGGAAGTTAACGCGACGCAATAACTCCAACATGGAGGCACCAGGTAATTTTGTATACGTGTTTTCTTCCGCTGGCTTTCTGGCGGGCGCCAACTCCTACTCACAAGGCAGAAGCTCACGTACACATTATTTCAGCCAATCAAATCCAACCGGATTCCCATCTGTTATATTCTAAATATAAGCCGGTCGAGGATTAATTTCCTTACGCCTTAACTTGATACTGGTGGCAGCTGCTCTCCTCCACCAGGAACATTAATCGACATTGCGGTCTAGATCCGTACTTGTAGGGTGTATTACAAGTACTTATTGGTACCTGTAGATTCGGGGTTAGCTATTCTAGGGTGTGGCACTTCACCACGATGTACGGTCTTGGCTGGAGAGAGGCTGACCCTTCTTTGCGAGCTAACATCACTTTATCCAACCGTGAGAATTTGTGACGACCAGTGCCTTGTCAATCCGGTACAACCTCTTCAGATTCCGTCGACCCCAGACAAATGAAAGCCAGAAGGTGGAAACAACAGGAAGTAGTCGAAAGCCGTTGTTGGTGAGGACCGAGTTCTGCACGGACCATAGCGCCATGGAACGAATGGAAACGGAAGAACACATAGAAGAATATCCAACGAGGTTTTATTTATTCACGTTTATAAGACTGGATGAAGGCTCTTTGATGTTTTTTCTCAGCTTTAAAAGAAGTGTAGCTACAATTTCAAATTTACCAGCAGCCAGTGACGTGGTCTCTGAGACAATCCGAAACTTAAATCTTCTTCTTGTCTTCAAGGATTCTCTCCTATGGCACTACAGCCCTTGTTGGGCCCTGGCCTCCTTCAATTTTTCCCTCCATTCTCCTCTGTTAGCAGCCATCCTCCTCCGGGGACGCTCATTCAATATTTCTCTTGCATCCACCGTATCCTCCCATCTTCTCTTTGGTTTTCCCACTGGTCTTTTCCCATGGATTCTGGTATACAATAGTTTTTGTGGTATATCCTTTCTTCTCCCATCCTGGCTACATGACCAGCCCACCTTAGACGCTGTAGTTTTATGTACCGTGTTAGCGGTGGTTCTTTATACATTTGATACAATTCAAAGTTATGTTAGTTTACTTGTTTCATGACTTATTTTCTTCTTCTTCCTCTTCTCCTCTTCAAGGATTAGGCTATATAAACATGTTACGGCACCCATCTCATCCTCGGACAACCCACGTCTCTTCTACCAATGGCTTTATAGTTCAGTGCCGCTTTCGACAATCGATCCTCTGTCATTCTTTGCAGATAATCATAACATTGTCTTCTGCAAATTGAAATAATTTCATTTATGTCCTTTGCTTCGAGTTCTGCTCTGATATCCTTATTCTATCTTGCAATGTATAATTTAATGTATTTCTAAGAAACTGCATTTCAGCACTCTGAATCTTGCCGCATTCCTTTTTGACATGACCCACGCCTCACTCCCATAAATCAACGTGGGATTTGCAATAATCTTATAAAATTGAATCCTTGTGGTGTGTCTTGTTTTTGCCAAATTTAAACCTTTCTCTAAGCTATTTCATCCACTCTTTTACTTATACATTGTCTACTTGTTTTTCATCCACCACAGCACACAAATGCATAGCTCTTCCCCATGTCACACACAGATCTCTTGTTACGAGCAATATGCATGCAGTGTACTAGAGTGAAATGAACAGACCCGCCTATACTAGTGAACACAGTAAAACATTTTCTCTCATCCATAAACTGGGATATGTATGCAATTGTTTGTGCATACGCAAGTGTTTATTTATGTGTTTCCTGTACATTTAAATATTTGTTTCCTCACATAACCGACATATTTCAGCAAGCTGTTTGATCGTAAGCAACGGTAATGCAACATAACGGGGGTAATAAATTGTCTGGATTTATGTACCAACCGTATACAACAGAATTTATTGCAAATTTTATACAATAAATCTGTCTATTACACACGGAATCCATAACGGCGGTGGGCAAAAACTGTGTGTGGTGACCGAGGTAGCATTAGCCTAACTCGTGTAGACAAAATACCTCACGATTCAGATGATGCTAAAATTGATGTACATTAAAAATTAATGATGTATTTGTTCAGTAAATTCATGCACTTCTTATTTATTTTAAAAATTATGGCTTTACATATTCTGATTTTATTGTTTTTTGTTATTCGTGGACTCCAAAGCGGACTGTTTAATTGTTTTGTTGCTGTCTTAGCTTGTCCTATTCGTACTTTTATTTCTTGGTTGCTGTCACCACTCGATGTCGTTGTTACAACAAATTACTTGTCGCATGAGAGATAGCCAAGGAAGGTATGGGAGTGGACTCCACCCTTTAGAAGAAAAAAAGGGAGACCTAAACATTCACAGAAAATTGGCGTCGAAGATGCAATTAATGTAAGAGAACTTACAGAACACGATTGGTTAGACCGGCGCCAGTGGAAGGTAGGATGGTCTGTGCCAGCCGTAATTAAATCGCAATAAAAAAAATGGCCTTATTCATCAACTCTTATACTGCACTCTTCAAAGTAGTCTTAGTCGAATGTAACACGATTAAGCCAACCGTTTTGCAGTTTTCAAGGTTTTCAAGCATGCAAATTTTGGTATAGCCTTGAGCTCGCGTAGTGATTTTCGTTTTACGTTTTCGACGGTCACGAAACCTTGTCTTTTCGTGGAAATTATTAATACTGGGAGGAGGAAAAATTGCGTTGGGACACATCTGATGAATATAGCAGTTGCTGTGTCAGCATTATGACGTTTTCTTTTGTCTAGCCTGGCAAAATACCTAACAGGTAATGCGAGGGTCCAGGCGGATTATAGGGCTGCAATTCATAAATTATTCTTCCGTAAATCTGACCATTTTGTAGGAATAGCTTCTTACAAATGCTGTAAAATATTCAAATATTATTCTTTATTTACCACTACGCCTAGTGATAAAATTTCGTGGAACAAAAAACATAATCTTCATCTGACAACCAAGATCTTCAACGCATTTACGGCAGTCTTTGAAACTTGTAAACCGCTTGTTCACGCAGACCAGTATCGCCAGAAGCTTTCTGAACACGTGACTAATAATTAAAAATAATTCTTCCTATTATTTGAATTAGCAGCCATCCTTACTATTTCTTTTATGAAACTGCTAAACTGCTATAATTTTTTTGTTCAGACAAAGCTTTTCGTCATCTCTGACATCATCAGGTCTTGAACAACCTTATTAATTAAACACTGTTTATTGAACCAAATTTTCCCTAGCGTTTTTTTACTTTTGCTTTAATTTTTAAATACTTAAAAAATTCCATTACATTTTTATATTTATCTGCTTGCAATGCGCTTGTTTTATTCTTTGTATTATTTGAATTAGCAGCCATCCTTACTATTTCTTTTATGAAGTTGCTAAACTGCTAAAATTTTTTTGTTCAGACAAAGCTTTTCGTCATCTCTGACTTCATCAGTTCTTGAACAACCAGGTCGTTGTTCAAGACCTGATGATGTCAGAGATGACGAAAAGCTTTGTCTGAACAAAAAAATTGTAGCAGTTTAGCAACTTCATAAAAGAAATAGTAAAAATAATTCATGATCAAATTGTAGAACAGGTAAGCCATTTTAACTTTGTGGGAAACTATATTGTCTATGACAATGTATGACAATCGATGACATCAATTATGTTATCGATGTTAAATTGGGAAAGTTTCAGACGATCAGTGAGACAATCAATAGTATGTTGAGAATCAATATATGTAGGGACACAAAATTAGAGTTTTACAAAGTTACGAGAGTTTGTGTTCTGTCCTATTGGTGTGAATTATTGACAACAACCAAGAAACAAAACAGTAAAATACAGGCCTCGGAAATGGCGCCCACAACAGGAGTTAAAAATGTTCTAAGCTCGACCGTATAAAGAATGATGCCAGAAGCGAAGATTTACAAGTTTTTAACTTGAATGAAAAATTAAAAGTTACAAACAACGGCGGAAAGCACACTTAGATTCTAGACTGGTCGGGTGTGCGGGTAGACTCAGGAAGAGATGGTAGGAGGATCTTTAGAAGCGGAACAGGCAGCACCTTGCCTATGACGTGACGTGAAGATGATGTGACGATAAGAAATAATATTAAAACTGCCCTTCTTCTAAACGGCACTTACAACGCTGCTTGAGAAATATAAGACAAAACGCGTATTAACAATCTAAAGACCTTCGGCGCTCGTCTGGTATTACGTGTTATTAAAAATTAAATGTTTACAAATCGTCAGTTCAAACGAATTGGATCAAATGAAAGGCAATTCATAGCATACGACTGGGCGTCTGACTGTCTCTAAGTCCTCTTGACATGCAACACAATGGTAACGTGCATGTTCAGATCTGAGTGACGATAAGGTGAAAAATTAAATGTATTTAAATTACTTAATCGTGCCAAACACGAACTGCACCAGCCAGTTATCCAGCCTTATAATAAAGTGAAGGGCAATTAATTGTTACCAAAACAATAACTTTTATATGAGCTCATTAATAGAAAATAATACCAGCTTTTCTTTAACAAAATACAGCCACTGTAGTGAAGTCACTAATTACTAGCTTTAAGTAGTCGCAATTAACAATTTGAAATCAACAAAGTACTGTCGTACAGAAATTCAAGTTGAATTTGTCCGCACGCGAAAATAATGTCATCTATTAGAGTTGCGCACTAATTATAGCACAGTAATCAATTTGCGTAACACTTGATCCGCACTCTACAATTTCCTCAGGTGCGTAACTTACTTCTGAAACGGCCGCTGTTGCTTATATAGGTTCCGCAGTGTTCTAGAAAATTTTTCCGTTCTTTAGGCGGCGCGCCAGCGAATTTACGTAGTTAAGAGTACTCAAACAATATGGAAGGTACTTTAGTGCACGGCCTTGACCGAGACACTGCGTTTGCTTGGCTAGCTGAGAAATGTGTAGAATGACACTCTCGAGCGTCACGTAATTGTTGTAGGAGTAGGAATAATAACAATCCGATATTAGAAAGCAAAATGTGTTTTTATTTAAACGCTCTGTATAGTATTCTTGAAATAATTTACTTATTATGCATAATTAGTTTAATATAATGATCGTAAAGTCTTACGTAGCCAATAAATAAAACAAAACGGTACTTCATGAATGATTTATGTCCTTGCGTAAATTATTCAAGGCAAAAAGAGGTCGACTAAAAATGCGGTAAAGTATAAATAAATTGCCTTGATAAATTATTCAGTAGAAAATTAAAATAATATAATACCTAATGTCGATACTCATTTACTGAAAACCAGGACACGTTCTGTTTGAAGTAGAGCAGACTCATTTAATTTTTTTAGTGACAGAATAAAACCAAATAACCCAACTATTGTGTAACTGGGAGTGTATCGCGCTAGCAACAATGGGGTACGAGCTATTGTTTACAGTATTAAATTGTTACGACTTTAATTGTTATTCCGCAGGTTTTACAATTTTCTTGAGAAATTATAATGATATCATACCAATATAAAGAGAACAATATTTCATTCAGATTTTACTTTAAAGAAACCCATATTCTCCCCCACCAAGCAAAGATAATGAATATAATACAATTAAATTTATTGTGAACCACAAACAATATTTATGAGAGGAAGAAAATATTTCAAGTGTATAACTCAACTCGTTAAAGTGACATGCCACATCTGCTAGATACTCCTCTTTAATAGTTACATCTAATAACCTGATATGTTGTAGCACTAAGTCTGATCTTAAGATGATACGGCACTCAAAATATTGTTACGACTGTCTACTGATCGTCGTATGGTACAGTGGAAAACAGAATACAAGACACCAATTACGTCACTAATCACCAACTTTAATTATCACAATTAAACAGTTTGTAATCAACAAGCTAGTCACCTACAACAAATAAAATAAAAATTGTTCACACGCGATAAAAAATGTCTACTAATATAAAACACAATTGTATTACAATTGTCCCGCACAATTATAAAACACATAACACTTCGCCAAAATACTACGAACTGCACTCCAATAGATCGCAACTCAAACTCACTGCGTAATCGCCGACAATATCTGAACTAAGCGCCGCTGTAGTCTTGTATTTATATCCCGCCCAGACACCAGAACATTCCACATTCTACGCATCAGCGCTGCATATTTTGGCGAACTTTCCATCTAGCTCGATTTCTTGAAAATACTTGCGCACGATTTCGCAACGAGGAATAAATAATAACCAACAATAATAGCACACGCACACGCACAAATAATAACAATTAATAACCATCAATGAAAATTTTAAACAATAACCAGAATATTTTCATTCTTGAATAACACTTCTACGTCTACTAATAAGAGTTTGTTTTTTTAATCATTTTTTCTCGTTCTCTCACATTATCTTATACTTGCAGCGTGTAACAAATTCCTCTTTGCCTTTTGTTAAAATCGATCTTCATCTTTTTTTATTGACGTTTATTTCCATACATTATTTTATAAACAACAAAGGACTCATTCTTTCTTGATAATTTTTCTATATTCTTTTGTTATGTTTTGTATTTGTATTGTAATTCTCGTTTTGTGTGTCAATAAAATATGACCACCCATTTTTGTGCATCGTCGTGTGATCCTATGAATGTTCACTTCTGCCCTTTGCTAAGAAAGCGTCGCGGAAAAGTATTGAAACAGGAAACTCGTTGAAACTTAAACTTAGAAAGCGATTTTCACTTTCGGAAGTGATGGCCCGTAAAGGGGCAGCCCCTCCACGTGACTTACCCATGACATTTATAGGCAGGTACCCTCTGAGGGGGGAATTATATTACTCAGAATTTTCAAAGACTTTGAAAGCGGAATAGGCAGCACATTGCCTAAGGTGTGTTGTGAAGATAATGGTGATAAATAAAACAAAAATGAATTACCAATATTAAGCAAAAAATTGTAATACGTTTTGGATTTTCAGTTCGCTAACACTGGAATAAACTAAGAGTTAGTCTGTGATTTTTTAAAAAAAAAAAGAACAAAATTTAAAAAAAAATCTGGAATCATGCAAGTATTACAAACGTACCATAGCAGTGCGCAATGCTCTACAAGTTGAATGCCTACCCTCTAATTAAATGTAGATTACTGTTTGGAAACCCTTATCGCTTTCCGCCTGCACGCAGCTTTACCTACACATAGTTAGTTGGTGGCGGCAGTGTAGGGTAGTTTCATTGAAAAATTAACAGCAATGTTGTGTATGTGTATGTGAGTGTGTGTGTGTGTGTGTGTGTATGTGTGTATGCAAAGCGAAACACTACGTGCATGTTAATTACTGTAATTACATTGTACACATACTAGTGCCCGCATACTACATAAACTCACATTCAAAGAGTAGATCTAGAGAAGTACGGTGTTCATTAAGGGGAAACGGTGACGATTTCATGTAATAATGTGATATTGTTAGGTATATAGCGATCACTGTTACGCTGTGGTATTATTAAACACCAGATAAATGAAATTATCTAATATGCTCTTTAAAAGTAAGAGTAAAAATTACATTTTGTAATAGCCACATAAAATTCTCCTACGTAAACATAAATTAGGCGTATGGCACAATGAGGTTACCATACGTTTTTTTCGATATCATAAAATCTAAATATTACAATATTTATAGTTTTGTAATCATCATAGTATAGAAGCAAAGTTAAAATTACTGTTAATTCACGTGTTACAATGCTAAATTATAAAAGTTCATATTGATATCTTTTGAAACTCGATCTTCTTTAACAAGTCCTTTTAAAAATTTTATAGCACACCATTTGTACAATCAATAAACCAATCTGAGTAGAACAATTTATGGAATCAGAGCTTTTAGACCTCTGTCGAATTTTTTGAGATGCCATTTCTATATACGTTTCAAACACCCACTAGAGGCCTTCTTCTGTAGTCAAGGTTTTAAAATGTTCGACAAAGCGATGGTAGTCCGATCGTACCTCTAACTGAGGCGAAAGTAATAAGTTACAGGGGAACCGGAATTCCCTATATAGCATACTAACGTATATAGTAATTGGCTACGGCTGAACACCCCGGATACCATAACTTCATTCATTAATAATGACTCTGGACGTGACAGCATACGATACAGACTTAATCTAAGTAGACTTATTTAAAACCTTTGTAGTTTGTAGTAGTTTGGAAACCTGAATTGTGTATTTTTGAAGTATCTTGTTTTTAAAAATACGGTTCATTGTCCCATCGATCGTCTGGAACTTACCCAACGTAATATCAGTATCGTAATTCTAGTACAATATCTAGTTTACATTTCAAATTATAATTTTCCGCCTCTTTTATCATTTACTCTTTAAAACATCTTACTAGTATTACTACATTTAAATGTCCGTCAAATTTCTCCAAAACTCTCTACTACATTGTTACTTCATTTGTCGACTGTTCGGTTTCTTACGTGACTCTAACTCCCACTCTATCAACTCACACACTTGAAGCACTTGAAGACCTACACGCAGTCAATTTATTCTGTGTCCAATAGGTTTTCCATTTCAACTGTCCTAGCTACATATCCAAAATATCATAAACATGGATTGTTTTGTTTATTTATTTAAATAATCTGTTTCTTTATTTAAATTGTATGTTTTGATCTTATTAATCATAGTTGGTTTGTAAACTCTTACGGTCAGCTATCGGTCAGCTAATTATTAACAAAAACAGACGTTCGGTTGATTCGGTGGTGTCAAATTAATAGTAAAACATTCAGCCAGTATACCATACTTGAATATGCCATCACAATTGCAAATGTTTTCTTTGCAATACTTGTTTAATGCGGTCTTTAAATATCTATGAGCACTAAAACTCCGGACATGTTCCCAACGGAAACATTCTGTGGCAACGACGTTCATGCAAAGAAAGTTGGAATACTGTGTAAAAAAGTAATAATATTTCTGAGTAAATTGGGACGTCTGTTTTCGATCACAATATACTGTACAATCTTTATACCAGTAAATAGTAATAGGAATTAGTATATATTATATATAATTCCTTAATACCGTAGTAACCGTCAAACAATGAATTTTTCCGGTGAAGGATTTGTGAGGATTGTTTAAAAAGTATAACACAAATTTTAAATTATTTGCGTCGACGTTTCGACAATATTTATTGTCATCATCATGACCTATGTATGAATACAAAAGAAATGTCAAACACAACAGATCAATTATTTGAATAAACCTGTTTATCTATGTGAATGTGTGCGCGCGCGTGTGTGCGTACGCATATGTGTATCCATGTATACATGAATGAGTTGAAACAGTTTGTTTTACATCATCAAAAGTTTTTCTTAAATACAATTATAAAAATGTAGCAGAAAGTGATTGAATTATGAAATCATAACATCAATGTATAACTATGATTTATATGATACTCTATTATAACGTTCTCGTTGTATTTAAGTAAAACATTTATTGATGTAAAACAAACTGTTTCAACTCATTCCCATATACAAGGATACGCACAAACGTACGCACACGCACACACGCACTGACATATACAAATACGTTCACTCAAATAAGTGATCTGTTGTGTTTGACATTTCTTTTGTATTCATACATAGGTTATGATGATGGCAATAAATATTGTCGAAACGTCGAAACAAATAATTTTAAATTTGTGTTATACTTTTTGACCGATCCTCAAAAACTTTTCACCGAAAAAATTCATTATATAATTTGATAATAATGGCAATAATTATTCTTTGTCATTATATAATGATTCACTGAAACAAAGGCATAAAACATTAAATCACTTGGTAAAACGTCAAACAAAATATAACAAACGCAAATTGCTTACAATCTATTGCCAACGTATTCGCCTTTGTTTTACCGATTTATAAGGTAAGCCGTCAAAAAAAAATTTACCTTATTGGTGGGGATATCCCGCACTGCCACACAGTCTGAATAATTCAGATACTACATAAAATACTCGTTGTGCTTTCTTCTACAACACATAATATAGTCTCTGTATTTAGAGTTGATTACGATATCAAAAATAATACCCATGAAAACATTTCTTCTAGTACGTTTTTTGTAGCCATCAGGATGTTGATGTCATAGGCAGGATACTGAAGGCAATTTCTTTTTTCACAAGCAGAATTATCACTGTTGCACACCACTATATAAAAATTATTCCGATTAGCGCTTTCAAGCTTCACAGCTCAGCGTCAGGTCGAAAAAAAAATTTCGATCTGGCGATAGCGCTTTCAAGCTTCACAGCTCAGCGTCAGGTCGAAAAAAAAATTTCGATCTGACGATGAGCTGTGAAGCTTGAAAGCGCTAATCGGAATAATTTTTATATAGTGGTGTGCAACAGTGATAATTCTGCTTGTGATTGTATTCACTAACACAGCTTTCTTCATTAAAATTTATTTTTTGTGTGTGTCCTGCATGTGAGTGTGTGTATATGGTGGGAGGGTGATATTTTTAAAAACCAAATAGAAACATAAAGTAACTAGAGTTTGGAATGGCAAATGGTAATAGCTAAAGAATTGTCTGCCTTAAAGCATAGTTTCTCAGTTTCAGGTGTAATTGAAAAATATATTTACTGCCAAAAAAAGTGTTGTCCCAGGAGACAATATCGGCACTAGAGTGTTTATCAACGATCGTATCCAAAATTTTCATTCTCTCTCTCTTTCTCTCTCTCAAGCCCACGTATCTCTCTTACCGTCCCTTAGGATCGGCTGGAAAATATTTTGCAACACAACACATAGGAGCAGAAAAAGTACACGTCGCTGCTACAAGCGGTCCCAACATTACTTTACAACCCCTAACTGTTCAATGTTGTCCCTCCTCTGACGCAACCGGAGATTAAAACACAAAGGAAGAAATTTTGTTTCCATATCCGGAACATGGATTGTAATGTAATGTTCTCCCGTGCGTAAAGAAGACCTCGTATTGCTACTGCCTGTATCCTATAGTACGTATTACTACAGACGCATGAGCACGCGCGCGGACACACACACATGTATAGACACTTTAACGGACGAAAATGTAGCCTAAATTATGGTTCACCTACGTGCAGTTTCGCAAAGAGACAATAATTTTTTTTAGTAGAGCTAGTGCTGGAGGTGAGGGGTAGGAATATTATGTAGTGTTTGAAATAGTGTTTTGTATTGGGTAGGTGTTTCGAGAATTAAAATTAGTTTTGGGTTGGATGGAATGGTGTTAAAATTGCTTTGTTACTGAAAATGGATTTTAACCTCGAAACTTAGTTGAGGTTTGTTTTTTGCGACATCTGGACATTTAAAATATAGATACAGATAAAAAGAGATTAAAAGTGATGAAATGTGGCTCTACCGTAGCATACTGAGCATTTCATGGACAGCGCATATAACTAACTTTGAAGTTCTTAGAAAGATTAAGAAAGGTAGGGAAATTATTGTAAGAAAACTTCAGTATCTGGGACATCTCATTTTACCAATTGCAGTCCATACTACAGGGGAAAATACTTGGAAAGAGAAGAGTTGGGCGACCGAGACTATCGTGGCTGAGAAACTTTAGAACCTGGTTCGGCATGAATACAACAGACTTATACCGTGCAGCAGTACAGAAAGTTAAAATAGTCTATATGATATCCAACATCCGAAACGGATAGTAACTATCAGAAGAAGAAGAAGAAGAAAAAAGGAGAAGAAGAAGAAGAAGAAGAAGAAGAAGAAGAAGAAGACGAAGAAGAAGAAGAAGAAGAAGAAGAAGAAGAAGAAGAAGAAGAAGAAGAAGAAGAAGAAGAAGAAGAAGAAAAGGGAGAGGAAGAGGAAGAGGAAGAGGAAGAGGGAGAGGGAGTGGGAGTGGGAGTGGGAGAGGGAGAGGGAGAGGGAGAGGAAGAGGGAGAGGGAGAGGGTGAGGGAGAGGGAGAGGGAGAGGGAGAGGGAGAGGGAGAGGGAGAGGGAGAGGGAGAGGGAGAGGGAGAGGGAGAGGGAGAGGGAGAGGGAGAGGAAGAGGAAGAGGAAGAGGAAGAGGAAGAGGAAGAGGAAGAGGAAGAGGAAGAGGAAGAAGAAGAAGAAGAAGAAGAAGAAGAAGAAGAAGAAGAAGAAGAAGAAGAAGAAGAAGAAGAAGAAGAAGAAGAAGAAGAAGAAGAAGAAGTGATGAAAACTAATCTCACACCAACGAACTGTTCTGACACTAGAAAACGAAGTATACAGTACTCTCACTCTGCGTCCCCTTGGTGAGTACAAGGAGGGCAGAAGAGATGATAACAAGTCATTAACTGTTCCACACAGAAAATGTGACAACCTCACGAAACACGTCTGTTTAAGTAGTAATGAGTTTCTACTAAACAAGTGAATATAACATTGTTAGTGAGAAATTGACATAATAACATGGCGAAAAGCGACAGACTGTTATGAAATAGTTACGTCAGAGCTTGGCCGGAAGATACCCGACAACTTTTTCAGATAAGAGCAACTGAAGAGAAATGGTAGGAAAGGTTTCCAACTAGAGATAAAGAGAAGAAAATGGAGGTGGATCGGTCACACTCTGAGAAGACCACCAGAAAGTATCGCTAGACAGCCACTGAATTGGAATCCGCAAGGTAGCCGCAAACGTGGAAGACCGAGGAACACCTGCAAAGAGAGCTGGCTGGTGTCAACAAGACATGGAGAGAGGTGAAGGCCGTAGCAATGGACAGAACACGTGGGAGAAATTTCGTCGAGACCCTATGTTTCATAAAAGATATTTTTTTTATTGGAGATCTGTAATCTGTTCGACTGAGCGCGAACATTTAACAAATTGGCTGACAACACACATACAGGATTATGAAGAGATGACCATTGACAGCTCTTCTTGTTTTTGATAATAGATTAAAGAGGTACACAAATTACAAAACTAAATGACAAAAACATGTAAACAAATGAACAAAAAAATCACTTCCACTAGCTGTTGGCATGATACAATAAGAGTAGAGGGAAAATGCCGGTTCTGGCTCACAAAGGAATGCCGCCTTTCCCACGGCCAGAGATTTTTTCCCACGCTCTCCCCACCACCGCTGGACCGCAGCATCCCGATGGACCACAGCATCCGCGAATTTCCGCGAATAAATTTTTTTATTTTTTTAATTTGGTTTTTTAATTTTTTTAATTAAATTGATTTGCATATCAAGGGGGTGGGATGAGGTTCAATGGACCACCAGCATCCGTGAATATAATTTTTTATTTTTTTAAGAAAGCTGATTTGCATATCAGTGGGTGGTGTTGGGTGGGAGGTTGTTTTTTTTTTTATTTCATATCAGTAGGTGGGGGGTGGTTCCAACTCGAAGCATTATAGTGTATACTAAAATATATGATCAGGTGTACCAACCTTTGCATGAGTTCAAATTTGTTGTGTGTTATAATGTATATTAAATCTATATGATCAGGTGTACCAACCTCTGTAGTATTATTATAGTGTATAGATATTTTATATGAGCAGGTTTGTCAACATTTTCTGTGGCGGGGGGGGGGAAATTCAAATATGTGTTATATTGTGTATGTATAGAGCAGATCTGTCAACATTTTTTTCTCTTCTGTGGTGGGAAATTCAAACTATATATGATCATAATTGGTACTCTCTCTCGCTCTCTCACACGTTGTGTATGTCTCTCTCTCTCTCTCTCTCTCGTTGCCAAACGTTATGCTCACCGGCATTATAGTGTATATTAAAATATATGATTAGGTGTACCAACCTTTACATGAGTTCAAATTTGTCGCGTGTTATAATGTATATTAAATCTATATGATCAGATGTACCAACCTCTGTATTATTCGTCCTCTCACTCCCTCTCTCTCACTCTCTCTCTCTCTCTCTCTCTCTCTCTCTCACACGTTGTCTATGTCTCTCTCGTTGTCAAACGTTATGCTCAAACTGTGGTCAGTACCGAGCGCATGTATATGAAATTAGAAAGTTTATATTTATTCGACAAATATTAACGTCCTCTCTCTCTCTCTCTCTCTCTCTCTCTCTCTCTCTCTCTCTCTCACTCTCACTTGTTTCAACTGTGTCAACAAATAGTAACGTCCTCTCTCTCTCTCTCTCTCTCTCTCTCTCTCTCTCTCTCTCTCACTTTCACACGTTTCAACTATGCAAGGTTCCATACCCTTTCTCCTGTCTCCCTCTCGTACATTGAGTAGTCGGTGTGATGAATAAATAATTTTAGCACTATCTCTCTTTCGTTGTCAAAACGTCGTCTTCATTTTCAATGTATTAAATAATTAATTAATAGTTTTATAATGCAGTCAGTGTGATTGATCCTTGTTAGAAATATATATATATTTGGCGTCAATGAACTACTTACCTGTTATGTTGTTACAGACAATACTTCTGTTTTAAGGTTGCAGTTTACACACACACACATAGGTTCAGTAGTGTATAGCGAAATAAATTAAAATTATACACACACATGAAAACGGCGGCTGAAATTCATACAAATCTTCTGATGTAACAGTTCACAAAAATAAATTAATTGTACACATGTTCAGAGGTGTAGAGTGAAATAAAATAAAGTCATAATTTTTTTAAATGATTAAATATATTTTAACATTCACAATATAAAATTCACAATTAAATAAATACATTATAAAATTGATATTTTTCGAAAGTTTATATATATATAATTGTGTGTCGTACTTGTATAAGAAGCAACCTGCAACATAACAATACAACAACAACATTAAAATCATGTTAAATATCACACACACACACAGATGCACACGCAACGCGCGCACATACAGACGCATACGCAACGTAATCACACACACACGCATACGCATACGCAACGTAACCAAACACGCAACGCGCCCACACACAGACGCAAACGCAACGTACACACGTTTGGGTTACACCACACACACACACACACACACACACACACACACACACACACACACACACACACACACACACACACACACACACACACACACACACACACAGACGTACACGCACACATACGCAACGCGTCCACACACAGACGCAAACACAACGTAATCATATACATACATACAACATGTACATGTAGGACCAATAAACAGATAACAGATTTAAATATGCTATAGTCATTGTAAGACGTTACAATCATTGAAGTGTTTAATAAGTAAATTGTATGTATGTATATATCACTGAATAATAATAATATAATCGTTTGCTGCAACAGGTAAAGCAGTTACAAATAATTACATATAGGTTCAGAGGCGTATAGTGAAATAAATTAAAAATCCATTCATCAAAACTTTGTAAATTAGAATCTGCACTACATTCAAACATACGCACACACACAATGATAAAAAAATTGTTTATTAAAAGTAGTTTGTTACCTTAACGAGATACAATTTCCACATGCGCTGTCTGGTTCTTCATCCCTCGAAACACAAGATGTAGGTCGCTGGGATTTATATGACGGAGTTCTTCATCTGTAAAGACGTCAGCATACCTCTTAGGTAGATATACACGATAGCGGCGCTCACAATCTTCCAACGTTACAAGCACAGACTTCCCATATCGCGTGTCCACATGCAACATGTTAACGATCGGATACTGTTTGTCCACTGTTAATTCTGCACAACGTTTGTACTCAATAGCAGAAACTGCGTTGAATTTTGTGATAAACGACATTATTTATGAGAAGTGAAGACGTCTGTATCAAGCAAGGTGGAACCATACAATGTCAGAATATTCGCTACAAAGAAGACTAGTGAAAGTAATGATGGTGATGTGGTCATCAGGAAAGTTCACGTTCATCGCCCGAAGCTTTGCATGTACATACACACAGCCAGAATTAGCGCTGTTACAAAATATATATATTAGGAAAGTCCACAGAAATAGTTATCGCCAGATCCGTTCTAAATAAGTTAATGTCTTTTCAAATAGTATTCTCTGCACTACAGTCAAACATACGCACACACAGTGATAAAAAAATTGTGTATTAAAAGTAGTTTGTTACCTTAACAAGTACTGTTATCCTACGCCGTTTTTCCTCATGCCGCGAAACACGAGATGTAGATCGCTGGGGTTTTATAAATTGTTTATTAAGTCTTTTAGAAATGGTCTTATACTTGAGCTTGGCCTGTTGACTATTGCTTTTAATTTTGTAATTTCTACAGGTGTTAACCGTTTCGGAGAAAAAAACCATTTATGGAGAAGATCCTCCTCCTCTTGTTTTGATATGGTATTTATTCTATGATCCATCCTTCTTGTTCCTATAATAATAACAGTACCTGCTTCATTATCATATACATTATGTGCTGTATATAAATATATACATAAGGCTTTCAACACACACACATCATAAATCCGGAACAGGAAAGGTATTATAACAAATATTACGAAAACAAGTACGTATGGTCACGTACATAGATCAACGTTTAAACAAATTACGAACTAATATCGTTACAATAATAATAGTACATAAACTTACGTTTACTATCGTCCGAACTGAAGTATGGAGAGGCAATAACTATAGATATCACAGTAAGAATTTTTGTTGTTGTTTTTAACAGGTGGTGTTTTTGCATGTACATACATGCAGAATTATGACTGTTACATAATATATATTAGGAAAGTCGTCAGAAATAGTTATCGCCTGCAGGCATATACAAGTTTACTAACGAAATTAACAAATACTGAAAACAAAGGAACTGTTATACATATATATATACATAGTTTTTATTTAACCGCATGTATTATGTTAGTGTATCTTAAACCATGAACAACGTACGCAAGAATATTGCGCAAGAGCTACACAGAGCGGCGAGAAGGAATTTCGTTAGACGCGCAGTTGAACTGAAGGGTATGCACGATTTGTACCAAGCGGATCTTGTGGAAATGATACCATACGCTCGAGTGAACAAAGGGTACAAGTATATGATGACTGTAATCAATGCGTTTACCAAGTACGCGTACGCTGTACCATTGAAAACGAAGACCGGGAAAGAAGTGACGAACGCGTTGAAGCCTATACTAGCCGCTAACCGAATGAAGTATTTACAGACAGACAACGGGAAGGAGTATTACAACAGCACAGTACAAGCGTTGCTAAAAAAGTATAATGTGAAACATTACTCAACCTATAGTGAGAAAAAAGCTTCCATAGTGGAACGTTTTAATCGCACACTGAAGACCCACATGTATCGAGCTTTCAGCGAACAAGGACACTACCGCTGGTTGGATCTACTACCTACATTACTGAAATCGTACAACAATACAACACACAGAACCATTGGTATGAAACCTAGTGAAGTGAATGACGCCAACGAACATATAGTGTTGGAACGAATAAGGAAGAACACAGCGCCTAAAATCAGTCCAACGAAACCACCCAAATTTAAAGTCGGTGACCGTGTTCGTATAAGTAAGCACAAAATGACGTTCACCAAAGGTTATACGCCGAATTGGACTAACGAAATATTCACTGTGGATCAAGTACAATCCACGACCATCCCAGTCACTTATCTGCTAAAAGACCATCTAAACAAAGTGTTGAAAGGTGGTTTTTACGAGCACGAGATTAGTAAGTCCAAAGTCGGCGACGTATACCTAGTGGAAAAGGTGTTACAACGCAAAGGTGACAGAGTGCGTGTTCGTTGGCTTGGTTTCGATGGTAAACACGATGCATGGATACATAAGAAAGATCTAATATAAAAAAGGTGACAGCACGTAATGAAAACAGTATGCTTTCGGTATTCACAAAGATGAAGATTGTACAGCAAGCAAACAAATTACCAATAAAGGATATGGACTTTTTGGCTGGTGACGAAGACAGTGCTAAACGTAAACATGGCCCGCTATTACCGAACAGTATTCGCTGTATCGTTACAGGTCCAAGTTCCTGTGGGAAATCAAATGTGCTATTCAACCTACTGTTTGATGCCAACGGACTACGTTTCCGCAACGTATACGTGTTTTCAAAATCATTATTTCAACCAAAATACAGAATGCTAGAAACAGTGATGAAATCACTCGCTGATGAAGGTTTAGGTTATCATGCATACAGCGAGAACGAAGAACTCCCGCTACCGAGTGAAATCACTGGTCTCGACTCTGTTATCGTATTCGATGACGTATCGTGTGAAAGACAAAACAATATTCGAAAGTATTTTGCTATGGGGAGACATAGCGGTGTGGACACATTCTATCTATGCCAGACATATAGCCAGATACCGAAACAATTGGTACGTGACAACGCTAACTTGTTGATATTGTTCAAACAAGACGATCTAAATTTACGACATGCATACAATGATCACGTTAACATAGATATGAAATATGATGCTTTCAAAGACGTCTGCATGGAAGCGTGGAAGGATCGTTATGGATTTCTAGTCATAGACAAAGACTCGTCAATAAATGAAGGTAGATATAGAATCGGCTTTGATCGATTCATAATTGTTTCCGGCGAGGTATAAAAGTGGTTGCACTGTAGTAATGTCATCAGTCCTCTTGCTAACACACGATGGCGATGAATAAGGAGGAACGACTTGTGTATGATATAGATACGATAAGTGACAACATAAGGAAAAAATATCATGCATTACAACA